>CM042151.1:21309725-21341781 GCA_023376005.1 Doryteuthis pealeii
TGAAGATATCTAAATATGTGTTGTGTTTGCAACAAAATACAGACTGTACAATTGACATTTTTTATAATTATTGGCAAATAATAAATAACACGAATCTAATAAAATTTGATTTAAAAACATTTTTACCTTTGAACAACTTTCATTGTCTTCTCTCCAATCAATACCATTTTCTGGTGAGAAGATGCAGTTGACTCCAATCTCCAAAATAGTCAGGAGGTATTGACACATTCTGGGTATACATCTATAAAAATACAGTTTAGAAATTCAAAGTATATAAAGATATAATAATTCTATAAGCTGATTTTCAAAAATCAACTTATGGCACAAAATCTATAAGAGTTGGTTTAAGTTACACTTAACATACATTTAACCTGTATTACGCGGTTTAGCTCAGTTGGTAGAGCGTTCGGCTAGGAATCAACAAGTCTCTGGTTCAATACCGGCCCTGCACCAACTCAGCGTATGAGTAGCACAGGGATCTGTGCGGTAAAGTGAGGAGCTGATGATAGGTGTGGCGCTCCACCTCAGATGCAAAAAAAAAACAATCTCCTTGTGCTTAGCGCTAGGAAAAGGGGATAGACTCCCTCGCTGTCTGGCTGATACCGACATTAGGCTGCCCTGACAAACCTTACTTACTTACTTACAATAAAAACAAAGTTCAAATGGATTTTTACATTTAGTATGAATTATCCAATCCGAGACCAGATGATCGATATCAGTTTCCATTAACAAAGAAATGAAAGTATAGCCATAATGAAAAATTTCTCAGTGCTCCTTTTTTAAACTGAGCCTTTGAACAAGACTGAAAAGCTGAGAAAAAATATTGAGAAGCTTTGACTGAGAATAAAAAAAAATGTGAAATACAGTGGATCAGTTTAATCATTATTATCTGTGTACTTTGAATATTTGCAAAAATATTTTTTTAAATTTAAAAAACCATCCAGATGACATACAGTTATTAAAATCCTGGATTACCTGAAACATTGCTAGGAGATTTAGAAGTTATTTCATTTCCGAAAAAATAGTTGGCGTAAAATCAGATATATGTATATATATATTACCACAGTGTCGAGTTAACACTATCTCACTTGATGAGAGAGTAGTAAGCTATATAAACACAGTATATACAGGAGAGTGCTCAATATCTGTGATAGAGTGATCTTAATAACAATAATAAATAATAGTATATTTTTGTATATATTTATTTTCTATGGAAACTAATCTGCTACCATATTGGTTTCTTGCTCCTTAAACCTGCTTGTCAAGTGGAGCAATCTTTGAGCAGCAAAAGATTTTGAAAAATATGGAAATATGGTCAAAGCAATTGTGAGTTTGTGATTGTAGTAACTGTATGCACATGTCAATTTGGTTGTTTACATGTGTTGTTGTAAAAGCGCGGATGTCTGTTCTGTGCATATGGCATTGCATATCCTGGCATGTACGCATAGGTAAACACATGTAAAAAGTGCAGCATTGTTTACACTAATTCTCTCTCCTCTTGACATAGAAGTAATTGTTCTCTTACCTTGTTTGATAAACCAACTGGATTTTATATGGTGATTCTTTCTAAGAAGACAACGTCTGATACTGCTGTTGTTGTGTATAGCAGTAATGAGAATGTATGCATCTGTATGTGTGAGAGTGTGTGTGTTTATAGATTGTATAAGGGAGTAAACATTTACAGTCCTTACAAGCTAATGTGTGTGTAATGGCTGCCATGGACTCATTCCTTTTATAAGATTCTAAAATAAAGTATTTTTCTTTTCTGAATATAGTTCTTAATAGTTATTGATAAATAAAAATATCTTCCAACTCTAAATAAAAAATAGTATCACCAAAAAATGTATGAACTTTTTCCTCCCATATGCATTAATAAAATTTACAGCTATTCATCCATTATGTGCTAATTTCTTCTCTCTATCCCAACATATTTATTACTTAACTTCAATGAACCCTTTTACAATTGTTAACTAAATAGTTTGAAAGATTTTTATGAAATAAATTTAGTTTCCAATTGAAGACAGAAAAAGGAAACATTAGAAATATTTGATATTCTTTGAAAAATCAACTTTATCAGAAAGAGGATAAGAACTGAGAGAATTATTTTTAAATGTATAGATATTATTTTATTTTGAAGTGATCTACTTTTCCAATAAGAAGTTAATTTTCTTTTAAAAACTTCTCATGTTTAGAAGACTGCTTTATCTGGAATAGAATAACTATTTTTGGTAAATAATTTCTCAACATTATAAATATTCAGACACCAAAATTTATTTCATTTAAATGTAATTTGTTTCAACAGAGAATTTCATTTTTTACATTTAAGAATTCTAAAGAAAATCTCTTGATAAGCATTGCATTCTAATGTTATTCCCTCACATTTCCTTATTATTGTTTATTTACAGCCTTTATCATAAATTCCTATTGAACATACAAGAAAGATTTTATTGGTTTATATGAGGCACAGCGGGCAATGGTCTTGTGTTTGAAGTCTGTGGGTTGTTCATTTCTATAAGATTTCTGGATTGTGGATATGGAGCAGAAATATCACTTTTGTTCAGTTGGATTGAAGATTTAGAAGAGATGACATCTGAAAAATTATTAAACAATATATTGAAAGAAAATGCTTTGATTTATTTTGAAGGCATGTCAACCCATCTTGTGTTATTTCATGCCAAGAGGTTAGGGAAGTGCATTCATTGAATTTCATATTGTAAGGTTACCTATCATTAATATATGTATGCATGCACACACACACACACAAACAAACCAGGGGACAGTAAATAATATAAACACACTTTTCAGTCACACTGACCTCTGGTCATATTTACACAACCTACACAAGTAAGCAATTCATTTCATCAGAGACATATTTAACTACACTTTACACGCACCTATAGGAACACCAACATAAGAGTTTCTTTTCTCTTGTACACACAACTCTTCCCAGTTGAACCTGCTGTCTCTGGATGACTTATTACAATAAAATAATCTTTTTATAATTGCATTGTTTGTGTTCTTGTTTCCATGCTGGATACATTACTAAGCTAACAAGACATAGGAAAACAAGAGGTTTTTCTTTGCAAAAAATCATAACAAATATGAATAATTTTTAAACAGACTCATAGATGTACTACCACTCTGGGTCAGTAAATGTAGAAGTAATAGCAATGAAGGGGTACTCCAAATCTAGAGCTTTATCATCAGATGCAGTTTAGTGTCATACCCAGGAAACCTCTTCTGTGAGTGTCAGCATATTATAAAATATATCAATAGAATATTGCAATATTTGTGTATAATTAATTTTCAGCAGAAAAATTCAATGAGTACAATTGACATTTTTATAATCATTATCAGAGAATGAATAAAACAAAATTTAATGAAATTTTATTTAAATATAATTTGTGACATGTTTACCTTTTGAACAACTTTCATTGTCTTCTCTCCAATCAATACCATTTTCTGGTTGAGAAGATGCAGTTGATCTCCAATCTCCAAAATAGTCAGGAGGTATTGACACATTCTGGGTGTACATCTATCAAAAATATATAGACTCACAGCTTATATTCATAAAGATGTAATAATTTTGCAAGATCAAATTAGATACTCATAAAAAAATCATCATTAGATGATAAAATTTCAAAAACTGTTTTTAAAATAAAGAAACTATTTTGGGACTGACTCTGATAAAATGAAATATATGTATTTCTCACATCTTACTTAGAAGGATAAAATAAGAAATATTTTCTTGATATCATGACTTTAACTCAATATCCTCAATTTCTAATTGCTGTAATAAATTTAAATACAAGTTTCTTCTAAAAATATCTGCTAACAATGAAAATGTAAGTATCTTAATAAGGTAGAAAATATTCATTATACAATATAAACGAATAAAGTTTTCTTTATGAATTATTAGCAAATGTTACAAAAAATAATTCTGTATTCACTTATATATGTGCATACACAGGAAAATATAAAAACAAAAATAATCAAACCACTGATACAAACATTATATATATATATATATATAAGAAGAAGAAATTGTCCAAGAGAATAGAAAAAGTAATGTTCAGTATTGAAATTTAATGAATTGTCCAATCCAGGCCAGCAGATTAGATCTAGTAACTGATAAGAAAGGAAGATGGTCATCTTAAAGTGTTTGAATCTCTTACATGAAATCATTATTATCATTTTACTCCATAAGAGTTTTTCACACCAGCCTAAGCTGGTGGTTCACTGGAGGTTGAGTGATAGCAAGTTTCCTCAGGTCTCCAGGACTCTTCTAAGTATTCTAGTATTCTAGCTGATTTTAACAATGCTGTTGTTGTTTGGATGGTCTTGATTCTTCCTTTGATTTCCTGTTCAACCAGACTCTTTTCCAAACCCTTGGGACCATTTCAAGAGCACCAATTACAATTGGTATAACATTTACCTTCATGTTCCACAGTTTTTTCAGTACTCTGCCAAGGTCCAATTATGTGTCTATCTTTTCACTTTCTTTTACTTTCACTTTGTGATTTGCCAAGATGGCAAAATCCATGTGATGAGAAGTTCTCTTCTTCTTAACTCTAGGTCTGGTCTCCTAGCCAACATTAGGTTATCTATCTGTATTTCAAAGTCCCAGAGAATTTTATGTGTCTCATTCTCCAGGACAGATTCCATTTCTCTCTTGAGGTTTCCTCTTCTTAGCCATGTTCCTGTTTTCTCCTATGCGATTTCACCAGTTTTTTGCTTGAAGTATCCAACAAGTTATTTTTCTTCTCATTTCTGTTTTCTTGTTCTTTTGTGCTTGTCCATATGTTGTAAGTGTTTTTTCTGGCTGCTGTGATTATTTTTAGTGTATTATTTGAGTACTTGAATTGTTGCATCTACACAATTTTCAATGCTGACAAGACCTCTTTCTCCTTCTTTTCTTGACACATATAGCCTATCTGAGTTGTCACTCAGGTGTAATGCCTTGTGCATTGTCAGAAATTTCCTTGACGTTTGGCCCATTGTTTGGAGTTCCTCTCTTGTCTATTTTAAGAATGGTCTAGAGTATCATACAAAGGGGACAGACCAGATGTTTATTCCCTTGACAAGATTTCTACTGCAGTGTTATTATCATTTTTGTTAATTTTTGACAATAATTTTAATCATTAATATTATTATTTGTCAATTTTTGACTAAAAATGAATCGACACATAAAGATTGTTAAGTAAATTATATAAAATTATTAATCCAGATTATTTTCAGCCTAAGACCATCATTGGTGCGAGATTTATTTTAAAAGAGTTTACATTTAATATGATAGATTTACAAATGATAAAGCATTCAACTGATTGTAGTTTAAGAATATTTTAAAATTCTAAAATAATTCTAACAGTTGTTCTTAAATATCATTAATAAGAAAATCAGTCAATGAAATTTGATTATTTTTACATAATGAATATCTTAACATTCATATTTTTAATATAAATGTTTATGAATATTGAGAATGAAAGTGTTAGAGTGTTGAAATGTAATGTACTTTGGGGGCAAAAGTTGTTGTCGAGTTCTTTCGAAGTAATGGTTTCTAGATGTAATAACTATCTACATGTGGTTTTAGTATTGAGATATCTATATATATGTACACAAACACATCTGTTGGTGCATATCAATTGATTTGAAAAGATTAATAAATATTAATAACAATTAAAAAATAGAAGAAAAATTACTTTGATCATATCAATTATTTACCAAAATGAATTACAAAAGAATTAAAAAATTAAGAATTATAAAAAATTTCAATAAAAGTCATTTTTCCTACCTGAGATGTAACATCAGATGATCCTTGTAATTTCTGTCCACTTGTACGTCTTTGTGTAGATCTTGGCTGGGTGGGAGTATTCATGGCTGTAAGTTGG
This sequence comes from Doryteuthis pealeii, assembly GCA_023376005.1. NCBI lineage: Eukaryota > Metazoa > Mollusca > Cephalopoda > Myopsida > Loliginidae > Doryteuthis > Doryteuthis pealeii. The sequence continues at coordinate 21,315,614 of CM042151.1, forward strand.
TCTCTATGCACCAGATGAGCAGGTCGAGGCCAAGAGTTTCCTTGGTAAGAAGGAGCAATCAAGTGTCTCTGTTCACCAACATATCTATTGGAAGGATCAAGTGCTTGTGCATAGGCCACATTTGGCTGACCATTACAGCGAATAATACAGATTGACAATGAAGCTGTAATGAACACAGCTATTGTGACTGCTATCACTGTAATAATAATGACCAGATTAAGATGAACCTTCTCTTCACTTTCTAGCTCAACAACATTTAACATTTGAGATGTCTTGTTGCTGATAGTCAGTGTTAAAAACAGAGTAGTTGTTGCTGATAGAACTGGGCTACCACTATCCTTGACCACAATGTCCAGCTGATAGGAGCCAGCATTTTCTGGTCTCAGTTGGCGATTGAAAGCTAACAAACCAGTGTACTGGTTCATGCTGAACATCTGTTTCTCATTGCCTCTGATTATTTCATATTTTAGAAATGCATTCTCTTGACTATCACTGTCTGATGCCTTGATTTCGGTGATGTTCTTTGTATGATGTGGGTAATATGTCACATCCAGATTGTAAGGTTTAACATGGGAAATGTAAAATATGGAGCATTATCATTTTTATCAGTTACCTCAACAATCACATTCACTGTATTATTGAGAGATGGTGTTCCATTGTCTTTCACAAATACCTGGAACTCATAAGTATCTTGAAACTCATGATCAAGAGACATAATTGCTGATAATAATCCATTTGGTCTTATTTTGAAAGGTAAGAAGTGTTTGTTATTGGTGATCAGAGAATACGTAAGTTTTCCTCCAGCTCCCAAGTCTGGGTCAGTGGCATTGATGTAGCCAACAGTAATTCTTGAGTTTTCATTCTCATCAATCAAGAATTTAAATGTATCTTTTGTAAATTGTGGCTCAACATCATTGATATCCAGCACTTGAATAGAAAACTTACTATTTGCATGTAAAGGTGGAGATCCTTTATCTTGACAACTAATCACAATGTCATGGTGATCTTCTTTCTCTCTATCTACTCTTTGCTTCACTGTTACTTCATATTTCTTTGGACCCAAACTCTGAAGCTGGAATTTCTCATGATGAAGATCACATCTCACTTCTCCATTTTGTCCTTCATCAATATCAGTAACTTTCACATAAGCAATGAAATTTCCTACTTGAATGTTTTCATAAATATCAACTGTGTTTTCTTTTGTTGATGATACAAAGTTAACATCAATACTTGGAGCATTATTCTTTTGGCTGATCAAATGGACTTGAACTTTTGCAATGGAACTTAATGGAGGACTCCCACCATCTTTTGCTTCTATGTATAAATCATAAAATCTTTTTTGTGGAAAGATGAACATTTTATGTAAAAAGATTTTACCATCTTCCTTACTAATCTGAAATGGGATTTTGCTATTACTGATGTTTTGGGGCTAAAATCATAAGTAATTTTGCCATTATTGCCTAAATCTGCATCAGAAGCTGATAAAATAATAATTGGTAATGTTTCACTTGGTTCATTCTTGATGGAAACATTGTAGACTTTTGGAACAAAAACAGGTGCATTATCATTACATCTGTAACATCAATATGAACATGTAAAGTGTTTTCTTTTGGTGGAGATCCTCCATCTTTTGCAACCACTTGAATCAAATAAGAATCTTTTATTTCTCTGTCAAGTCTTTCTTTTAAATTAATCTCCAGTTTTGATGTTCCATCAAGTTTTTTTGATACAAATAAAGAAAATGGTTCATCTTTATATTTTTTAGCTCATAGGAAATCTTAGAATTTATAATTCCAACATCTTTATCAATTGCACTGGGAATAGATTTTTTCATTCCAGTCCTTACATCTTCATTAAACTTGATATTGATTTGTTTATAAGGAAATTCAGGTTGATGATCATTAATATCAATTATAATTACTTTAATCTCTAATATTTTGATAGTAGAAGCTGCTTTTTGAACAGCTACATCCACAATTTGAAAACATTCATTGTTATATTTACATAATTCTTCAGCATCTAGAGTTTCTGCAGTGAAGAGTTTGCCAGTCTTTTTGCTGATTTGAAAAAGCTGAGAACTACCAGTCATTCCTTTTTGGAGTTGACTAAATCTCACCAGATTGCGATCTTGTGTAGGGACTGTGTCCATAATATTGGAGTCAGCAGCAATGTTTCCCACATAAGTTCCTGGACTTTTTCCTTCTTCCACTTTGTATGTTAAGTCAACACACAAAGATTTTGGAAGAAACAAATCAGGAAACAAATTATTTTCACTTGGATCACAGAAAAAGTTTTTGAATGAAGCATTCTGTTTCAACTTTGGTTAAATATTTCTGAAATTTAAAATCAATGTTAAATTTTAAAATATCAATTTTCAATAAAGAATAGAAGTTTCTTTATATACCAAGTAGTGTTTGGTATAAAATGTAATAAACAAATGTACATAAATCTTAATAACTTTCTTATTGAAATTTCCTATCCTCCATGACATGATTTAAATTCTTGATGATATCTGAAATATTTTAGTGGTATTGATATTTCTTATAAACTTTTTATAGACTGTCTTTTTTAAATTCCTTGATTATTACTTAATTGGTTTGATTTTCTAGAAATTGAATAATTTATTAACTTTCAGCTTGGCATTTTCTAACATACACAATTATTTTTCATTAACTTTTTATAGCAGTTTAAAATGAAAATTCTAGAGAAATTGCCTAAAAAGATGATAATACTGTATGAAAAATATTCTGCTTTAAATGAAACATTTTTAAAACAAAATATTGTTTCCATGTATATCTTATTAGAAGTCAGTTGTGGAATATTTCAATGAATCTGTAGTAGAGTTACTTCCCTTAAATTAGACTACATGCAAATTTTTCACTTTCCTTTAAAGAAAACTTGTGTACATAGCCATTCAAAAATGATGACATAGTGAATTATTTTTCATACAAATTGCATTAATTTGATTTTCTGGGAAAATTCAAATTGCATTAATTTGGTTTTCTGGGAAAATTCTAATGTCTTATACAAAAGCATTGCACTAAATGCTCTGTATAAATTGTATATACTGCCTGGTTTGTGTCTTATAAACCAGGGAAAAGATTTTAAGTGTTGAATTAAGAATTCAAGGTTTAATGTTAGTAAGTATGTAATCATGAAAAATGAATAAATCTTTCTTGGAATTGTACATCTCAAATATTTAAATCTATAAAAACACATAATAATCTGAATTATTATTACTAACAGAAATTATCCCAGATAATAAATCTCTCTGACACATTGAACTTCCTGTTGGACTATTTAACATGAATCATTTTACTGAGAACTGAGTTTTATAAAATGTAAATTATTAAGAATAAAAACAATTAGAAGTTAAGATTTTTTCAGTATAAAAATCAATAAATTAACAGAAGACACAGTTTTGTTTTGAAATATTTAGGGTAAAATAAGAGAAGTAGAAAAATGCTGTGAATTGGAAAAAGATTGTTACAATGTATTACACATGATTATTTTTTTAGAGTTACACATATAATAAAATAAAAAAACAGAAAAATAAATAAATAAAAATATACAAAAATGAAAGATGTGGTTATAAATGTTATTTTTGAGATTTGATGTTAATTTAGAACAAAAATTTATATTATATTTTACTATAAAAAGTGAGTTAAACATGGAGTCTATAGGTGGTAATGAAAGTTGGGAGAGAGAGATACATATACAGAAGGAACACAATGGCAAAGTCAACAGAGAAAAATTAAGATGAGGATTTTCTACAAAATAATAACAGAATATATTTTATAGTTGATTAGATTTAATAGAACAAGAAACAAGTTATTTTGGTTAAACAGAATAGAATTTATATAAAATGGTGTTATGTTTAGCATAGAGACAATGGCAACTCTTAGATATCCTTCTTTGCAATAGAATATAAAGAAAATTAAAACATTTCATTACAGAGTGATAATATGAAATTATATTTTACATGAATAGAACCATTGTAATTTGAGTGACAAAGAAAATAAAATGTTCTCTTACCTTTGTTGATAAACCAACTGGATTTTATATGGTGATCTCTTTCTAAGAAGACAACGTCTGGTACTGCTGTTGTTGTTGTGTATAGCAGTAATGAGAATGTATGCATCTGTATGTGTGAGAGTGTATGTGTTTATAGATTGTATGGGGGAGTAAACATTTACAGTCCTTACAAGCTAATGTGTGTGTAATGGCTGCCATGGACTCATTCCTTTTATATGATTCTAAAATAAAGTATTTTTCTTTTTCTGAATAAAAGAAGTGAATATATTTCTTAATATTAATAAAAAAAAAAATATCTTCCAACTCTTAATAAAGAATAGTATCCACAAAAAAGTATGAACTTTTTCCTCCCATAATGCATTAATAAAATACATAGCTATTCATCCATTATGTGCTAATTCCTTCTCTCTATCCCAGCCTATTTATTACTAAACAACAATGAACCCTTTTACAATTGTTAACTAAATAGTTTGAGAGATTTTTATTAAATAAATTTAGTTTCCAATTGAAGACAGAAAAAGGAAACAGTAGAAATATTTGATATTCTTTTGAAAAATCAACTTTATCAGAAAGAGGATAAGAACTGAGAGAATTATTTTTAAATGTATAGATATTTTTTAATTTTATTTTGAAGTGATCTACTTTTTCATTAAGGATTTCATTTTCTTTAAAAACTTTTCATGTTTAGAAGACTGCTTTATCTGAAATAGAATAACTATTTTTGGTAAATAATTTCTCAACATTATAAATGTACAAAAACCATAATTTCTTTCACTCAAATGTAATTTCTGTTTCACAAGAGAGTTTCATTGTTATATTTCATTCTTAGTCTCATCTTTCATTAATTAAATTTTTTCTTAAAATCTCTATTCTATGTATCATGACTATCCATAAACCGAATGCTTTCAAGTGTTTCAATAAGAAAGTAATGTAGAAATATAAAGAAAATATCTTGATCAGTATTGCAATGTATTTCCCTTTAAATTTCATTAATATTGTTTATTTACAGGATTCGTATTAATTTTCTATTTTATACAAGAAAGATTTTATGGATTTATATGAGGCACAGGGGGCAATGGTCTTGTGTTTGAAGTCTGTGGATTGTTCATTTCTATAAGATTTCTGGATTGTGGATATGGAGCAGAAATATCACTTTTGTTCAGTTGGATTGAAGATTTAGAAGAGATGACATCTGAAAAGAAGAAAACTGGATATTGAAAGAAAGTATTTTAAGAAGAAATTGAAAAACTCATAATATTAAAATCAATTACTGATAGCTTTCTAAAAGGAAATCCATTGTAAAAATTTAAATAAAAAAATATGGTTGATGAATATGATATGATAAAGAAAATATAATAATGCTTTAAACATTGATAAAAAATTCTCTAGCTTTCTTTTATAACCTATATGCTAATGAAGATATCTAAATATGTAGTTGTTTGCAACAAAATACAGACTGTACAATTGAAATTTTTATAATTATTGGCAAATAATAAATAACACAGAATCTAATAAAATTTGATTTAAAACATTTTTACCTTTTGAACAACTTTCATTGTCTTCTCTCCAATCAATACCATTTTCTGGTTGAGAAGATGCAGTTGATCTCCAATCTCCAAAATAGTCAGGAGGTATTGATACATTCTGGGTATACATCTATCAAAAAACAGTTTAGAAATTCAAAGTATATAAAGATATGATAATTCTATAAGTTGATTTTTGAAAGATAAAATCAGATTTTTTTGATTTGGTGATTTTAATGCGAATAATCTCAATCTCTAATTACCGTTATTAAATACAATTTTCTTTCACAATGATTATAAAGTTTCTTTTAAAAATATCTGCTGAGGTCGCAGTTCAGGTTTTTTGAGTTGGTATAATATACCAACTCAATATGAATAAAGTTTCTTTGTGTGAATCATTGGCAAACTTTAAAAAAATATTTTTCTATTTGTGTGTGTGTGGGCCTTATCCAATAGATATGTAGGTTGATCGGTTAGAAAAGTTAAAACAAAATAATCAAACCACAGGTATAAACATGCATAAACAATAGTCCAGATTAAAAGCACAATAAGGGTAACCAAAAAATTTCCATTCCCCAATGATAACTGCATTGAAAAAATAAAGTATAAAAAAGGTTTAGTTTTAAGTCACTGTTACCATACTTTTGAACAAGACTACAATAATTGTCTGAGAGAATAAAAAACAATAAAGTTCAATGGGATTTTGAAATTTAAATGAATCATCCAATCCAGATCAGAAGATTACATCTAGTAATCATTAACTAAGAAATTAAAGTATAGCTATATGAAAAATTACTAATTTTTTTCTCTATATACTCCCCCCATTTAAAGGAATATTTTTATATCTTTATTTATAAACTTTACTTCCTCCTTGATTTTTGCTCAAGTTAGGGTAGCATGGACATAAAGTGACGGTGCTTTGTTACTGACAGTTTCTCCCCTATGCAATAAAACTGTCAGTAACCAAGTGCTGTTGACTTCATGTCCATGCTACCCTAACTTAAATATACATGCTCTATCAACAATATTGCACACTATTTACTTATGAATATAGCAAACTATATATATATATATATATATATATATATATATATATAGGTAAACTGTTTGTGTGGGTATTGGCAACACTGTTTTGTCTGTTGTGCATGATCCTGTGACTGCCTCTGCGCTTGGCTTGCTGCCATACTCAGTCTTGACTTAGCAGTTGTTTCTGATGGAGTTCCTGATTGATACTACTACCAAATGTGAAGTTCAGGCAGTTATTTTGTTTTAGAATGCAAAAAGCATTAAACTAATTGAAATTCATCACCAATTAATGGAAGTGTATTGCGAGTTGTGCATAAATGTCAAAAACGTCTGCAGTTGGATTTAATGCTTCCTTAATGACATGGTGGTAAGCTGGTATGAAATGGGAATATAAAAACTGCCACAGTGCCTACAAAAAGGCATCAACTGAAATGGTAATTATGTAGAAAATAGATGCAATTTCAAACTTTAAAATGATGTAAACATTATGGACAATAAACATTTCTGTGATTTCAAAATATTTTGAAGACCTTACCTTTGGGATTACCCTGATATACCTCGAGTGCATCTAATTCTAATAATTTGAAACAATGAATAAATAATTATCTTATACTCTAAGTAGTTGTAATAGCCAAACAGAAAAATATGAATTTGCTAACATCTTTACATTTACTAAAATAAATTAGACAAAAAATATCATTTTTCTGAATTTTTGAGATAAGTCTTGATAATTTGGATTATTTGGATTATTCAGGCTATTATCCTAATCTTTATCAAAATGTTTCAGCCGATGTGCTCTCCAGCCCTCTTCTATCCTGATATTCGTTGTGCCACAATCATCTCGAGACTGCAGGTTCAATTCTGGTCAAGGGAGATAATAACATAGAATACTTAACAGTTGTACATGGTCATGGTTAATGGAATGAAAACAGTCTACCCTTGCGGATTGAATAAAGGATTTGGTTCGAAGTTCTGTGATTACCACATGAAGCTTGACAAGAAGGTTCCTGAGTTCGAAAAGGAACACCTGAAGAAGGTTGGAGGGCATATCGGACGAAATGTTGTGAAGATAACAATAAAGATGAGAACAATAGTTTGAATAATCCAAATAATACAGAAAAAATATAATAAAAAAGTTTCATAAAAGTTATACTTCCTACCTGAGATGTAACATCAGATGATCCTTGTAGTTTCTGTTCACTTGTACGTCTTTGTGTAGATCTTGGCTGGGTGGGAGTATTCATGGCTGTAAGTTGGTCTCTATGCACCAGATGAGCAGGTCGAGGCCAAGAGTTTCCTTGGTAAGAAGGAGCAATCAAGTGTCTCTGTTCACCAACATATCTATTGGAAGGATCAAGTGCTTGTGCATAGGCCACATTTGGCTGACCATTACAGCGAATAATGCAGATTGACAATGAAGCTGTAATAAACACAGCTATAGTGACTGCTATCACTGTAATAATAATGACCAGATTAAGATGAACCTTCTCTTCACTTTCTAGCTCAACAACATTTAACATTTGAGATGTCTTGTTGCTGATAGTCAGTGTTAAAAACAGTAGTTGTTGCTGATAGAACTGGGCTACCACTATCCTTGACCACAATGTCCAGCTGATAGGAGCCAGCATTTTCTGGTCTCAGTTGGCGATTGAAAGCTAACAAACCAGTGTACTGGTTCATGCTGAACATCTGTTTCTCATTGCCTCTGATTATTTCATATTTTAGAAATGCATTCTCTTGACTATCACTGTCTGATGCCTTGATTTCGGTGATGTTCTTTGTATGATGTGGGTAATATGTCACATCCAGATTGTAAGGTTTAACACTGGGAAATGTAAAATATGGAGCATTATCATTTTTATCAGTTACCTCAACAATCACATTCACTGTATTATTGAGAGATGGTGTTCCATTGTCTTTCACAAAATACCTGGAACTCATAAGTATCTTGAAACTCATGATCAAGAGACATAATTGCTGATAATAATCCATTTGGTCTTATTTTGAAAGGTAAGAAGTGTTTATTATTGGTGATCAGAGAATACGTAAGTTTTCCTCCAGCTCCCAAGTCTGGGTCAGTGGCATTGATGTAGCCAACAGTAATTCTTGAGTTTTCATTCTCATCAATCAAGAATTTAAATGTATCTTTTGTAAATTGTGGCTCAACATCATTGATATCCAGCACTTGAATAGAAAACTTACTATTTGCATGTAAAGGTGGAGATCCTTTATCTTGACAACTAATCACAACATCATGGTGTTCTTCTTTTTCTCTATCAACTGGACTTTTCATAATAACTTCATATTTCTTTGTACCCAAATTTTGTAACTGAAATTTATCATGATATAAATTACAGATAACATCTCCATTTTGTCCAGCATCATTATCTGTTATTTTAACATAGGCAATAAAACTTCCGACTTTAATGTTTTCATAGATATTAACAGTGTTTTCTTTTGTTGATGAAACAAAATTCACATCAATGGTTGGTGGATTGTTATTTTGGCTTATCAAGTAAATTTGAATTTTGCTATAGAACTTAAAGGTGGACTGCCTCCATCTTTCGCTTCTATGAATAATTTATAAAATGTTTTTTCTCCAGCACTGAATATTTTATGTAGAAAGATTTTACCATCTGCTATACTTAATCTAAAATGAGATTTTGCTAATTTTGATGTCTTGGAGCTGAAATGGTAGGTGACTTTGCCATTGTTTCCCAAATCTAAATCTTTTGCTGATAGGATAATAATTGGTAATGTTTCACTTGGTTCATTCTTGATTGAAACATTATAAACTTTCTGGGAGAAAATAGGAGCATTGTCATTAACATCTGTGACATGTATATTTACATTCAAAATGCTTTGCTTTGGTGGAGATCCTCCATCTTTTGCAACCACTTGAATTAAGTAAGAGTCTTTTAATTCCCTATCAAGCATTTTTTCTAATTTTATTTCAAGCTTGGAGGTTTCATCAACATTATTAGATACAAATAAAGAAAATGGTACATCTTTATATTTTTTTAGTTCATAGGAAATTTTAGAATTTATAACTCCAACATCTTTATCAATTGCACTCGGTATAGATTTTTTCATTCCATTTCTATCATCTTCATCAAACTCAATATTGACTTGTTTATTAGGAAATTCAGGATGATGATCATTAATATCTTGTATAATAACCTTTACTTCTAATATTTTTATGGATGAAGTACCTTTCTGAACAGCCACATCCAACAATTCAAAACATTCTTCATTGGGTTTACATAGCTCCTCAGCATCAAGAGTTTCTGCAGTGTAGAGTTTGCCAGTCTTTTTGAAACTTGAAAAGGCTGAGATCTTCCTGATCTCCCTTTCTGAAGTTGACTAAATCTCACCAACCTGTGGTCTGTTTGGGGGACAGAGGCCATAATATTTGAGTCAGCAGCAATGTCACCTATATAAGAACCTGGCTCTTTCCTTCTTCCACTTTGTATGTTAAGTCAACACACAAACTATATTGAAGATTGATAAGTAGCAGACACATTAATATTATTAATTCCAATCAATGTTGCAAGTCATTCTGTAATCTGAGCAATTTTTTAATTTTCTTGTATGAATCTGCAAGTAAAAGTATATATTTATAATGTTGCACAGTATTGTAAATAAAATAAATGTATAAAACAATCTGTTAGTTAAAACGTTTATCAGCTTATTAGTAAAATTTATCTACTACTAGTGTCAATTAGTCTAGTCTTTTTCAATCAAATCAAGCTAATATTCTCTAAAACAGTATTTTCTCTTCATTCATTCTACAGCTTTTGTGATTAGCATACTAATTTGCACACAATAAAGGGTGTACTTGTTTTTCACAGTTCAGCAATTATCTTGTTTTCATGCAAGTACTGAATAAAATCTTTTAATGACATTTTGTTAAAACAATAAATATTTTTTTTTTCCTTACATAAATTCTTCCTAAAACTGTTGATTCAAAAGTATTTGGTTTTAAAATAGAATCATAATAAGACAACACTGTTTGGAAAGATCAAAACCTTTCTGAGATTGACGAGCCTAATTCTTGTAGAAAAAATTGCAAAACGTATTTCCTGAAAGTTAAAAAAAAAAAAAAAAGAGATAAAAATAAATTTCAAATGTACACCTGCACAGTTATCTGCCTTGAATAATTTTCAGCTTATTTATAATATAGTTTGGAGAAAACATTATTTATATGAATTAGCTTGCTGACCATTTGAAGGAGTCAGTATATATTAACTTATACACTTAATATATAATGTAACTAATAATGTAATAATGTACTAAGATTCTTTTGTTTGGATTTTATGGCATGTTGATATGTAAGTGTACATATATATTGGCTACTGGGTCATTTTATGCCGAAGACATTTGTTTTATTCATTCTTCATGGGTACTCAGTATTTTTTAAATACATTTTTGCAAACTGACTTTTTCTATTTAACACATAGATGGAACCCTAACAGGTACTACTACTCTTGGTCAGGGTGCACCTGAGGACATGGTGATGAAGGATACTCCACATTCCCCAAGAGCTCCAGAACTGGAACTTCGCCATTAGATAGTTTTTTACATCATACCAGAATTAATACCCAGCCACACCTTCTAGCAATATATAATAAAAGGGTTGTGGTTTGCATAAGGGCAATAGAATTGGCACAATCATATAGGTGCTAGGGCTTGAGGTGATCAGCTGATTGATCAGGAGGGAGCCTCTCCAACCACCCATTAGACAAAGTGGAGCATTGCATGTCATGGAAATGCACTAAGAGTACAATAAAGAAATATATGAAAGAGTAATACTGGATACTTTCTGTAATTTGGAAATATTATTTTAACGAGTTGTTCATTCATTTTGTTGCTTTTTTGTAAATATAACATTTCAGCTAATCATTCTATGACCTTATTCAGGGTACAATCTATTTGGGATACCTTTTAATCTTCCCTGAAAAAGGTGTGCAATAGTAAGAAAAGAATAGAAGAATGAGATCAAACAAATTGTAGAATAAATATTGGATATAAAATAGTAAATACTTTCTAATATATATAATATATAGTGTATGTTTTGTATCTGTGAGAGAGAGAGAGAATATATATGGTGTGTCTGTGTGTGAGAGAATATATTATATATATATATATATATATATGTTGTGTGTGTGGTGTTGTGTGTGTGTGCATGTGTCTGTATAAATGTGTGTGTAAATGAGTGAGTATTTTTTGTGTTGTGTCTAAGTATATATATATATACATACACATGTGCGGTGTAAATGTGTGAGTATATACATATATACATGTATAAATTTCTGAGTATACATGTGTGTGTAATATATATATATATATATATATATATATTCATTAAAATATATATATATATATATTCATAAAAAAATATGTTGTTGGCTGTCAACTCGTGTTTGAGTAAGACCATTTCTGTTTTTTTGGTTTGATGAAAATACTTTTATTACCATTATTTTTCTATAATCAAAAAATTTTTTAGCAATCTACAAAATCATTATTCAAAAATTTTACTCTACAACATTTTTAGTGACTGTTTGAACTATAATTTTATAATTTCTGGATATTTTGGTGAATAGTACTTTCACTAAATATCCAGAAATGATAAATTGGGTTTGACATGTAGTTGCTTCTACATGAACTTAAATGAAAAAATACACATTTAGGAAGTGAATAAAATAATTTTTATATATTTTATTTTATAATGTATAAAATCATAAAATGATTAATAAATTTAAAAAATTATATTCAAAATGTTTGTAGTAAAAACTGACACTATTTTGTTTCTAGTAAAACATGTCAGATGATTCAAACATGGAGGCATAGAAGGTTTCAGGAAATACACAAGATAATGGCAGATTGTCTATTTAGTTGTCAGACTTAAAGATAAAAGTATTTGAAGAAATTGATTGAATACATTTTTAACTCAAATAATAGCAAAAGTAGATTTAGCAAGAAAACAAATTTCTGGTATAAAATAGAGTAATGTTGGAATATTAAGATAAAAGGAGTTGTTAGAAATTTTGATATAAACTAACAATCAAATGAGATTTATAAATTCATTAAATATATACTTAATTATTGGTAAATGAGAATCAGAATATTTGTGCTTAAAAGAAAGAGAAGAAAGGGAAAATATGAAATCGTCTTACCTTTGTTAACTCACTGAAATTCTGTGTTGTAATCTATTCCAAAATAAAGTACTGATGCTGCTCGGTATGAAAAAAGAATGTTAACTAAGGATGTTTCTATTTGTGTGTGGTGTGCATAAGAGAGAGGGAAAACAGACAGACAAACAGACAGTGAGATTGTGTTGAAAATAGGAGAGAGGGGTTTACAGTCTAACAAGAATAATGGGTGTGTAATGGCTGCATACAGAATAAAACTAAACATAATTTAAAAAAAGATTAATAAATTCTTCACAAATGTCTTTTTAATCAAATGCACATAAATTTAAGTATTGAAATAAAGAATATTCAAACTCAATTTAACAAATGAAATTGAAATAAATATTTTCCTCAACTCTCTTTTCCCATGATGCAATAATAAAAATACAGCTATTCTTCTTCCCTGGACTACTTTCTTCTCTCTTAACTTATATTTGTACTATATTAAATTATTTTCAAAATAAATTTTAAGTTAAAAATTTAGTAAAATGAAATTTTTTCCGAACTATAGTTAAACAATTTCTGATAATTTTAAAACAATATTCTGATTTCTGATAATTTTAGACATATTTAAAGAAATGATTCTATAAAACAAAAATAAGAAAAAAACAATTTAAAACAAGGATACTAAACAATTTTGTATTTATTTATTTTTAAAGATGATCCTAGTTTTTTCTAAGTTTCTCAATCCTTATATTTTATTCTTACTCATATATTTTTTATTTCTAATTTTTAAATAAAGGAACTATAATTGTCTATGAATGTTAAATGACAGATTATATTTACGTGTTTAATAATATTTTTATAGTAAACTTTCAGTGAATTGTAAAGAATATATATAAGATAGTTTATGGATTTATGTGTGGCACAGGGGGAAGTGGTCTAGTGTTAGAAGTCTGTGGGTTGTTTATTTCTATAGATTTCTTGATTGTGGATATGGACAGAAATATCAGTTTTAACTGAGATTCACATTTCTGTGATGAAAGATTTGGAAGGAACCATATCTGAAAAATATTAATTGAATATAATAAAGAGTAATCTAGTCAATAAATTAAAATAAAACAAAAGAATGATGACAGTGATTTCAATCAAAAGTTTATCATAAGACAATTTCAAGAGTTATATTTATATATAAATACCAAATCAATTTTTAAAATCCGAATTTGATTATAAACATTATTTTATTATATAATATTTTTGCATAAGCATACTTCTAAAATATTTCTATTTATTATTTGTTGATGACTTGATCATATTAAAACAAAAAGTTAGCTAGAACTGCAAGAATTTGAAATATATATTCCCAATGATTTAGGATATCAGTCTAATTACAAAAATATTAAAATGTTATGTTTGCTTTAATATTATACATTAAACAGAACTTGCCTTTTGGACAGAGGTCATTATCCTCTCTCCACTATGTCCACTTTCCTTAGGAGAAAGCACGAGCAGAATTCCAGTCTCCAAAATAATCTGGAGGTATTGAATATTCTGGGCGTACATTGAAAAGAAGAAAAAAAATGCAGCATATAGCTATTGTCAATAAGGAAGCAATATACATTGTTAACTATGTGTATGAGTCAGGAAAAATAAAGATTTCAACTATTTCTTTTCCTTTGCAAAGTGGTTATTGGAGACTTACTTACTTGTAAATTTGGAATTATTTGGGTAATAATATACTTGTGTTACTCAGTAGATTGATATAGTTGGTATAATCAGTGACCATTTTCTGTCATCATTTACTTTTTCTTTAATGAAAAAAACAAATGTTCCTATTTTCTTCTCTCATAAATTGAAAAGGCTGAAGAATAGATTGGTTAAAATATTGTTAACAACATAAAAATATTAAAAAAGAGATTCAACTGCCCAAACATTTCTGGTTAGCATAAAAAGCTGTATAAGATAATATTATAAAATAAAATTATAATTTAAATATAATTTAACCCCGAAATGTGACAAGAGCGTTCAATTACAATTTTCTAATTGGTATTAACTTTACCCATTAACCTGTTAACCACTTATACACCTTGGCCTAGAAGATTTTTATCAGATGATAACAAACAAATACACCAAGTATTTATAAGCAAGTGGTCACTCATCAGAACAAAAAAAATAATATTTTTATATCAAAACAAAATAAAAGAAATAATCTAATAATGTTTTCGAGATTCTTGAATCAATTCAAAACGCTGAAAAGAATTCAAAAATTGATTGGAAAGATAATGAAATTCATTTTTGAAACAAATTCACGACAGGATTATTGAAGAAGAAATACTTAGTATATTTCTTCATTCATTATCTGTAAATCATCAATTATCACCTCATTAGTAAATTCTTCTTTATGATGATAAACCTAAGTTTAACTGATTGATTTCACAAAAATATTTGTAGAACTCTTCATTAATAATATTTGACTTGTAATTTTGATGGAGATGAAAAAATTTAAACAACTTGTTGAAGCTGCTGCTGGACCTGACTGGTTGAGAAAGAAGTGCTTATTTGATGTCCTACATCCAGATAGAATCGAGTTGACATAATTATAATAAACAGAATTTTTTTCATCATTTGAAGAAATAATTATATATAATAAGTTATATATAAATGATAGTTATATATATATGTAATAGTTATGATTGATAGAAATGTTGGTTGTTTGCCGTTTGGTCATCAGAAGCTTCAATGAATAATATTCTCATCATCTGCAATTATATATGTTTAAATCAAAAACTATTAATGAAGATTATGCAAGATATTTTTAAGAGCATACAAGGGTAGAATTTATGTGTATATAGATTTTATGCTAAAAAATTAGTCACATGACAATAGTAATGCTCAGGACAATAGTATTTAGCATTAGTAATGTTGTTTTGTATTTAACTTTCATTCAAAGCATTTATTCCTTTGTGTTGTATAGTTATGTCATTTTCAAGGATAATTATTTCACAAATAATCTCAAAAATGAAAAGAAAAAATTAATGTGAATTTTCTTAGGGTATATAACTTTCAAAATAGCAATTTAGTTGAGACTAAGAAATATACAAGGATTGAAATAAACTCAAGCTATCTTGCTTTGTTAACTGTGAAGTTTCATGATACATTAAAGGTATTTTTCATATAACTAATCCAGAAAATATCTTAGAGAAACTATCTTTGCAAATTGGACTCTTTACAACTACTGTTCGCAGAGTTACAAAAAATTACAATAATTTAAATCTCGCCAAAAAGATGGTTGCATCTATTTTTGAACTCCTTGTGTATTATTAAGATTTTAGAAACCCAGATTGTCAAAAGTGTCAAAGCTGATATAGAAATGATATTTTCAGAATCATAAAAATTAATAAATAAGTACTAAGAAAATTAGTAAAAAAGAAATTAATTAAATAAACATTCAAGATATATTCATCGCAAAATAATTTTTTTCTTTCCTATTTGTTAATTTTAGTTTTACAAACTTGAATTTTTTAAATCTTACATTGCTAAATAGTGTGATGAATTCTGGATTTAACTTATTTAACTTGAATTCAATGGAATACAAATAAATTAACCCATCATGAATAAATAAAATAAAATCTTGATAAGTTTTAAAATGTTATCTATTTATTCTAATTAAATCAAAACTAGCTAACTAAATCTTTATATTTTTATTTCAACCATATAGAATCTCACTGAAATGCTTTTTTGCAGAACCATATTTACTTTTCATTGTTTTATAACTTTTTCTGTTACTGAGAATTAAAACTTAAAAAAATTCTATATTGTTTTACATATGAGCAGTTATGACAGGGCATAAACATTAATACTTGATGATTCTTATCCACAAAAACACAGTTTGTTATCACATAGAAAGGATTTTACACTAGTTTGATAATTGAATAAATAATATGAAACTTTTAAAACTTATAAGATTTTTATTTTAATTTTATTCATTGATTGTTAATTTTTTATTATTTTTAATCAAGTTTATAATTAAGTAAATCAGAGCATCACACTATTAGCAATGTAGAGATTTAAAAATTCAAGTTTGTAAAACTAAATTAACACTGGAAGAAAAAAAATTTATTTTGCTGAATATATCTTGAAATGTTTTTATTTAATTTAATTCTTTTTTACTAATTTACTTGTTACTTATTAATTTAATTTTTATTGATTTGAAAATATCATTTCTATATAGCTTGACCTTTTGAACAATTCTGGTTTCTAAATATTTAATAATACACAAGGTATTTCAAAATAGATGCAACTCTTTTTGGACGAGTATTTATTATTTAATTTTTGTAACTCTGGGGAACAGTAGTTGTAAGAGTCAATTTGGCAGATAGTTTTTCTTAAGATATTTCTGGATTAGTATATTAAATACTTTTATGTTATCATTGAGAACTTCAGCAGTTAACAAGCAAAGATAGCTTGAGTTTATTTCAATCTGTATATTTTAGTTCAACTAAATGCTATGTTGAAGTGTACCCTGAAAAATTTCACATTAATTTTTTTCTTACATTTGTAAGATTTATTTGTGAAATGAATTACTCCTTGAAAATGACATAACTGATACAACACAAAGGAATAAATGTTGAATGAAAGTAATATAAAACAATCATTACTAATGCTAAATACTATTGTCTGCTGAGTATACTATTGTCATGTGACTAATTTTGTAGCATAAACTATATACACATAATTCTACCTTGTGCTTTAAGAAATATTTTGCATATCTTCATTAATAGTTTTTGTTAACATATTAAATTGGCAGATGATTGAGATATTAGTCATTGAAGTTCTTATGAACAAACTGCAAACAACCACTTTTCTATCAATCATAACTATTTATTATATATACTATCATGTTATTATAATTATTATATATAATTATTTCTCAAATGATGAATTTCTGTTTTTATTATAATTTATGTCAACTCGTTCTATCTGAGTGGACATCATAGCCTTCTTTCTCCAACCAGTCAAGTGTCAGCAGCAGTTCAACAGAGTTTGTTGTAAATTTTTTTCATCTCATCAAAATTACAAGTCAATTATTATTAATGAAGAGTTCTCAAATTTTTTTGTGAAATCAATCAGTTAAACTTAGGTTTATCATCATAAAGAAGCAATTTACTAATGAGGGTGATAATTGATGATTTATCAGATAATGAATGAAGAAATATACTAAGTATTCTCTTCAATAATCCTGTATGAATTTTGGTTTCAAAATGAATTTCATATCTCATGCAATTTTTGAATTCTTTTCAGGTTTGAATTGATTAAGAATCTCGAAAACATTATGGATTGATTTCTTTTATTTTGTTTTGATAAAATATTATTTTTTTTGTTTTTCTGATGAGTGACCACTTGGCTTATAAAATATTGTGTATTTGTTTGTTTATCTCTGATAAACTTCTAGTGGCAAGGTGTATAAGTGGTTAACAGTTTAATGGGTTAAGTTAATCATATTTAGAAAATTGTAATTGAACTGCTCTGTACATTTCTGGGTTAAATTATATTAAATTATATTTATTTATATGTGAATATTTCTTATACAGCTTTTTATGCTAACAGAATTGTTTTGGCGTTGAATCTCTTTTTTAATATTTTTTATTTGTTACATATTTTAACATCTAATTCTTCGCCTTTATCAATTTATGAGAGAAGAAATAGGAACATTTGTTTTTTCATTTTGAAAAAAGAAAAAGTAAATGATGACAGAAATGGTACTGATATACCACTATATCAATCTACTGAAGTAACATAAGTAATATAATGTCCAGATAATCCAATTATACAAGTAGAAGTCTCACTACCACTTTGGCAAAGGAAAAGAATGTGTTGAAATTTTTTTCCTGACTCATACACATAGTTAACAATGTATATTGCTTCTTATTGACAATAGCTTATATGCTGGCATTTTTTTTTTCTCTTCAGATGTACGCCCAGATATTTCAATACCTCCAGATTATTTTGGAGACTTTGGAGATCTGCTGTGCTTTCTCCTAAGGAAGTGGACATAGTTGGAGAGAGGAATAATGACCTCTGTCCAAAAGGCAAGTCTGTTTATGTTTAATATTAGAACATAACATTTTAATATTTTGTATTAGACTGATATCTAAATCATTGGGGAATATTTTCAAATTCTTGCAGTTCTAGCTAACTTTTTGTTTTAATAATGATCAAGTCATCACAAATATAAAATAGAATATTTTAGAAGTATGTCTTATGCAAAAGTATTTATATAATAATAATAATAATGTTTTAATCTATATCGGATTTTAAAAATTGATTTGGTATTTATATATAAATATATACTCTTGAAATTGTCTTATGATAACTTTTTGATTGAAATCACTGTCATCATTCTTTTTGTTATTTTTAATTTATGCTAGATTACTTTTATGATATTCATTAATATTTTTAGATATGGTTTCTTCAAATCTTCATCACAGGAATGTGAATCTCAGTAAAAACTGATATTTTGGTCCATATCACAATCAAGAAATCTTATAGAAAATGAACAACACACAGACTTCTAACACTAGACCTTCCCTGTGCACACATAAGATCCATAAACTATCTTATATATTTCTTTTACAATTACTTGAAAGTTTACTATAAAAATATGATAAGTAAATAAATCTGTCATTTAACATTCATAGACAATTATAGTTCCTTTATTTAAAAATTAGAATAAAAATATATGAGTAAGAATAAAATATAAAGGATTTGAGAAACTTAGAAAAACTAGGGATCATCTTTAAAATAATAATACAAAATTGTTTATGTATCTTTGTTTTAAAATTGTTTTTTTTTCTTTATTTTTGTTTTATAGTATCATTTCTTTAAAAAAATATTGTCTAAATTTATCAGAATCAGAATATTGTTTTAAATTATCAGAAATTGTTTAACTATAGTTGGAAAAATTTCATTTTTACTAATTTTTTAACTTAAATATTTTTTTGAAATATTTAATATAGTACAAATATAAGTTAGAGAGAAGAATATCCAGGGAGAGAATACGCTGATTTTTATTATTGGCATCATGGAAAAGAGAGTTGAGGAAATTTTTATTTAATTTCATTTGTTAATATTGAGTTTGAATATTCTTTATTTAAATACTTATTTATGTGCATTTGATTAAAAGACATTTGTGAAGAATTTTAATTAATTTTTTTTAATTTGTTTAGCTTTTATTCTGTATTGGCAGCCATTACACACCCATTATTCTTGTTTAGGACTGTAACTCTCTCCTATTTTCAAACACAATCTACTGTCTGTTTGTCTGTCTGTTTCCCTCTCTCTATGCACAAACACAAAAGAAACATCTTAGTTAACATTCTTTTTCATACCGGCAGCATCAGTACTTTATTTTGGAATAGATTACAACACAGAGATTTCAGTGAGTTTAACAAAGGTAAGACGATTTTATATTTTCTGCCTTTCTTCTTCTTCTTTAAAGCACAAATTTCTGATTCTCAATTTACCAATAATTAAGTATATATTTTAATGAATTTTTATAAATCTCATTTGATTGTTAGTTTATATCAATAATTTCTAACAATCCTTTTTATCTATATTCCACATTACTCCATTTTATACCAGAAATTTTGTTTTCTTGCTAAATCTACTTTTGCTATTATTTGAGTTAAAAATGTATTCAATCAATTTCTTCCAAATACTTTATTTTAAGTCTGACAACTAATAGACATCTGCCATTATCTTGTGTATTTCCTGAAACCTTTATGCCTCCATGTTTGAATAATCTGACAATGTTTACTAGAAACAAAATAGTTCAGTTTTTACTACAAACATTTTTGAATATAATTTTTTAAAATTTATTAATTCATTTTTTATGATTTATTTACATTATAATAAATATATATAAAATTATTTATTCACTTCTAAGATGTGGTATTT
Organism: Doryteuthis pealeii; assembly: GCA_023376005.1. NCBI lineage: Eukaryota > Metazoa > Mollusca > Cephalopoda > Myopsida > Loliginidae > Doryteuthis > Doryteuthis pealeii. Next base: position 21,336,285 of record CM042151.1, read on the forward strand.
TTTCATTTAAGTTCATGTAGAAGCAATACATGTCAAACCCAATTTTATCATTTCTTGGATATTTAGGTGAAAGTAATTCACCAAATATCCAGAATTATAAAATTATAAGTTCAACAGTCATAAAAATGTTGTAGAGTAAAAATTTTTGAATAATTGATTTGTAGATTGCTAAAAAATGTTTTTGATTATAGAAAATAATGGTAATAAAAGTATTTTCATAAACAAAAAAGGAAATGGTCTTACTCACACGAGTTGACAGCCACAACATATTTTTATGAATATATATATATATATATTTTTTAATGATTATATATATATATATTATATATATTCACACACATGTATACTCAGAAATTTATACATGTATATATGTATATATCTACACCATTTTACACGCACATGTGTATGTATTATATTAATATACTTAGACCAACACAAAAAATACTCAATCATTTACACACAATTTATAAGACACATGCACACACACACACACACACCACACACACATATATATATATATATATATATATATTATTCCTCTACACACAGACAGCACATATATATTCTTCTCTCTCTCAGATACAACATACACATATAATATATATATTAGAAAGTATTTACTATTTTATATCCAATATTTATTCTACAATTTGTTTGATCTCATTCTTCTTATTTCTTTTCTTACTATTGACACTTTTTTCAGGGAAGATTAAAGGTATCCAAATAGATTGTCACCTGAATAAGGTCATAGAATGGATTAGCTGAAATGTTATAATTTAAAAAAGCAACAAAATGAATGAACAATCGTAAAATATAATTTCCAAATTACAGAAAGTATCAGTATTTACTCTTTCATATATTTCTTTATTGTACTCTTGTGCATTTCCATGAATGCAATGCTCCACTTTGTCATAGATGGGTGGTTGGAGAGCTCCCTCTGATCAATCCAGCTGATCACCTCAAGCTAGCGTATATGATTGTGCCAATTCTATTGCCTTATGGAAACCACAACCCTTTTATTATATATGTGCTAGAAGGTGGTGGCTGAGGGTATTAATGTTTTCTGGGTATGGCGTAAAACTATTATGGGAAGTTCCAGTTCTGGAGCTCTGGGGAATGTGGAGTATCCTTCATACATTGTCTTCAGTGCCCCTGACCAAGAGTAGTAGTACCTGTTAGGGTTCCATCTATGTGTTAAATAGAAAAAAGTCAGTTTGCAAAAATGTATTAAAAAATACTGAGTACTGAAGAATGAATAAACAAATGTCTTCGGCATAAAATGACCCAGTAGCAATATATATGTAACTTACATATAAACATGCCATAAAATCCAAACAACAAGAATTTAGTAATTATTACATTATTAGATTACATTATTATATTTAAGTGTATAAGTTAATTATACTGACTCCTTCAATGGTCAGGCAAGCTAATTTCATATAATAATGTTTTCCTCCAAACTATATTATAAATAAGCTGAAAATATTCAGGCAGATAACTGTGCAGGTTGTACATTTTGATTTTAATTTTATCTTCTTTTTTTTTTTTTTTTTTTTTAAACTTTCAGGATACGTTTTGCAATTTTTTCTACAAGATTAGGCTCGTCAATCTCAGAAAGGTTTTGATCTTTCCAAAAGTGTTGTTTATTATGATTCTATTTTAAAACCAAATACTTTTGAATCAACAGTTTTAGGAAGAATTTATGTAAGGAATAAAAAAAACTATTATTGTTTAACAAATGTCATTAAAAGATTTATCAGTACTTGCATGAAAACAAGATAATTGCTGAACTGTGAAAACAAGTACACCTTTATTGTGTGCAAAATTAGTATGTAATCCAAAAGGCTGTAGAATGAAATGAAGAAAAATACTGTTTTAAGAGAATATTAGCTTGTTTGATTAATTTGAAAGACTTAGACTAATTGACTACAGAGTATGATAAATTTTACTAATAAGCTGATAAGTTTAATAATAAGATGTTTTATACATTTAATTTTTATTTACAAACTGTGCAACATTATAAATAATATACTTTTACTTTGCAGATTCATACAAGAAATTAAAAAATTGCTCAGCTTACAGAATGCTTGCAACATTGATTGGAATTTAATAATCTTGTGTCTGCTACTTATCAATCTTCATATAGTTTGTGTTGTTGACTTAACATACAAGTGGAAGAAGGAAAGACCAGGTTCTTATATTAGGTGACATTGCTGCTGACTCAAATATTATGGCTCTGTCCCAAAACAGACCAAGGTTGGTGAGATTTAGTCAACTTCAGAAAGGGAGATCAAGGAAGATCTCAGCCTTTTCAAGTTTCCAAAAGACTGGCAAACTCTACACTGCAGAACTCTTGATGCTGAGGAGTATGTAAACAATGAAGAATGTTTTGAATTGTTGGATGTGGCTGTTTCAGAAAGGTACTTCATCATAAAAATTTAGAAGTAAAGGTTATTATGCAAGATATTATGATCATCATCCTGAATTTCTATAACAAGTCAATATTGAGTTGATGAGATGATAGAAATGGAAATTGAAAAAATCTATCCGAGTGAATTGATAAGATGTTGGAGTTATATTTAAATTTCCTTGAACTAAAAAAATATAAGATGTACATTTTCCTTTTATTTGTTCTTAATGTTGATGAAACCTCCAAGCTTGAATTAAATTAGAAAAAATGCTTGATAGGGATTAAAAAAGACTCTTACTTAATTCCAGTGGTTCAAAAGATGGAGGATTCACAAAGCAAAGCATTTTGAATGTAATACTGTCACAGATGTTAATGACATGCTCTATTTTCTCCAGAAAGTTTATTAATGTTCAATCAAGAATGAACAAGTGGAAATTACCAATTATTATCCTATCAGGCAAAAGATTTAGATTTGGGAACAATGGCAAAGTACCTACATTTCAGCTCCAAGACATCAAATTAGCAATCTCATTTTAGATTAAGTATAGCAAGATGGGGTAAAATGCTTTCTACATAATATTCGTGGCTTGGAGAAAAAACATTTTATAAAATTATTCATAGAAGCAAGATGGAGGGCAGTCCACCTTTAAGTTCTATAGCAAAAATTCAAATTTACTTGTAAGAACCAAATAACAATCCAAAACCATGATGTGAATTTTTGTTTCATACAAAAGAAAACACTGTTATCATCTATGAAAAACTTAAAGTCGGAAGTTTTATTGCTATGTAAAATAACAGATAATGATGCGGACAAAATGGAGATGTTATCTTATAATTTATATCACTGATATAATTTCAGTTACAAAATTTGGGTAAAGAAATATGAAGTATTATGAAAAGTCATTTGATAGAGCAAAAGAAGAACACCATGAATGTTGTGATTTAGTTGTCAGATAGAGGACTCACCTTTACATGCAAATAGTAAGTTTTCTATTCAGTGCTGGATATAATCGATGTTGAGCCACAATTTAAAAAGATACATTTAATTCTTGATTGATGAGAATGAAAACTCAAGATTACTGTTGGCTACATCAATGCCACTGACCAGACTTGGGAGCTGGAGGAAAACTTACGTTTCTCTGATCACCAAAAAAACATAAAAAAAGAATAAACCTTTTACCTTTCAAAATAAGACAAAATGGATTATTATCAGCAATTAGTTTTCTTGATCATGAGTTTTCAGATACTTATGAGTTCAGGTATTTGTGAGACAATGGAACAATTTCTCATAATACAGTGAATGTGATTGTGTGAGGTAACTGATAAAATGATATGCTGCATATTTTACCTTTTCCAGTGTTAAACTTACAATCTGGATATGAACATATTACCCACTATACAAGAAATCACCGAATCAAGGCATCAAGACAGTGATAGTCAAGAGAATGCATTTCTTAAAATAATTGAATAATCAAGGCAATGAGAACAGATGTTCAGCAATGACGAGTAACTGGTTTGTTAGCTTTCAATCGTGCAACTGAGACAAAAATGTGGCTCTATCAGTGGACATTGTGGTCAAGGATAGTGTAGCCAGTTTATCAGCACAACTAACTCTGTTTTAACACTGCTATCAGCAACAGACATCTCAAAATGTTAAATGTGTTGGCTGAAGTGAGAGAAGGTTCATCTTAAATCTGGTCATTATTATTACAGTGATAGCAGTCACTATAAGGCTGTGTTTATTACAGTTCATTGTCAATTGCATTATTTCGCTGTAATGGTCAGCAAATGTGGCTATGCACAAGCATCTTGATCTTCCAATAGATATGTTTTGGTGAAGCAGAGACATTGATTGTCCTTCTACAAGGAAACTTGGCTGACCTGGCTCATCTGTGGCATAGAGACAAACTTACAGCCATGAAATATGGCCACCCAGCCAGATCTACAAAAGACGTACCAGTGAACAGAAATACAAGGATCATCTGATGTTACATCTCAGGTAGGAAGTTAATTTTTATGAAACTTTTTTATTATATTTTTTCTGTATTATTTTTGGATTATTCAAACTATTGTCTCATCTTTTTGTTATCTTCACAACATTTCGTCGATATGCCTCCAACTTCTTCAGTGTTCCTTTTCGACTCAGGAACTTCTTGTCAGCTTCATGTGTATCAAGAACTTCCGAACAAATCCTTTATTAAATCCGCAAGGGTAGACTGTTTTCATTCATTTAACCATGACGCATGTACAACTGTTAGTATTCTATGTTATTATCTCTTGACCAGAATTGCCTGCAGTTCGAGATGAATTGTGGCACAACGAATATCAGGATAAGAAGAGGGCTGGAGAGCACATGGTGAAACATTTTGATAAGATTAGGAAAATAGCCTGATAATCCATAATCCAATTACAGACTTATCTCAAAAATTCAGAAAATGATATTTTTGTCTAATTTATTTAGTAAATGTAAAGATTGTTAGCAAATTCATATTTTTCTGTTTTGGCTATTACAACTACTTAAGAGTATAAGATAATTTATTTATTCATTGTTTCAAATTATTAGAATTAGATGCATGGTATATCAGGGTAATCCAAAGTAAGGTCTTCAAATATTTTGAAATCACAGAAATGTTTATTGTCCATAATGTTTACATCATTTTAAAGTTTGAAATTGCATCTATTTCTACATAAAATTACATTTCAGTTGATGCGTTTTGTCGGACGTGTTCAGTTTTTTATATTCCCATTTCATACCAGCTTACCACCATGTATTAAGGAAGCATTAAATCACTGCAGACGTTTTTGACATTTATGACACCGCAATACATTCATTTATTGTGATGATTTCAATTAGTTTTAATGCTTTTGCATTCTAAAACAATAACTGCCTGAACTTCACATTTGGTTGTAGTATCAATCAAGCTTCCATCAGAAACAACTGCTAAGTCAAGACTGAGCATGGCAGCAGCCAAGGCAGAGGTCAGTAAAGGATCATGCCACCAGACAAACAGTGTTTGCCAATACCAACAAACTTTACTATATATTATATATATATTATATATATATATTATATATATATTATAGTTG
>CM042151.1:21341881-21542463 GCA_023376005.1 Doryteuthis pealeii
CCTCGGCTCAAACCAAATTGCATTTTAATCTGAATGAATTCACTGGTGAAATATTTTTAATATCAAAGCTTATACTTGTTCAGACATTATCTCACAAGTTGTATGTCAAAGCTACAGATAAAGGAATTCCTTCATTGAGTTCAAGAGTTATGGTTCTTATAAATGTTATCAGTCAACAGAACAATGCTCCTTCCATAAAAGTCAACTTTGCTTCTGCCTCAACAAAAAACACAGTAGATATTCCAGAAAACATTAAACTGGGAAGTTTTATTGCTTATGTTAAAGTCACTGACAATGATGAAGGACAAAATGGAGAGGTCACTTGTCACCTTCACCATGATAAATTCCAGCTTCAGAATTTAGGTACAAAGAAATATGAAGTGACACTGAAAAATCCCCTGGATAGAGAGAAAGAAGAACACCATGATGTTGTAATCAGTTGTCAAGATAAAGGATCTCCTCCTCTTCATAGTAACAGCAAATTCTCCATTCAAGTGATGGATATCAATGATGTTGAGCCACAATTTACAAAAGATACATTTAAATTCTTGATTGATGAGAATGAAAACTCAAGAATTACTGTTGGCTACATCAATGCCACTGACCCAGACTTGGGAGCTGGAGGAAAACTTACGTATTCTCTGATCACCAATAACAAACACTTCTTACCTTTCAAAATAAGACCAAATGGATTATTATCAGCAATTATGTCTCTTGATCATGAGTTTCAAGATACTTATGAGTTTCAGGTATTTGTGAAAGACAATGGAACACCATCTCTCAATAATACAGTGAATGTGATTGTTGAGGTAACTGATAAAAATGATAATGCTCCATATTTTACATTTCCCAGTGTTAAACCTTACAATCTGGATGTAACATATTACCCACATCATACAAAGAACATCACCGAAATCAAGGCATCAGACAGTGATAGTCAAGAGAATGCATTTCTAAAATATGAAATAATCAGAGGCAATGAGAAACAGATGTTCAGCATGAACCAGTACACTGGTTTATTAGCTTTCAATCGCCAACTGAGACCAGAAAATGCTGGCTCCTATCAGCTGGACATTGTGGTCAAGGATAGTGGTAGCCCAGTTCTATCAGCAACAACTACTCTGTTTTTAACACTGACTATCAGCAACAAGACATCTCAAATGTTAAATGTTGTTGAGCTAGAAAGTGAAGAGAAGGTTCATCTTAATCTGGTCATTATTATTACAGTGATAGCAGTCACAATAGCTGTGTTCATTACAGCTTCATTGTCAATCTGCATTATTCGCTGTAATGGTCAGCCAAATGTGGCCTATGCACAAGCACTTGATCCTTCTAATAGATATGTTGGTGAACAGAGACACTTGATTGCTCCTTCTTACCAGCCAAACTCTTGGCCTCGACCTACTCATCAAATGACAGAAGATCCAAATCTAACTACAAATACTCCATTGACAGTATCTAGAAGACAACTAACAACTGGGCAAAAAGCACAAATATCTACAGAGTTGCCACATCAGGTAAGCTAGTTTATCATATTTTATTTAGGATTTTATCTTTGAATGTAAATGTTTATATATGATAAATGTTTTATAAAAAATAAAAATAGGTTTGCTTTTTATAAAAAATGGGTATCTTACTATAATTTACCAAATGTATTTTTTCTATCATCACCAAGGATGGCTTGAGCTATAACCACCAAATGAGTTCCTGCAGCATTTTAGTATACTTAAACAGTATTGGAAAATTCTAAACCTTAGAATTATTTTTAGCAATGTTTTTGATCTACAGTCTAAGTATAATGCTCAAGTAGACCCTTACTTTATGACTTTTAGGCTAGCTAAACTAAATCTTTATATTTTTATTTAACCATATAGACATCTCACTGAAAATGTCTTTGCCAGAAACCAATATTTCACTTTTTCATTGTTTTATAACTTTTTCTGGTTACTGAGAAATTAAAACTTTAAAAAATTATATTATTGTTTTACATATGAGTCATGTTAATGACAGGGCCATAAACATTAACTACTTGATGATTCTTATCTACAAAAACACAGTTTGTTATCACATAGAAAGGATTTACACCTAGTTTTAATAATTGAATAAATAATGATGAAAATTTTAAAAACTTATCAAGATTTTAATTTTATTTTATTCATTGATTGTTAATTTATTTTATTCATTTTAATCAAGTTATAATTAAGTAAATCCAGATCATCACACTATTTAGCAATGTAGAGATTTAAAAAATCTCAAGTTTGTAAAACTAAAATTAACAAATAGGAAAGAAAAAAAAAAATTCTTTTGCATGAATATATCTTGAAATGTTTTTATCTAATTTAATTTCTTTTTTACTAATTTACTTAGTTACTTATTAATTTAATTTTTATGATTTGAAAATATAATTTCTATATCAGCTTTGACACTTTTGACATTTCTGGGTTTCTAAAATCTTAATAATACACAAGGTATTTCAAAAATAGATGCAACCATCTTTTTGGCAAGTATTTAAATTATTTTAATTTTTTGTAACTCTGGGAACAGTAGTTGTAAAGAGTCCAATCTGCAAAGATAGTTTTCTAAGATATTTTCTGGATTAGTATATTAAAATACTTTTATGTATCATTGAGAACTTCAGCAGTTAACAAAGCAAGATAGCTTGAGTTATTTCAATCCTGTATATTTCTAGTCTCAACTAAATGCTATTGTTGAAAGTGTACCCTAGAAAAATTTCACATTAATTTTTTTCTTTTACATTTTTGTAAGATTTATTTGTGAAATGAATTACTCCTTGAAAATGACATAACTGATACAACACAAAGGAATAAATGCTTGAATGAAAGTAATATACAAAACAATCATTACTAATGCTAAATACTATTGTCTCTGAGTATACTATTGTCATGTGACTAATTTTGTAGCATAAAATCTATATACACATAAATTCTACCCTTGTATGCTTTAAGAAATATCTTGCATAATCTTCATTAATAGTTTTTGTTTAACATATTAATTGCAGATGATGAGAATATTAGTCATTGAAGTTCTATGACCAAACTGCAAACAACCAACATTTCTATCAATCATAACTATTACATTATATATAACTATCATGTTATATATAACTTATTATATATAATTATTTCTCAAATGATGAAAATTTCTGTTTTATTATAATTTATGTCAACTCGATTCTATCTGTGATGTAGGACATCAAATAAGCACTTCTTTCTCCAACCAGTCAGTGTCCAGCAGCAGTTCAACAGAGTTGTTTAAATTTTTTCATCTCCATCAAAATTACAAGTCAAATTATTATTAATGAAGAGTTCTACAAATATTTTTGTGAAATCAATCAGTTAAACTTAGGTTTATCATCATAAAGAAGAATTTACTAATGAGGTGATAATTGATGATTTATCAGATAATGAATGAAGAAATATACTAAGTATTTCTTCTTCAATAATCCTGTAGTGAATTTGTTTGAAAAATGAATTTCATTATCTTTCCAATGCAATTTTTGAATTCTTTTCAGTGTTTTGAATTGATTCAAGAATCTCTAAAACATTATTAGGATTGATTTCTTTTTATTTTGTTTTGATAAAAATTATTATTTTTTTTGTTTCTGATGAGTGACCACTTGCTTATAAAGTACTTGGTGTATTTGTTTGTTTATCATCTGATAAATCTTCTAGTGGCCAAGGTGTATAAGTGGTTAACAGTTTAATGGGTTAAAGTTAATACCATATTTAGAAAATTGTAATTGAACTGCTCTTGTCACATTTCTGGGGTTAAATTATATTTAAATTATAATTTTATTTTATATGTGAATATTATCTTATACAGCTTTTTATGCTAACCAGAAATTGTTTGGGCAGTTGAATCTCTTTTTTTAATATTTTTTATGTTGTTAACAATATTTTAACCAATCTATTCTTCAGCCTTTATCAATTTATGAGAGAAGAAAATAGGAACATTTGTTTTTTCATTGAAAGAAAAAGTAAATGATGACAGAAAATGGTCACTGATATACCAACTATATCAATCTACTGAAGTAACACTAAGTATATTATGTACCCAGATAATTCCAAATTATACAAGTAAGTAAGTCTCCAATAACCACTTTGCAAAGGAAAAGAAATAGTGTTGAAATCTTTATTTTCCTGACTCATACACATAGTTAACAATGTATATTGCTTCCTTATTGACAATAGCTTATATGCTGCATTTTTTTCTTCTTCAGATGTACGCCCAGAATATTTCAATACCTCCAGATTATTTTGGAGACTGGAGATCTGCTGTGCTTTCTCCTAAGGAAAGTGGACATAGTTGGAGAGAGGATAATGACCTCTGTCCAAAAGGCAAGTTCTGTTTAATGTTTAATATTAAAGCAACATAACATTTTAATATTTTTGTAATTAGACTGATATCCTAAATCATTGGGGAATATATATTTCAAATTCTTGCAGTTCTAGCTAACTTTTTGTTTTAATATGATCAAGTCATCACAAATATAAAATAGAATATTTTAGAAGTATGTATTATGCAAAAAGTATTTATATAATAATAATAATGTTTATAATCATATCTCGGATTTTAAAAATTGATTTGGTATTTATATATAAATATATACTCTTGAAATTGTCTTATGATAAAACTTTTGATTGAAATCACTGTCATCATTCTTTTTGTTTTATTTTTAATTTATTGACTAGATTACTTTTATTGATATTCAATTAATATTTTTCAGATATGGTTCCTTCCAAATCTTCATCACAGAATGTGAATCTCAGTAAAACTGATATTTCTGGTCCATATCCACAATCAAGAAATCTTATAGAAATGAACAACCCACAGACTTCTAACACTAGACCACTTCCCCCTGTGCCACACATAAATCCATAAACTATCTTATATATATTCTTTTACAATTCACTTGAAAGTTTACTATAAAAATATGATAACACGTAAATATAATCTGTCATTTAACATTCATAGACAATTATAGTTCCTTTATTTAAAAATTAGAATAAAGATATATGAGTAAGAATAAAATATAAAGGATTTGAGAAACTTAGAAAAAACTAGGGATCATCTTTAAAAATAAATAAATACAAAATTGTTTATGTATCCTTTGTTTTAAAATTGTTTTTTTTTTCTTTATTTTTGTTTTATAGTAATCATTTCTTTAAAATATTGTCTAAAATTATCAGAAATCAGAATATTGTTTTAAATTATCAGAAATTGTTTAACTATAGTTCGGAAAAAATTTCATTTTTACTAAATTTTTAACTTAAATATTTATTTTGAAAAGAATTTAATATAGTACAAATATAAGTTAAGAGAGAAGAAAGTAGTCCAGGGAAGAAGAATAGCTGTATTTTTATTATTGCATCATGGGAAAAGAGAGTTGAGGAAATATTTTATTTCAATTTCATTTGTTAAATTGAGTTTGAATATTCTTTATTTCAATACTTAAATTTATGTGCATTTGATTAAAAAGACATTTGTGAAGAATTTTATTAATCTTTTTTTAAATTATGTTTAGCTTTTATTCTGTATTGGCAGCCATTACACACCCATTATTCTTGTTAGGACTGTAAACCCCTCTCTCCTATTTTCAACACAATCTCACTGTCTGTTTGTCTGTCTGTTTCCCTCTCTCTTATGCACACACACACACAAATAGAAACATCCTTAGTTAACATTCTTTTTTCATACCGAGCAGCATCAGTACTTTATTTTGGAATAGATTACAACACAGATATTTCAGTGAGTTTAACAAAGGTAAGACGATTTTCATATTTTCTGCCTTTCTTCTTTCTTTAAAGCACAAATATTCTGATTCTCATTTACCAATAATTAAGTATATATTTTAATGAATTTTATAAATCTCATTTGATTGTTAGTTTATATCAAAATTTCTAACAACTCCTTTTATCTTAATATTCCAACATTACTCTATTTTATACCAGAAATTTGTTTTCTTGCTAAATCTACTTTTGCTATTATTTGAGTTAAAAATGTATTCAATCAATTTCTTCAAATACTTTTATCTTTAAGTCTGACAACTAGATAGACAATCTGCCATTATCTTGTGTATTTCCTGAAACCTTCTATGCCTCCATGTTTGAATCAATCTGACAATGTTTTACTAGAAACAAAATAGTGTCAGTTTTTACTACAAACATTTTGAATATAATTTTTTAAATTTATTCATTCATTTTTTATGATTTTATTTACATTATAAAATAAAATATATATAAAAATTATTTTATTCACTTCCTAAATGTGGTATTTTTTCATTTAAGTTCATGTAGAAGCAACTACATGTCAAACACAATTTTATCATTTCTGGATATTTAGGTGAAAGTACTATTCACCAAAATATCCAGATATTATAAAATTATAGTTCAAACAGTCACTAAAAATGTTGTAGAGTAAAATTTTTGAATAATTGATTTTGTAGATTGCTAAAAAATGTTTTTGATTATAGAAAAATAATGGTAATAAAAGTATTTTCATCAAACCAAAAAAATAGGAAATGGTCTTACTCAAACACGAGTTGACAGCCAACAACATATTTTTTTATGAATATATATATATATATATATATATTTTAATGAATATATATATATATATATATATATATATTACACACACATGTATACTCAGAAATTTATACATGTATATATGTATATACTCACACATTTACACGCACATGTGTATGTGTATGTATATATAATATAATATATATAATATATATAATATATATATATATATATACTTAGACACAACACAAAAAATACTCACTCATTTACACACATTTATACAGACACATGCACGCACACATGCACATACAATATATATATATATATATATATATATATATATATATATTATATATACTCTCTCACACACAGACACACATATATTCTCTCTCTCTCTCTCACAGATACAAACATACACATATATATATATATTAGAAAGTATTTACTATTTTATATCCAATATTTATTCTACAATTTGTTTGATCTCATTCTTCTTATTTCTTTTGTTACTATTGCACACCTTTTTCAGGGAAGATTAAAAGGTATCCCAAATAGATTGTACACCTGAATAAGGTCATAGAATGGATTAGCTGAAATGTTATATTTACAAAAAAGCAACAAAATGAATGAACAACTCGTAAAATAATAATTTCCAAATTACAGAAAGTATCCAGTATTTACTCTTTCATATATTTCTTTATTGTACTCTTAGTGCATTTCCATGACATGCAATGCTCCACTTTGTCTAGACGGGTGGTTGGAGAGGCTCCCTCTGATCAATCGGCTGATCACCTCAAGCCCTAGCACCTATATGATTGTGCCAATTCTATTGCCCTTATGGCAAACCACAACCCTTTTTATCATATATGTGCTAGAAGGTGGTGGCTGAGAGTATTAATGTTCTGGGTATGATGTAAAACTCTATCTAATGGCGAAGTTCCAGTTCTGGAGCTCTGGGGAATGTGGAGTATCCCTTCATCACCATTGTCCTCAGGTGCACCCTGACCAAGAGTAGTAGTACCTGTTAGGGTTCCATCTATGTGTTAAATAGAAAAAAGTCAGTTTGCAAAAATGTATTTAAAAAATACTGAGTACCCATGAAGAATGAATAAAACAAATGTCTTCGGCATAAAATGACCCAGTAGCCAATATATATGTACACTTACATATCAACATGCCATAAAATCCAAACAACCAAGAATCTTAGTACATTATTACATTATTATATTACATTATTATATATTAAGTGTATAAGTTAATATATACTGACTCCTTCAAATGGTCAGCAAGCTAATTTCATATAAACAATGTTTTCCTCCAAACGATATTATAAGTAAGCTGAAAATTATTCAAGGCAGATAACTGTGCAGGTGTACATTTTGAAATTTATTTTTATCTCTTTTTTTTTTTTTAACTTTCAGGAAATACGTTTTGCATTTTTTCTACAAGAATTAGGCTCGTCAATCTCAGAAAGGTTTTGATCTTTCCAAACAGTGTTGTCTTATTATGATTCTATTTTAAAACCAAATACTTTTGAATCAACAGTTTTAAGAAGAATTTATGTAAGGAATAGAAAAAAATATTTATTGTTTAACAAATGTCATTAAAAGATTTTATTCAGTACTTGCATGAAAACAAGATAATTGCTGAACTGTGAAAACAAGTACACCCTTTATTGTGTGCAAAATTAGTATGCTAATTACAAAAAGGCTGTAGAATGAATGAAGAAAAATACTGTTTTAAGAGAATATTAGCTTGTTTGATTAAATTTGAAAAGACTTAGACTAATTGACTACTAGTCGTATGATAAATTTGACTAATAAACTGATAAACATTTTAACTAACAAGATTGTTTTATACATTTATTGTTATTTACAATACTGTGCAACATTATAAATATATACTTTTACTTGCAGATTCATACAAGAAAATAAAAAAAATTGCTCAGATTACAGAATGACTTGCAACATTGATTGGAATTTAATAATATTAATGTGTCTGCTACTTATCAATCTTCAATATAGTTTGTGTGTTGACTTAACATACAAAGTGGAAGAAGGAAAGAGTCCAGGTTCTTATATAGGTGACATTGCTGCTGACTCAAATATTATGGCCTCTGTCCCCCAAACAGACCACAGGTTGGTGAGATTTAGTCAACTTCAGAAAGGGAGATCAGGAAGATCTCAGCCTTTTCAAGTTTCAAAAAAGACTGGCAAACTCTACACTGCAGAAACTCTTGATGCTGAGGAGCTATGTAAACCCAATGAAGAATGTTTTGAATTGTTGGATGTGGCTGTTCAGAAAGGTACTTCATCTATAAAGATATTAGAAGTAAAGGTTATTATACAAGATATTAATGATCATCATCCTGAATTTCCTAATAAACAAGTCAATATTGAGTTTGATGAAGGTGATAGAAATGGAATGAAAAAATCTATACCGAGTGCAATTGATAAAGATGTTGGAGTTATAAATTCTAAGATTTCCTATGAACTAAAAAAATATAAAGATGAACCATTTTCTTTATTTGTATCTAATAATGTTGATGAAACCTCCAAGCTTGAAATAAGATTAGAAAAAATGCTTGATAGAGAATTAAAAGACTCTTACTTGATTCAAGTGGTTGCAAAAGATGGAGGATCTCCACCAAAGCAAAGCATTTTGAATGTAAATATACATGTCACAGATGTTAATGACAATGCTCCTATTTTCTCCCAGAAAGTTTATAATGTTTCCATCAAAAATGAACCAAGTGAAACATTACCAATTATTATTCTATCAGCAAAAGATTTAGATTTGGGAAACAATGGCAAAGTCACCTACCATTTCAGCTCCAAGACATCAAAATTAGCAAAATCTCATTTTAGATTAAGTACAGCAGATGGTAAAATCTTTTTACATAAAATATTCAGTGCTGGAGAAAAAACATTTTATAAATTATTCATAGAAGCCAAAGATGGAGGCAGTCCACCTTTAAGTTCTATAGCAAAAATTCAAATTTACTTGATAAGCCAAAATAACAATCCACCGACCATTGATGTGAATTTTGTTTCATCAACAAAAGAAAACACTGTTAATATCTATGAAAACATTAAAGTCGGAAGTTTTATTGCCTATGTTAAAATAACAGATAATGATGCTGGACAAAATGGAGATGTTATCTGTAATTTATATCATGATAAATTTCAGCTACAAAATTTGGGCACAAAGAAATATGAAGTTATTATGAAAAGTCCAGTTGATAGAGAAAAAGAAGAGCACCATGATGTTGTGATTAGTTGTCAAGATAAAGGATCTCCACCTTTACATGCAAATAGTAAGTTTTCTATTCAAGTGCTGGATATCAATGATGTTGAGCCACAATTTACAAAAGATACATTTAAATTCTTGATTGATGAGAATGAAAACTCAAGAATTACTGTTGGCTACATCAATGCCACTGACCCAGACTTGGGAGCTGGAGGAAAACTTACATATTCTCTGATCACCAATAACAAACACTTCTTACCTTTCAAAATAAGACCAAATGGATTATTATCAGCAATTATGTCTCTTGATCATGAGTTTCAAGATACTTATGAGTTCCAGGTATTTGTGAAAGACAATGGAACACCATCTCTCAATAATACAGTGAATGTGATTGTTGAGGTAACTGATAAAAATGATAATGCTCCATATTTTACATTTCCCAGTGTTAAACCTTACAATCTGGATGTGACATATTACCCACATCATACAAAGAACATCACCGAAATCAAGGCATCAGACAGTGATAGTCAAGAGAATGCATTTCTAAAATATGAAATAATCAGAGGCAATGAGAAACAGATGTTCAGCATGAACCAGTACACTGGTTTGTTAGCTTTCAATCGCCAACTGAGACCAGAAAATGCTGGCTCCTATCAGCTGGACATTGTGGTCAAGGATAGTGGTAGCCCAGTTCTATCAGCAACAACTACTCTGTTTTTAACACTGACTATCAGCAACAAGACATCTCAAATGTTAAATGTTGTTGAGCTAGAAAGTGAAGAGAAGGTTCATCTTAATCTGGTCATTATTATTACAGTGATAGCAGTCACAATAGCTGTGTTCATTACAGCTTCATTGTCAATCTGTATTATTCGCTGTAATGGTCAGCCAAATGTGGCCTATGCACAAGCACTTGATCCTTCCAATAGATATATTGGTGAACAGAGACACTTGATTGCTCCTTCTTATCAAGGAAACTCTTGGCCTCGACCTGCTCATCTCGTGCATAGAGACCAACTTGCAGCCATGAATACTCCCACCCAGCCAAGATCTACACAAAGACGTACAAGTGGACAGAAACTACAAGGATCATCTGATGTTACATCTCAGGTAGGAAGTATAACTTTTATGAAACTTTTTTATTATATTTTTTCTGTATTTGGATTATTCAAACTATTGTTCTCATCTTTATTGTTATCTACACAACATTTCGTCCGATATGCCCTCCAACCTTCTTCAGGTGTTCCTTGTCGAACTCAGGAACCTTCTCTTTGAACTCAGGAACCTTCTTGTCAAACTACATGTGGTAATCACAGAACTTTGAACTAAACCCTTTATTCAATCCACAAGGGTAGACTGTTTTCATTTCATTAACCATGACCATGTACAAGTGTTAAGTATTCTATGTTATTATCGCCCTTGACCAGAATTGAACCTGCAGTCTCGAGATGATTGTGGCACAACGAATATCAGGATAGAAGAGGGCTGGAGAGCACATCAGCTGAAACGTTTTGATAAAGATTAGGAATAATCCAACGTTTTGATAAAGATTAGGAATAATCAAACGTTTTGATAAAGATTAGGAATAATCCAAATCTTGAGATGATTGTGGCACAACGAATATCAGGATAGAAGAGGGCTGGAGAGCACATCAGCTGAAACGTTTTGATAAAGATTAGAAATAATCCAAATAATGCAAATTATCAAGCCTTATCTCAAAAATTCAGAAAAATGATATTTTTTGTCTAATTTATTTTAGTAAATGTAAAGATGTTAGCAAATTCATATTTTTCTATTTGGCTATTACAACTACTTAGAGTATAAGATAATTATCTATCTTTTTCATTGTTTCAAATTATTAGAATTAGATGCACTCGAGGTATATCAGGGTAATCCCAAAGGTAAGGTCTTCAAAATATTTTGAAATCACAGAAATGTTTATTGTCCATAATGTTTACATCATTTTAAAGTTTGAAATTGCATCTATTTTCTACATAATTACCATTTCAGTTGATGCCTTTTTGTAGGCACTGTGGCAGTTTTTATATTCCCATTTCATACCAGCTTACCACCATGTCATTAAGGAAGCATTAAATCTTGTCATCGTTGAAAACTCCTTAAACCAACTGCAGACGTTTTTGACATCTATGCACAACTCGCAATACACTTCCATTAGTTGGTGATGAATTTCAATCAGTTTAATGCTTTTTGCATTCTAAAACAAAATAACTGCCTGAACTTCACATTTGCTAGTAGTGTCAATCGAGAACTCCATCAGAAACCACTGCCAAGTGAAGACTGAGTATGGCAGCAAGCCAAGCGCAGAGGCAGCCACAGGATCATGCACAACAGACACAACAGTGTTGCCAATAGCCACACAAACAGTTTACCTATATATATATATATATATATATATATATATATAGTTTGCTATATTCATAAGTAAATAGTGTGCAATATTGTTGATAGAGCATGTATATTTAAGTTAGGGTAGCATGGACATGTAGTCAACAGCACTTGGTTACTGACAGTTTTATTTGCATAGGGGAGAAACTGTCATAACAAAGCACCGTCAACTTTATGTCCATGCTACCCTAACTTGAGCAAAAATCAAGGAGGAAGTAAAGTTTATAAATAAATATAAAAAATATTCCTTTAAATGGGGGGAGTATATAGAGAAAAAAATTAGTAATTTTTCATATAGCTATACTTTAATTTCTTAGTTAATGATTACTAGATGTAATCTTCTGATCTGGATTGGATGATTCATTTAAATTTCAAAATCCCATTGAACATTATTGTTTTTTATTCTCTCAGACAATTATTGTAGTCTTGTTCAAAAGTATGGTAACAGTGACTTAAAACTAAACCTTTTTTATACTTTATTTTTTCAATGCCGTTATCATTGGGGAATGGAAATTTTTTGGTAAACACACCAGGTTACCCTTATTGTGCTTTTAATCTGGACTATTGTTTATGCATGTTTATACCTGTGGTTTGATTATTTTGTTTTAACTTTTCTAACCAATCAACCTACATATCTATTGGATAAGGCCCACACACACACGAATAGAAAAATATTTTTTTAAAGTTTGCCAATAATTCACACAAAGAAAACTTTATTCATACTGAGTTGGTATATTATACCAACTCAAAAAACCTAAACTGTGACCGCAGCAGATATTTTTAAAAGAAACTTTATAATCATTGTGAAAGAAAATTGTATTTAATAACGGTAATTAGAGATTGAGATTATTCGCATTAAAATCACCAAATCAAAAAAATCTGATTTTATCTTTCAAAAATCAACTTATAGAATTATCATATCTTATATACTTTGAATTTCTAAACTGTATTTTTTGATAGATGTATACCCAGAATGTATCAATACCTCCTGACTATTTGGAGATTGGAGATCAACTGCATCTTCTCAACCAGAAAATGGTATTGATTGGAGAGAAGACAATGAAAGTTGTTCAAAAGGTAAAAAATGTTTTAAATCAAATTTTATTAGATTCTGTGTTATTTATTATTTGCCAATCATTATAAAAATGTCAATTGTACAGTCTGTATTTTGTTGCAAACAACTACATATTTAGATATCTTCATTAGCATATAGGTTATAAAAGAAAACTAAAGAATTTTTTTATCAATGTTTAAGCATTATTATATTTTCTTTATCATATCATATTTATCAGCCATATTTTTTTATTGAAATTTTTACAATGGATTTGCTTTTAGAAAGCTATCAGTAATTGATTGTTAATATTATGGTTTTTCAATTTCTTCTTAAAATACTTTCTTTCAATATCCAGTTTTCTTCTTTTCAGATGTCATCTCTTCTAAATCTTCAACCCAACTGAACAAAAGTGATATTTCTGCTCCATATCCACAATCCAGAAATCTTATAGAAATGAACAATCCACAGACTTCAAACACAAGACCATTGCCCCCTGTGCCTCATATAAACTAATAAAATCTTTCTTGTATATTAAATAGGAATTAATGAGAAAGGCTGTAAATAAACAATAATCATGAAATGTAAAGGGAAGAACATTATAATTCAATACTAATCAAGAGATTTTCTTTATATTTCTACATTACTTTCATATTGAAACACTTGAAAGCATTCTGTCTATGGATAGTCATAAGTGATACATAGAATAGAGATTTTAAGAACAATTTAATCAATGAAAGATGAGACTAAGAATGAAATATAACAATGAAACTCTCTTGTGAAAAATAAATTAAATTTAAATGAAAGAAATTAGGGTTTTTGTACATTTATATTGTTGAGAAATTATTTACCAAAAGTAGTTATTCTAGCAGTCTTATAAACATGAAAAGTTTTTAAAGGAAAATGAACTTCTTATTTGGAAAAGTGGATCACTTCAAAATAAAATAAAGTAATATCTATACATTTAAAAAAATAATCTCTCAGTTCTTATCCTCTTTCAGATAAAGTGATTTTTCAAAAGAATATTCAACTATTTTCTAATGTTTCCTTTTTCTGTCTTCAATTTGCTAATTAAATATTTCATAAAAATATCTCAAACATTATTTAACAATTGTAAAAGGTTCATTGTTGTTTCAGTAAAAATATGCTGGGATAGAGAGAAGAAATTAGCACATAATGGATGAATAGCTATGTATTTTATTAGTGCATTATGGGAGGAAAAAGTTCATACTTTTTTGTGGATACTTATTCTTAGTTTATTTAGAGTTGAAGATATTTTTCATTTTATTAATATTAAGAACTATATTCAACTTCTTTTATTCAGAAAAAAAAAAGACTTATTTTAGGGGATCATATAAAGGGAATGAGTCCATGGCAGCCATTACACACACATAAGCTGTAAGGACTGTAAATGTGTTTACTCCCTTATACAATCTATAAACACATACACTCTCACACATATAGATGCATTACATTCTCATTACTGCTATACACAACAAAGCAGTACCAGACGTTGTCTTCTTTAGAAAAGATCTCCTTATAAAATCCAGTTGGTTATCAACAAAGGTAAGAGAACATTTATTTCTTTCATTCAAATACAAGATGTCTATTCATGTAAAATATAATTCATTATTATCACTCTGTTAATTGAAATGTTAATTTTCTTTATTTCTATTGCAAAGAAGTGATATCTAAATTGCCATGTCTGTACTGCTTGTTTTGTTGTATAGCAGTAATGAGAATGATGGCATCTATATGTGTGAGAGTGGATGTGTTATAGATTGTATAAGGGAGTAAAACATTATACAGTCCTTACAGCTTATGTGTTATGTGGTAATGGGTCTGCATCGGGACTTCATTTCCCCTTTATATTGATCCTAAAAATAAAAGTATTTCTTTTCTGAATAAAAGAAGTGACATATAGTCCCTCTTAATACTAATAAATGAAAAATATCTTCCAAACTCTAAATAAACTAAGCATATAGTATCCACCAAAAAAGTATGAACCTTTTTCCTCCCATTAATGCGCACCTAATAACATATACCATTAGCTATATCATCCATTATTGCTAATTTCTTCTTCTCCATCCCAGCCATATCTTATTACTGAACCAACAATGAAACCCTTTTAACAAATTGTTAACTAAATAGTTTGGATATTTTATGAAATAAATTTAAATACAAATTGAAACAGAAAAAAAACATTAGATTAATAGTATATCTTTTGAAAAATCAACTTATCTAAAGAGATAAAACTGAAGAGAATTATTTTAAATGATAGATATTACTTTATTTTTTTGATATATCCACTTTTTCAATAAAGAGTCATTTTCCTTTAAAAAACTTTCATGTTTATAAAGGACTGCAGAATAACTACTTTTGAAATAATTTCTCAACAATATAAATACAAAAACCCAATTCTTTCATTTAAAATTTAATTTATTTTCACAAGAGAGTTCATTTATATTTCATTCTTATCTCATCTTTCATTGGAAAATTGTTCTTAAAATCTCTTCTATGTAATCACTTATGACTATCCATAGACACCGAATGGCTTTCAAGTTTCAATAGAAATAGTAATGGTAAAATATAAAGAAAATCTCTTGATATATTGAATTATAATTTCTCCTTTACATTTCATGATTATTGTTATTTACAGCCTTTCTCATTAATTCCTATTTAATATACAAGAAAATTTATAGTTTATATAGCACAGGGCAATTTCTGTGTTAAGGCTGTGGATTGTTCATTCTATAAATTCTGGATTGTGGATATGGGAGCAGAATATCACTTTTGTTCATTGGGTTGAAGATTTAAAAGATACATCTGAAAAAGAAGAAAACTGGAATTGAAAGAAAGATTTTAAAAAAATTAAACCCTAATATAAAATCAATCTGATAGCTTTCTTAAAAAGCAATCCATTGTAAAAATTCAATAAAAAATTATGGCTGATAAATCATGAATATAAAGAAATATTAATAATGCTTAAAACTTGAAAAAAATCTTTAGTTTTCTTTATAAACCTATATGCTAATGAAAATCTAAATATGTAGTGTTGCAACATAAAACAGACTGTACAATTGGACATTTTATAAATGATTGGCAAATAATAAATAACACAGAATCTAATAAAATTTGATTTAAAACATTTTTACCTTTGAACAACTTTCATGTCTTTCTCTCCCAATCAATACATTTCTGGTTGAGAAGATGCAGTTGATCTCCAATCTCCAAAAATAGTCAGAGGTATGATACATTCTGGGTAACATCTACAAAAAACAGTTAGAAATCAAAGTATATTAAAGATATGATAATTCTATAAGTTGATTTTTGAAAGATAAAATCAAGTTTTTTGATTTTTGATTTTAATCGAAAAATCTCAATCCTCTAATTACCGTTATTAAATACAATTTCTTTCACAATGATTATAAAGTTTCTTTAAAAAATCTGCTGCGTACAGTTTAGTTTGAGTTCGTATAATATACCAACTCATATGAATAAAGTTTTCTTTGTGAATTATTTGCCAACTTTAAAAAAATTTTCTTTCGTGTGTTGCCTTATCCAATAGATATGTAGGTTGATGGTTAGAAAAGTTAAAAACAAAAGTTAATCAAACCACAGGTTATAAACATGCATAAACAATAGTCCAGATTAAAAAGCACAATAAGGGTAACCTGGTGGTTTACCAAAAAATTTTCCATATTCCCCAATGATAAACGCATTGAAAAAATAAAAGTATAAAAAAGTTAGTTTTAATCACTGTTACCATACTTTAACAAGACTACAATAATTTCTGAGAGAAAAAAAAAACAATGAAGTTCAATGGGATTTTGAAATTTAAAATGAATCCATCCAATCCAGATCAGAAGATACATCTAGTAATCATTAACTAAGAAATAAAAGTATAGCTATATGAAAAATTACTATTTTTTCTCTATATACTCCCCCATTTAAAAGAATATTTTTATATCTTATTTATAAACTTTACTTCCCTCCTTGATTTTGCTCAAAGTAGGGTAGCAGGACATAAAGTGACGCTTTGTTACTGACAGTTCTCCCCTATGCAATAAAACTTCAGTAACCAAGTGCTGTTCTTACGTCCATGCTACGCCTAACTTAAATATACATGCTCTATCAACAAATTGCACACTATTTACTTAGAATATAGCAAATATATATTAATATATATATATATATAAATTATTAGTAAACTTTTGTTGGCTATTGGCAACACTTTGGTCTGTTGTGCATGATCCTGGGCTGCCTCTGCGCTTGTGCTTGCTGCATACTCAGCTTCACTTGCAAGTGGTTCTGATGGAGTTCTCGATTGACACTACTAGCAAGATGTGAAGTTCAGGCAGTTATTGGTTTTAGAAATGCAAAAAAGCATTAAACTGATTGAAATTCATCACCAACTAAGGAAGTGTATTGCGAGTTGTGCATAAGATGGTCAAAAAACGTCTGCAGGTTGTTGAAGGAGTTTTCAAACGATACAAATTTAAGGCTCTTAATGACATGGTTGTAAGCTGGTATGAAATGGGGTAATATAAAAACGCCACAGTGCCTACAAAAGCATCAACTGAAATTAATATGTAGAAAATAGATGCAATCAAACTAAAAATATGTTTAAACATTATGGACAATAAACATTTCTGTATTTCAAAATATTGAAGACCTTACCTTTGATTACCCTAATTACCTCGAGTGCATCTAATTCTAAAATTTGAAACAATGAAAAAAGATAGCTTATTATCTTATACTCAAGTAGTTGTAATACAAGAATAGAAAAATATAGAATGCTAAACATCTTTACATTACAAAATATAATTAGACTAAAAAAAATCATTTTCTGAATTTTTGATGATAAGGCTGTGTAATTTGCCATTATTATTATTTCTTAAATCTTATCAAAACGTTTCAGCCTGATTGTTGCTCTCCAGCCCTCTTTATCCTGATATTCGTTGTGCCACAATCATTCAAGATTTGTATTATTCCTAATCTTTATCAAAACGTGATTATTCCTAAGCTTATCAAAACGATTATTCCTAACTATCAAACGTTCAGCGCTGATTGCTCTCCAGCCCTCTTCTATCCTGATATCGTGTGCCACAATCAACTCGAGACTGCAGGTTCAATTCTGGTTCAAGGGCATAATAAACAAGAATACTTAACACTGGTACCATCATGGTTAATGAAATGAAAACAGTCTACCCTTGTATTGAATAAAGGGGGTATTTCAAGTTCTGTGATTACCACATGTAGTTGACAAAGAAGCTCCTGACAAAGAGAAGGTCCTGAGTCGACAAGAACACCTGAAGAAGGTTGGAGGCATATCGGACAGAAATGTTGTAAAGATAACAATAAAGTTGAGAACAATAGTTTGAATAAATCCAAATTTAACAGAAAAAAAAAATAAAAAGTTCATAAAAGTTATACTTCCTACCTGAGATGTAACATCAGATGATCCTTGTATTCTGCCACGTTACGTCTTTGTGTAGTTTCTTGCTGGGTGGATATCATGGCTGCAAGTTTGGCTCTATGCCACGAGATAGCAGCGAGGCCAAGAGTTTCCTTATAAGAAGGAGCAATCAAGTGTCCTCTGTTCACCAATATATCTATTGGTAAGGATTCATGCTTTGCATAGGCCACATTTTGGCTGACCATACAGCGAATAATACCAGATGACAATGAAGCTGTAAGAACACAAGCATATGTGACGCTATCACTGTAATAAAATGACCAGATTAAGATGAACTTCTTCTTCACTTTCTACTCAAACAACATTTAACATTTGATATGTCTTGTTCTGATATTCAGTGTTAAAAACAGAGTAGTTGTTGCTTAATTAGAACTGGCTACCACTATCCTTGACCCACAAGTCCAGCTGATAGGAGCCACATTTTCTGGTCTCAGTGCGATGAAAGCTAACAAACCAGTGTACTGTTTCATGCTGAACATCTTGCTCATGCCCTATTATTCATTATTTTAGAAATGCATTCTCTTGACTATCACTGTTGATGCCTTATTTCGTGATGTTCTTGTATGATGTGGTAATATGTCATATCCAGATTGTAAGGTTTAACACTGGGAAATGTAAAATATGGAGCATTATCATTTTATCAGTACCTCAACAATCACATTCACTGTATTATTGAGAGATGGTGTTCCATTGTCTTCACAAATACCTGGAACTCATAAGATCTTGAAACTCATGATCAAGAGACATAATTGCTGATAATAACCATTTGGGTCTTATTTTGAAAGGTAAAGAAGTGTTATTATTGGTGATCAGAGAATACGTAAGTTTTTCCTCCAGCTCCCCAAGTCTGTGGGTCAGTGGCATTGATGTAGCCAACAGTAATTCTTGAGTTTCATTCTCATCAATCAAGAATTTAAATGTATCTTTGTAAATTGTGGCTCAACATCATTGATATCCAGCACTTGAATAGAAAACTTACTATTTGCATGTAAAGGTGGAGATCCTTTATCTTGACAACTAATCACAACATCATGGTGTTCTTCTTTTTCTCTATCAACTGGACTTTTCATAATAACTTCATATTTCTTTTGTGCCAAATTTTGTTACTGAAATTTATCATGATATAAATTACAGATAACATCTCCATTTGTCCAGCATCATTATCTGTTATTTTAACATAGGCAATAAAACTTCCGACTTTAATGTTTTCATAGATATTAACAGTGTTTCTTTTGTTGATGAAACAAAATTCACATCAATGGTTCGTGGATTTTATTTTGGCTTATCAAGTAAATTTGAATTTTTGCTATAGAACTTAAAGTGGACTGCCTCCATCTTTCGCTTCTATGAATAATTTATAAAATGTTTTTTTCTCCAGCACTGAATATTTATGTAAAAAAGATTTTACCATCTGCTATACTTAATCTAAAATGAGATTTTGCTAATTTTGATGTCTTGGAGCTGAAATGGTAGGTGACTTTCCATTGTTTCCCAAATCTAAATCTTTTGCTGATAGGAATAATAATTGGTAATGTTTCACTTGGTTCATTCTTGATTGGAAAACATTAAAACTTTCTGGGAGAAAATAGGAGCATTTCATTAACATCTGTGACATGTATATTTACATTCAAAATGCTTTTGCTTTTGGGGGAGATCCTCCATCTTTTGCAACCACTTTGAATTAAGTAAGAGTCTTTTAATTCCCTATCAAGCATTTTTCTAATTTTATTTCAAGCTTGGAGGTTTCATCAACATTATTAGATACAAATAAAAAAATGGTTCATCTTTATATTTTTTAGTTCATAGGAAATCTTAGAATTTATAACTCCAACATCTTATCAATTGCACTCGGTATAGATTTTCATTCCATTTCTATCACCTTCATCAAACTCAATATTGACTTGTTTATTAGGAAATTCAGGATGATGATCATTAATTTGTATAATAACCTTTACTTCTAAATTTTTATGGATGAAGTACCTTTCTGAACAGCCACATCCAACAATTCAAAACATTCTCATTGGGTTACATAGCTCCTCAGCATCAAGAGTTTCTGCAGTGTAGAGTTTGCCAGTCTTTTTTGAAACTTGAAAAGGCTGAGATCTTCCTGATCTCCCTTTCTGAAGTTGACTAAATCTCACCAACCTGTGGTCTGTTTGGGACAGAGGCCATAATATTTGAGTCAGCAGCAATGTCACCTATATAAGAACCTGGACTCTTTCCTTCTTCCCACTTTGTATGTTAAGTCAACACACAAACTATATTGAAGATTGATAAGTAGCAGAACATTAAATATATTAAATTCCAATCAATGTTGCAAGTCATTCTGTAATCTGAGCAATTTTTTTTATTTCTTGTATGAATCTGCAAGTAAAAGTATATATTTATAATGTTGCACCAGTATTGTAAATAAAATAAATGTATAAAACAATCTTGTTAGTTAAAATTTATCAGCTTATTAGTCAAATTTATCATACGACTAGTTAGTCAATTAGTCTAAGTCTTTTTCAAATTTAATCAAACAAGCTAATATTCTCTTAAAACAGTATTTTCTTCATTCATTCTACAGCCTTTTTGTAATTAGCATACTAATTTTGCACACAATAAAGGGTGTACTGTTTTCACAGTTCAGCAATTATCTTTTTTCATGCAAGTACTGAATAAAAATCTTTAATGACATTTGTTAAACAATAAATATTTTTTTATTCCTTACATAAATTCTTCTTAAAACTGTTGATTCAAAGTATTTGGTTTTAAAATAGAATCATAATAAGACAACACTGTTTGGAAAGATCAAAACCTTTCTGAGATTGACGAGCCTAATTCTTGTAGAAAAAATGCAAAACGTATTTCCTGAAAGTTTAAAAAAAAAAAAGAGATAAAAATAAATTCAAAATACACCTGCACAGTTATCTGCCTTGAAATAATTTTCAGCTTTTACTATAATATTTTGGAGGAAAACATATTTATATGAAATTAGCTTGACCATTTGAAGGAGTCAGTATATATTAACTTATACACTATATATAATAATGTAATATAATTAAAATAATGTACTAAGATTCTTGGTTGTTGGATTTTATGGCATGTTTGATATGTAAGTGTACATAATATTGGCTACTGGGTCATTTTATGCCGAAGACATTTGTTTTATTCATTCTTCATGGGTACTCAGTATTTTTTTAAATACATTTTGCAAACTGACTTTTTCTATTTAACACATAGATGGAACCCTAACAGGTACTACTACTCTTGGTCAGGGTGCACCTGAGGACAATGGTGATGAAGGGATACTCCACATTCCCCAGAGCTCCAGAACTGGAACTTCGCCATTAGATAGAGTTTTACATCATACCCAGAACATTAATACCTCTCAGCCACCACCTTCTAGCACATATATGATAAAAAGGTTGTGGTTTCCATAAGGGCAATAGAATTGGCACAATCATATAGGTCTAGGGCTTGAGGTGATCAGCCGATTGATCAGAGGAGCCTCTCCAACCACCCTCTAGACAAAGTGGAGCATTGCATGTCATGGAAATGCACTAAGAGTACAATAAAGAAATATATAAAAGTAAATACTGGATACTTTCTGTAATTTGGAAATTATTATTTTACGGTTGTTCATTCATTTTGTTGCTTTTTTGTAAATATAACATTTCAGCTAATCCATTCTATGACCTTATTCAGGTGTACAATCTATTTGGGATACCTTTTAATCTTCCCTGAAAAAGGTGTGCAATAGTAAGAAAAGAAATAAGAAGAATGAGATCAAACAAATTGTAGAATAAATATTGGATATAAAATAGTAAATACTTTCTAATATATATATATATATGTGTATGTTTGTATCTGTGAGAAGAGAGAGAGAATATATGTGTGTCTGTTGTGAGATATATTATATATATATATATATATATATATATATATATATATTGTGTGTGCATGTGTGCGTGCATGTGTCTGTATAAATGTGTGTAAATGAGTGAGTTTTTTGTGTTGTGTCTAAGTATATATATATATACATACACACACATGTGCGTGTAAATGTGTGAGTATATACATATATACATGTATAAATTTCTGAGTATACATGTGTGTTAATAATATATATATATATATATATATATTCATTAAAATATATATATATTATATATATTCATAAAAAATATGTTGTTGGCTGTCAACTCGTGTTTGAGTAAGACCATTTCCTTTTTTTGGTTTGATGAAAATACTTTATTACCATTATTTTTCTATAATCAAAAACATTTTTTAGCAATCTACAAAATCAATTATTCAAAAATTTTACTCTACAACATTTTTAGTGACTGTTTGAACTATAATTTTATAATTTCTGGATATTTTGGTGAATAGTACTTTCACCTAAATATCCAGAAATGATAAAATTGGGTTTGACATGTAGTTGCTTCTACATGAACTTAAATGAAAAAATACCACATTTAGGAAGTGAATAAAATAATTTTTATATATATTTTATTTTATAATGTAAATAAAATCATAAAAAATGAATTAATAAATTTAAAAAATTATATTCAAAATGTTTGTAGTAAAAACTGACACTATTTTGTTTCTAGTAAAACATTGTCAGATTGATTCAAACATGGAGGCATAGAAGGTTTCAGGAAATACACAAGATAATGGCAGATTGTCTATTTAGTTGTCAGACTTAAAGATAAAAGTATTTGAAGAAATTGATTGAATACATTTTTAACTCAAATAATAGCAAAAGTAGATTTAGCAAGAAAACAAATTTCTGGTATAAAATAGAGTAATGTTGGAATATTAAGATAAAAGGAGTTGTTAGAAATTTTGATATAAACTAACAATCAAATGAGATTTATAAAATTCATTAAAAATATATACTTAAATTAGGTAAATGAGAATCAGAATATTTGTGCTTTAAAGAAAAAGAAGAAAGGCAGAAAATATGAAAATCGTCTTACCTTTGTTAAACTCACTGAAATATCTGTGTTGTAATCTATTCCAAAATAAAGTACTGATTGCTCGGTATGAAAAAAGAATGTTAACTAAGGATGTTTCTATTTGTGTGTGTGTGTGCATAAGAGAGAGAAACAGACAGACAAACAGACAGTGAGATTGTGTTGAAAATAGGAGAGAGGGTTTACAGTCCTAACAAAAAATGGGTGTGTAATGGCTGCCAATACAGAATAAAAGCTAAACATAATTTAAAAAAAGATTAATAAAATTCTTCACAAATGTCTTTTTAATCAAATGCACATAAATTTAAGTATTGAAATAAAGAATATTCAAACTCAATTTAACAAATGAAATTGAAATAAAATATTTCCTCAACTCTCTTTTCCCATGATGCAATAATAAAAATACAGCTATTCTTCTTCCCTGGACTACTTTCTTCTCTCTGTTCATCTTAACTTATATTTGTACTATATTAAATTATTTTCAAAATAAATATTTAAGTTAAAAATTTAGTAAAAATGAAATAATTTTTTCCGAACTATAGTTAAACAATTTCTGATAATTTAAAACAATATTCTGATTTCTGATAATTTTAGACAATATTTTAAAGAAATGATTACTATAAAACAAAAATAAAGAAAAAAAAAACAATTTTAAAACAAAGGATACATAAACAATTTTGTATTTATTTATTTT
Organism: Doryteuthis pealeii; assembly: GCA_023376005.1. Taxonomy (NCBI): domain Eukaryota; kingdom Metazoa; phylum Mollusca; class Cephalopoda; order Myopsida; family Loliginidae; genus Doryteuthis; species Doryteuthis pealeii. Next base: position 21,366,270 of record CM042151.1, read on the forward strand.
TAAAGATGATCCCTAGTTTTTTCTAAGTTTCTCAAATCCTTTATATTTTATTCTTACTCATATATTTTATTCTAATTTTTAAATAAAGGAACTATAATTGTCTATGAATGTTAAATGACAGATTATATTTACGTGTTATCATATTTTTATAGTAAACTTTCAAGTGAATTGTAAAAGAATATATATAAGATAGTTTATGGATTTATGTGTGGCACAGGGGGAAGTGGTCTAGTGTTAGAAGTCTGTGGGTTGTTCATTTCTATAAGATTTCTTGATTGTGGATATGGACCAGAAATATCAGTTTTACTGAGATTCACATTCTGTGATGAAGATTTGGAAGGAACCATATCTGAAAAATATTAATTGAATATCAATAAAAGTAATCTAGTCAATAAATTAAAAATAAAACAAAAAGAATGATGACAGTGATTTCAATCAAAAGTTTTATCATAAGACAATTTCAAGAGTATATATTTATATATAAATACCAAATCAATTTTTAAAATCCGAGATATGATTATAAACATTATTATTATTATATAAATACTTTTTGCATAATACATACTTCTAAAATATTCTATTTTATATTTGTGATGACTTGATCATATTAAAACAAAAAGTTAGCTAGAACTGCAAGAATTTGAAATATATATTCCCCAATGATTTAGGATATCAGTCTAATTACAAAAATATTAAAATGTTATGTTGCTTTAATATTAAACATTAAACAGAACTTGCCTTTTGGACAGAGGTCATTATCCTCTCTCCAACTATGTCCACTTTCCTTAGGAGAAAGCACAGCAGATCTCCAGTCTCCAAAATAATCTGGAGGTATTGAAATATTCTGGGCGTACATCTGAAGAAGAAAAAAATGCAGCATATAAGCTATTGTCAATAAGGAAGCAATATACATTGTTAACTATGTGTATGAGTCAGGAAAATAAAGATTTCAACACTATTTCTTTTCCTTTGCAAAGTGGTTATTGGAGACTTACTTACTTGTATAATTTGGAATTATCTGGGTACATAATATACTTAGTGTTACTTCAGTAGATTGATATAGTTGGTATATCAGTGACCATTTTCTGTCATCATTTACTTTTTCTTTCAATGAAAAACAAATGTTCCTATTTTCTTCTCTCATAAATTGATAAAGGCTGAAGAATAGATTGGTTAAAATATTGTTAACAACATAAAAAATATTAAAAAAAGAGATTCAACTGCCCAAACAATTTCTGGTTAGCATAAAAAGCTGTATAAGATAATATTCACATATAAAATAAAATTATAATTTAAATATAATTTAACCCCAGAAATGTGACAAGAGCAGTTCAATTACAATTTTCTAAATATGGTATTAACTTTAACCCATTAAACTGTTAACCACTTATACACCTTGGCCACTAGAAGATTTATCAGATGATAAACAAACAAATACACCAAGTACTTTATAAGCAAGTGGTCACTCATCAGAAACAAAAAAAATAATATTTTTTATCAAAACAAAATAAAAAGAAATCAATCCTAATAATGTTTTCGAGATTCTTGAATCAATTCAAAACGCTGAAAAGAATTCAAAAATTGCATTGGAAAGATAATGAAATTCATTTTTGAAACAAATTCACTACAGGATTATTGAAGAAGAAATACTTAGTATATTTCTTCATTCATTATCTGATAAATCATCAATTATCACCTCATTAGTAAATTCTTCTTTATGATGATAAACCTAAGTTTAACTGATTGATTTCACAAAAATATTTGTAGAACTCTTCATTAATAATAATTTGACTTGTAATTTTGATGGAGATGAAAAAAATTTAAACAACTCTGTTGAACTGCTGCTGGACACTGACTGGTTGGAGAAAGAAGTGCTTATTTGATGTCCTACATCACAGATAGAATCGAGTTGACATAAATTATAATAAAACAGAAATTTTCATCATTTGAGAAATAATTATATATAATAAGTTATATATAACATGATAGTTATATATAATGTAATAGTTATGATTGATAGAAATGTTGGTTGTTTGCAGTTTGGTCATAGAACTTCAATGACTAATATTCTCATCATCTGCAATTAATATGTTAAACAAAAACTATTAATGAAGATTATGCAAGATATTTCTTAAAGCATACAAGGGTAGAATTTATGTGTATATAGATTTTATGCTACAAAATTAGTCACATGACAATAGTATACTCAGAGACAATAGTATTTAGCATTAGTAATGATTGTTTTGTATATTACTTTCATTCAAGCATTTATTCCTTTGTGTTGTATCAGTTATGTCATTTTCAAGGAGTAATTCATTTCACAAATAAATCTTACAAAAATGTAAAAAAAAAAATTAATGTGAAATTTTTCTAGGGTACACTTTCAACAATAGCATTTAGTTGAGACTAGAAATATACAGGATTGAAATAACTCAAGCTATCTTGCTTTGTTAACTGCTGAAGTTCTCAATGATACATAAAAGTATTTTAATATACTAATCCAGAAAATATCTTAGAAAACTATCTTTGCAAATTGGACTCTTTACAACTACTGTTCCCAGAGTTACAAAAAATTAAAATAATTTAAATACTCGCCAAAAAGATGGTTGCATCTATTTTTGAAATACCTTGTGTATTATTAAGATTTTAGAAACCCAGAATTGTCAAAAGTGTCAAAGCTGATATAGAAATGATATTTTCAAATCATAAAAATTAAATTAATAAGTAACTAAGTAAATTAGTAAAAAAGAAATTAAATTAAATAAAAACATTTCAAGATATATTCATGCAAAATAATTTTTTTTTTCTTTCCTATTTGTTAATTTTAGTTTTACAAACTTGAGATTTTTTAAATCTCTACATTGCTAAATAGTGTGATGATCTGGATTTACTTAATTATAACTTGATTAAAATGAATAAAATAAATTAACAATCAATGAATAAAATAAAATAAAAATCTTGATAAGTTTTTAAAATGTTCATCATTATTTATTCAATTATCAAAACTAGGTGTAAATCCTTTCTATGTGATAACAAACTGTGTTTTTGTTGATAAGAATCATCAAGTAGTTAATGTTTATGGCCCTGTCATTAACATTACTCATATGTAAAACAATAATATAATTTTTTTAAGTTTTAATTTCTCAGTAACCAGAAAAAGTTATAAAACAATGAAAAAGTGAAATATTGGTTTCTGGCAAAGGCATTTTCAGTGAGATGTCTATATGGTTAAATAAAAATATAAAGATTTAGTTTAGCTAGCCTAAAAGTCATAAAGTAAGGGTCTACTTGAGCATTATACTTAGACTGTAGATCAAACACATTGCTAAAAATAATTTTAAGGTTTAGAATTTTCCAATACTCTTTAAGTATACTAAAATGCTGCAGGAACTCTAAAATTTGGTGGTTATAGCTCAAGCCATCCTTGGTGATGATAGAAAAAATACATTTGGTAAATTATAGTAAGATACCCATTTTTTATAAAAAGCAAACCTATTTTTATTTTATAAAAACATTTATCATATATAAACATTTACATTCAAAGATAAAATCCTAAATAAAATAAAAATTGATAAACTAGCTTACCTGATGTGGCAACTCTGTAGATATTTGTGCTTTTTGCCCAGTTGTTAGTTGTCTTCTAGATACTGTCAATGGAGTATTTGTAGTTAGATTTGGATCTTCTGTCATTTGATGAGTAGGTCGAGGCCAAGAGTTTGGCTGGTAAGAAGGAGCAATCAAGTGTCTCTGTTCACCAACATATCTATTAGAAGGATCAAGTGCTTGTGCATAGGCCACATTTGGCTGACCATTACAGCGAATAATACAGATTGACAATGAAGCTGTAATGAACACAGCTATTGTGACTGCTATCACTGTAATAATAATGACCAGATTAAGATGAACCTTCTCTTCACTTTCTAGCTCAACAACATTTAACATTTGAGATGTCTTGTTGCTGATAGTCAGTGTTAAAAACAGAGTAGTTGTTGCTGATAGAACTGGGCTACCACTATCCTTGACCACAATGTCCAGCTGATAGGAGCCAGCATTTTCTGGTCTCAGTTGGCGATTGAAAGCTAACAAACCAGTGTACTGGTTCATGCTGAACATCTGTTTCTCATTGCCTCTGATTATTTCATATTTTAGAAATGCATTCTCTTGACTATCACTGTCTGATGCCTTGATTTCGGTGATGTTCTTTGTATGATGTGGGTAATATGTCACATCCAGATTGTAAGGTTTAACACTGGGAAATGTAAAATATGGAGCATTATCATTTTTATCAGTTACCTCAACAATCACATTCACTGTATTATTGAGAGATGGTGTTCCATTGTCTTTCACAAATACCTGGAACTCATAAGTATCTTGAAACTCATGATCAAGAGACATAATTGCTGATAATAATCCATTTGGTCTTATTTTGAAAGGTAAGAAGTGTTTGTTATTGGTGATCAGAGAATACGTAAGTTTTCCTCCAGCTCCCAAGTCTGGGTCAGTGGCATTGATGTAGCCAACAGTAATTCTTGAGTTTTCATTCTCATCAATCAAGAATTTAAATGCATCTTTTGTAAATTGTGGCTCAACATCATTGATATCCATCACTTGAATGGAGAATTTGCTGTTACTATGAAGAGGAGGAGATCCTTTATCTTGACAACTGATTACAACATCATGGTGTTCTTCTTTCTCTCTATCCAGGGATTTTTCAGTGTCACTTCATATTTCTTTGTACCTAAATTCTGTAGTTGGAATTTATCATGGTGAAGGTGACAAGTGACCTCTCCATTTTGTCCTTCATCATTGTCAGTGACTTTAACATAAGCAATAAAACTTCCCAGTTTAATGTTTTCTGGAATATCTACTGTGTTTTTTGTTGAGGCAGAAGCAAAGTTGACTTTTATGGAAGGAGCATTGTTCTGTTGACTGATAACATTTATAAGAACCATAACTCTTGAACTCAATGAAGGAATTCCTTTATCTGTAGCTTTGACATACAACTTGTGAGATAATGTCTGAACAAGTATAAGCTTTGATATTAAAAATATTTCACCAGTGAATTCATTCAGATTAAAATGCAATTTGGTTTGAGCCGAGGTTTTAGAACTAAAGTGGTAGGAGATTTTCCTATTGGGACCTGCATCTAAATCTTTTGCAGACAAAATCAGAATTGGCAAAATTTTATTGGGTTCATTTTTTATAGAAACATTGTAGACTTTCTCAGAAAAGATAGGAGGGTTATCATTAACATCAGATACCAAAATATGGACAAGTAATGCACTTTCTTTGGTGGAGATCCTCCATCTTTAGCAATTACTTGTAATGCATATGAATCTTTTGTTTCTCTGTCTAAGTCATCTTTTAGTTCTATGCTAATATCTGATGTACCATCAACACTTTTTGAAACAACCAACCCAAAAGGCTCATTTCTACTCTTTTTCAATTCATAAATAATTTGAGAATTTATAACACCAACATCTTTATCAATAGCATTTGGGATTAACACCTTTGTTCCTTTCTTGTCATTTTCAGAAAATTCAATATTTACTTGCTTGTCAGGAAACTCTGGTTGATGGTCATTTACATCTTGTATGATTACTTTAACCTCCAATATCTTAATAGAAGAAGTTCCTTTTTGAACAGCAATATCCAACATTTGAAAACACTGAGTTTGAAGCTTACAAATAGCTTCAGCATCCAGAGTGTGAGCAGTAAATAATTTTCCTGTTTTTTGTGATACTTGAAAATATTGGGAACTGCTTCCTATACCCTGTTGTAATTGGTTGAATTTGATCAAGGTTCTTTCTTGAGGAGTGACATTGTCCAAAACATGAGAATCAGCAGCAATATCACCAATATATGTTTCAGGGCTTTTCCCTTCCTCTACTTTATATGTTAGATCTGCACTCAGTGAACACTGTATCAAACAGAGCAGAGAACCCAGCTGAAAAACTAGGTTGCCTATAATTAAAAAGATATACACATTAAGAAAAAATAGTCATTTTGATAAATAAAATTTTTTAAAATTCACCAAAAAACAGTAAAATTTTATTTGTACAATTTATTATTTGTTTTCATTTTATTAAAGGAATTAAATATTTCCCAAATTCTCAAAGTATAAAATTTGGAGAATGTGCTTCATTAGCCATTAAGTTCATTGATATGTCACACTCTATTTATAGAATTTATACTAAGTAATTGTAAATAAATAAATAAATAAAGGAAGTACCATATATTAGCACATAATAGTTATCTCTCTTGAAAAATCATAACACTTCAAAGGAATGTGAACACTGACTCACACACTTATTATTAAGTTGCAAACTGGATTATGAAATTGCTTTATTCTCAAAGAGCATTTTAAAATTATTGCCCTAACAAAAATCTTGTTAGAATATTCCATTTTTTCTGTGTTATGGTAACATACATACAAAAATCAGATAATATAATATATATATATATATATATATATATATATATATATATATATATATATATATGATATGCAGTTGAAATTCAGATAAGGTATTTTAATATTTTAATAAATATGGAAACATATATATTCTTACTGGATATATTATATTACTGCTTTTATTAGGAAAATGTAAATAACAATAATATCAGGTTGTGTGCATAAATCTTAAAAAACATACACATCCCTAATAAAGATGATGATACAATTTTTTTAGAAATTAGGGGAAAAAAGGGAGTGTCAAGTAACCTATTAGTATTTTTAAGTTGTAATCTTTAAAATAAAATCAATAAATAAATACAAAGTAAAAATGATAATAAAATAAATCAAAACAAAGATAATACAAAATATGTCTTAAAAGGTTGAAAAAAAAAGATGAAAAGACTAAAAGAAATTTTGTCTATATAATACAATATTAAGTATGATTAATGATATAAAAAGCAAAATTTACTGGTGGCCATATTGATGGAATCATGTTAAGAGAAAAAATATTTAGTAAACAAATTTACAGAAGTCATTGAATTATCATGGCAAAAGATAACCATACTTGCATTACAACTTAAAAACAAAAGATCTGATGCTGATATAATAAATGAATTAAAAAATATAATCATTTTCATGTTGAAAAGATCAGAAAATTACAAAGGCAAAAGAGGAAGAATGTTACACATTTAAAATATATCTTTTTGGTACTTTTCATCTACAGATTTTAACTAGAAACTTCTATAAATCTAGCAAAAAAAAAGATCTTACCTTTTTTCATTCTGCTAAACCTTCTAGTAAAATATATTTTTGTAAAGTGTTACTTTTCCAACCACTACAGTGTGGTACAACTGTATACAGGTTTGCGTGTGTGTTTATAAAAGAGAAGTGTTAGGAGAAAGAGAGAGAAAAGCTAGCAGCAGTCCTACCATGTATTATGGGTGTACAATGGCTGCCTTCACACTAATTTACTTCGTATTTGTATGTAATAAATTTTTAAGTTTTCTTGAATATCTGCAGTGAGGTTTTGAATATATAAAATTGAAAAATATATTTTTTAGATTGTTTTACTTGAGAATACAGAACAATAAGTACAAAATAATTTATCAAAGTACTGCCAGTAGAAAATAATACAAAAAGGGTTCCTTTCTCCCATGATGCAATGCAAAATTTATCTTACTCTTTCTTGTTTAAAATTATTTTTTCTTTCTATCTTCATCTTATTAGCACCGAATTTGAAATTTTTTGTCTGCTTCTCATATATATATTTCCACACTTTGATTTTTTTTTTTTAGAAATAAAAATGTTTTAAAATAGAATATTTTTATAAACAATCATGAGAATAATTTATAAGAAATGTTCACAAATTTCACTTTTCCACTTTCTTTTTTTATTCCTTTTTTTTATTCCTAATACATTAAGAAAAAATTAAATTTTAGACAAAATATTTTAAGGTTTTTAAATACTTTGCATTTCAAATTATTAACAAGATGACATTTTTTTCATTTTCTCCAAACACTACCATTCTGAATTTAACATAACCTTCACAGTATAATAGGAATAGCACAGGCTGTATAAAAACTACAGTGTTTTGTACAACAGAAAAAAACAGTGGCCATTTACAATATTAACACAATATAGAAATGTTCCAGGCTATAAACAAGTGTCATTATAATTGTGCAATTATGGGTTGTAAATGTGTCTTGCACCCTTCTGAGAAACATATAACATCTGAACTGGCCAAAGGCAAATCTACATTAGAAATATCAAAATAATTGGAAGATATCACCAAACTGTTAGAATATTTGTTACAGCTCCTACAAAGGTATGTAAGAGGGCCAATAAGGGTCACTTGAGGGTTGCTTCTTGACGTTCTTTGTCAAGAATGAAACTTGAAACTGTAAATTACCCAGGCCTGATCAGTGGGGGCACTTTTCAGGAGCATTGAAGAAGCAGCAGTGTTCAGAAGTACTCACTATTATCTTCTGAAAAAGGTTGGAACATCAGTGACAAAACCTTAATTGACAAAAGTACACATACAAATGGATTAGAAATGGGCAAATGAAGACATGAAGGTTGATTTCTCAAAAGTTCTGTTCGCAGATGAAACTCATGCAGCATTTGATGGCCCTGATGTTTTGAACAAAAGTTGGGTCATAAATGGAGGAGATCATCATCAAACCTTAAAGTGCCAACAAGGAGCAGGGGGTATTATGATTTGTGCTGATATTATTGGAGGTATCAGGGTTTGTCCAAGGAGAGTGCCTGACAGTACGAAAATAACTGTAGATGTTTATATATCAAAGAGCACCTGGAATCTTGACTAAAAAAGCAAAGAATCACTATTACATTTATGCAAGATAATGCTCCTAACTTCTGTTCCCTTTTTTAGAACCTTACAATTTTTACAGAGTAGGTGTATATACATGTTGTCATCATTCTCTGATAATTTTGTTAAATTCTAATAAGTAGTTTTTGGATAGGATAGTAAAGTATCACCTCATTAATAATTTGAAATGCAATGTATATTTGTACTTCTCTTTATGGAAATTTTAGAAAAATAATCTAGAAAGATAATAAATAATAATTTGCATGGCAGAAACATAATCAAGTATTTTTTAAAAACCTAATCTCATAACTTTGTAAATAAGTTAAAAGGAGCATTTAAATGCATTTTATGCCTTTCTCTTAGGATCTTTATAACTATTTTTATGAGTCCTTTATAAAAATTATATTTTTTTAATTCTCTTCTAATATAAACTGACATTTTTCTAGAATAGTTAGTGAGTCAGAATTTACTGGTTAGTAACAATTAATATTTTTGTCCAATAACAGTTGCAACATTTAGTGTGTGAAATGTATATGCAAATTAAGCAAGTATTAAGGGACTGCGGCAATTAATTTGTTAATAGTATTATCAAAAAAGAGACAAAGCAAATTGTAAAAAAATAGATTTATCTTGAAAAATAATGTCCTAATTAATGTAAAATTGTTGCTTTCATTAGATTTGTTTATTTTCAAATCTTGAATGACTTAAGAAAAATTAAGATGTTTACCGCATAGCCAATATACTGTTTCTTTTGTAGTGGAAGATTTCTTGATAGATTTTATAGTAAATGGTTCATTTTTGTTCAGGTGGTCAGTCTGAAATGAAAAAAACAATAGATGGAAAAAATTGAAAAGGAATCAATTAAAGATACATGATATAAATTCAAATTTTGAGAAATGGAAGTCATATAGTTAATCTTGTCGATAAAATCAAGCCTTTTTGTTTTATAATGTTTGGCTTAATATTTTATTAATTAGTATTTCAAAATCATATGTAACCTTCATATATATATCCAGATATTTTAAGAAATAATTGTAAATACTGACATATATAATCAGCCTATTCAAGTTATATTGATAATTACATTAAAAATAACAGTAAGTTAATTTCAATTTCTTCTGCTAAGAAAAATTTTCAATTAACAAAATACTTATGGGAAAATTGCAAATAGGTTCATAAAAGTTAATGCAATGATTTTGCTTATTAGACATAATCTAAAAAAATAAACAAAATTCAACAAAAATATTTCTCTATTCTTGAAATATGGTAGGATTATTATGCATTTAGTTCTCATTGGAAAGTTTTTATTGACTTCACTTTATATGCATAATAGGAAATAGTAATCATTTTATTGAATTACTTGAGCAGTTATTTATTAAACTTCTATTGTCATACAATCAGAATTGTCTATTATCATTGTGATACAGATTGAAAATATCACATTACAATTTTTTAAATTAAAAACATTAGATAAAGAAAATAGTACAGAAATGAGATTGTTTGTATTACACAAACAAGGAAAAATCACTTGCTCACTGTGCATATTTTCTAAATTATATAAATATATATAATATATATATATATATATATATATATATATATATACTCCTCAACTTTTTAATCACACACACACAGATCATGGTTAAAATCGTTTTTAAAAATCATTCCTATATATATATATATATATATATATATATATATATATATATATATAAGTCCTTAACCTTATAATAGAAAAAAATATTTTAAACAACAAATATTTTTCAACATTAACTCATTAATCACAAAGACTGAACATTACACAGTGAAATTTGTAGATCAAATTTCAGTTAATAACTGTGTCAAGCCACATACTTATTGATCCACACTCATACACACACACACACACATACATATATATATATATATATATATATATATATAAGAAAAAAACAAAGTATTCCAAAAAGAATAATTTATTTTTAGAAGGTGAAGTTGACATAAAAATCTTTTTATTAAACCTTCATCAGGACATTAAATTATTTTTCTAAAGAGATAGAGTATGTAAATTAAGCTTTTATTTAAACACTGTATCTCTTTAGGAAAATACATTACATTTCAAATATTCATTTGATTAACAATCACGTCACCTTTAAAAAAAAAAAAAAAAAGAACGTTGCTAATGGAAAAAAGAACATTTTTTTCTCTCATACTTACTCATCTCTTATTTAATTTTGAAAAGATTTCTATCACTGAATTGAAAACACATTTATCCTAATGCCCAAATGAAGGTTTTATAAAAACCTAAAACGTTTTAACGTCAAATTCACCATCTAAAAATAAATTTTTTGGAATACTTAGTTTTTTCTTATCTCTAAATACCATTATATTTATTTCCATATTTTACCACCCATTATATATATATATATATATATATATATATATATATATATATATTGAAATATAAGTTTAATAAAGATATTAGCTATAAAGATTCAAAATGAAGACAAAATTTAATATTGATAAATTGGTTAGAAATAGATGAATAGAAACACAATGAAACATTGAAAATCAGAAATAAATTGTCATTATAACTGAGAATTTGTAATGAACTTATAAACTTTGATTTGATATTAAAATAAAAAAATACTACAAAAGTAAAATTTAAAGGTTTGTAATTAATGTAAAAACAAATGATACTTGGCATTATAAGTAGTTTGTAGAAGTCACTTAAGAATGGCATAAACAAGAATGAATTTAAATCATTTAAGGGGTCAAAACCTATCTAAATGGATATTTGTTAAAATACATTTTGTAGTGTGTTAGCATTCCATTCTTTCACAATGATAAACCAAGTGGATTTTTATCAATTAGAGTAATCTCCCCTTGATCAGTTAAATCTGCTTTGCGTTTTATTCTTTGTTTGTATTTGAGATACACGCGAGTAATTAGTATAACTAACCAATTTCTAATAACTGAACCATTTCTTCAGAATAAAAAAAAATCAAATGTAAACAATCTATAAGCAGAGTGTGGTTCTCTACTCATGGATTGTTTACATTTGATAGGATTGGTAGATATGCAGAATTTGAGGGGAAATTAATTTAATACTATGAATGTAGTGTCTAAAAGGTAAACTTTGCGTACACCAAGGTAAACAGATAAGCAATTCTCGTGTAGATTCAATTTATTGCTATATTTTGTCATCCTGTTCATCAATAAATGTTATAATATAAAACAGCCTTAACATTTCAATAAATAAAAAGCAACAAAAAATTGCATTCTTGGAACGAAAAAATATATTTAAATAATATCAACAATTTAGTAATTTTTCTGTTCATAGTTTATTTAATGTTTTTGTTATTGATTTCTAAGAAGAAATTTTTAAGTTTTGTAAAAAATTGTTTATAAAAGCGTTTGTTTAGAGTATATCATAAATATTCACTTAGCCAATTTTTTTAGCAAAAGTTAATTGTTTAAATTGTATTCAAAATAAATTACATATGAAATATTTTTTTGTTTTTTGTTTACTGATGCTCATTATGTTACTACTTCTTGACTTAGACAAAGATTGACATCAAATAATCGATTTAACAACTAATTTTAATTCGTTTTTAAAATGAAAATGAGTGAAGATTTTGGCAGTGTCAACTTTACAGTTATGGCTCATCTGATAAAACTAGATCTTTATCAAGTATCTTTGGTATAAATAATATAATTTAACTTTATACATACGAATTCGCACGCATGAAAATATTGGACTATTTTCCCTATATTTAGCGCGGTCAGTCAAGTCCTGGGTCAGTACTAATATAATCCGGTATATAAATTAAGTTATTTCCCTTACATTCAGAAACAGATAAAGTTTTGAGAAAACATTTTTAAGCAATATACTTCAATTTTGATAAAATTTTCTCTGAAAGCACAATCCTTTCTTTTGAATGTTGATTCAACTTAGCATTACTTGTGTTAATTTTTCTTTCCTCTCTGAGAATAATGTCTCCATTGTCATATTTTGGTAAAGTCCGAGACTTCATAAATCTTAAATTTGAGGGAGAAGAGCCAGAAGGACTTACTATCGAGCCTATGCAAAACTTGCTCTTATATTTAAGATAAATACTTTTTTTTCTAAAAATAAATTAAGTTATAATAATGAAATTCTTTGCTGAACGTGAAAAAATATTTAAGAAAAAAAAAAAATTTTAAATTTTTTTCAGAAAGTTACGAAGATGTTAACAAAAACGAAAGAATCGTTTTAATTAAAATCAATTGAAATTAATTCTGTAAATCTATTTATTTACTGTATAAATAAATATATATATTATTTTTAAAAAATAGTTACATTTTTATTCTTAAAATTAAGAGGCGTTTCGAGAACAAGGTAAACCTCGAACATACGTATTGATTTGAAATATAGTTTCATGCGGCAAAAACTTTTTTAAGGAAAATAATATTCTGTTTGAGATTAAATTACAGAAAAAAATTGATATTGTCATTTTTTATTTTTATTTATTTATTTATTTATTTTTGCATTAAATACAACACTAACACTTGGATATTTTTTTTTTAAGTCTGTGACTATACATACAGGATGCATAAATTAAGGGATTAAATTTAACTTATTGTTTTACTGACAATTTGATTGGACAAAATCAAATCAATGGAATTTGTCGTCTGCAAACTAACAATTTTCAGCGTCTTTTCCCTCCACTATCACTAGTCGGCTGCAGTTTGGAGTTTCGAGACTAAGTATATTTTTTATTATCAAGCAACCCGGTTTTACCAAACGGTAATGGTTAGCAAATTAGTCTAGCAGACCATGTTAGTAAGTTCATTTCTTACTCAGAGCTCCATATTCCTGGCCTTGTACGAAAAAGAATGAAAAAGAAAACTAACCTGCACTTAGTAAATGACGAAGTAGTCCCAGAGAAATTTATACTGACTTTCCAAACAAAAAGTAAGTACAGCTTATTTATTTATTATTTATTTTTATTTTCATTACTTGTCTGAGAGTTTACTACTAACCTTTGTGCGTATTAGTCTGGTACAGTACTTGCTGTTAAAGGTGTCGCCCACCTAAGTAATGGACAAGTTCGTCACTGTATACTATACAGTGTATAGTGTAACTTCTGTAATTTAGCAGGAATCAGTACTGTTTATAATTTCCTTGTTGGTTATTTTCATTTAAAGAGAATTATAAGATTTTTTTTAAAAGTTTCTTACTCATTTTTTTTTAATTTTCCATCCATAGTGCTTGTGAGCAATGGTAAAATGGCCCCCAAGAAAATGATGGGGCGAGTAGTCTTGATGGCAGCAGCAATGAAAGAAATGGGTGGGGAAAGGCTTCACAAAAATCGATGATAGGACCACAACTTTATCATTGTATTTTTTTTTTTTTACTGCTTGCTAATTAATTATAGAATGTAAAAATGACCAGAATGATGCAATAAAAATAGGTCTACAGTATTTTTTGTATCTTTGTACTGCATTTGATGGCATGGTATACCCTGCCACCATATTAGATTTTCATAAGTTTTATGGAAACTGCATAAAAAAAAAACACAAAGAAAAACAACAAAAATGGATAATTATAAATTCATAATTATTACTAGACAACTCATAATAATCTCCAATATCAAGAATTTGGACAATAAAAAAAATTAATTCAGAGCAAATGGAAATTCCCACAAAATTATCATTTAGTTGCAAACTTGACTAAAAGTTGTTCTTGGAGGATTTTAAGTGTATTACTCTAATAATAAAAAATATTTTTGTTGGGTATATGTACAAACATAATGGGAATTATAGTAATATATAGATGTGACACTGGAATAATGCTACATTATATTGAATATATAATTACTTTGACATTTTGTTCCTTGTATCTAACAATAATATTATTTGTATTTACAGAGAAAGATTTGCAATTACCCTAAAGCAGAAAAAGCAAACACTTTCTACAATGGGATCAAAGAAATATTTGAAATGTTACTCACCCTCTGCTTTAATTCCCATGGATCTTTGGTATGATGTTTTCTTTTAAAGTTTATATTATGCAGTAAAATAATAGGAAGAATGAGTAAGTGTGTGGAGAGTTTGATGACAGTGAAAAGAGATGATCTGACAGTTATACAAACTGTGTACCTAATGCTCCAGTGATTCTCAGACTTTCTTTAAATATAACATCACCTTCATATTTGTATTTAAAATAGATCCATAAATATTTTAATATAAATTACTTAATAATAAAACAATTAAAAATTAAATTGATATAATTTTCATCTATGACATCTCAGTTAAATCTGTAGATGACCCAAGATTCCAAAATAAAGTGTTTAGTAAAATGATACCATTAAAAGTTATATTAGAAATATTATGTGTTACTTAAACAATCCATATAATTCTCCCTGAGCATTGTCGTTCTTAAGTGTACTGTTAGTGAAATGTTGGTGGTAAATCATCACTTTTGTTATTCAAAACAAATTTTGCATCCTGATATTTTTTAATTTATTTTTTTTTACTGTATTCTGATCACACATTTTCCCCCGCTTAAGTCTTGTCATGGAAATGAAGCCTGGCCAGACTTTAGAAAAACATGCTTTGTTTCTACCATGCCTCATTTTGAAAATCAGATTCAAAATTGTTTTTTCAAAGTGTGGATATGTCTCATCCAAAAAAGGAAACATTTTTGGCATATCCCCAAGAATAAGAGATGAAAAAAGTATTTTACTGATGCTCATCCCTGAAATAGCCACACATGAGTAGTCAATTGAGTTTCTTGCTAAAAGATTAATTTTGTGCAGCATGGGACAATGCGATAATTGTAGAAATCTAGAAACAATTAATCAATATGCCAGTGATAATTATAAATTATTATTATTTGTTTCCATTTTACAAATTATACATTCGACTGATGATTTTTTTACTTATATTTCTTTTTTTTAATTCATTTTTAATTCATTAAAAAATGTATGATCAGAAAATGAGGCAATATGAAATAGAGAAGTTCATTCAGTATTTTTAATACAAAATTTGTTTTGGATTAAGAAGTGATAATACCCTTATTTGTATATAATGCTATTTTCTGGAAACTTTTTAAAAAGTTCAGGTTATTATATATATATATATATATATATAAAATGTTTAGGATGCAATCCAGCCACAAAAGCAAGTTTAAAAAGTCCACAGCACAAATAAGGAAGATACAGAAAGTTCTGGGAATTCGTAAGGTTAACAAATCCATGGTATTGCGGTCTTTATCATATCGAAAATGAGCCTCCAGTGATGAAGTTAAACAATCCAAATTTTTGGTAATTTGCTTGAAGTATTGTTAAGTATGTTATAAAATAATAAAATTCGAAGGCAATACAATGCGTAAAAAATAAAGACAAAAAGATGTTTATATGTCTAATCGATTTCAAAGCGAAGCTTTATCGTCAGAGACTTATTTCAGAAATGACGTGCTTATGTTTTTTTTTATTTGTGTGGTTATAATTTCTCTTCTTATTTCCTTTTCCTCTCCTTTTTTTCCTCTCTTTCTTCTTCTCCTCCTTTATGAATGGGCGAATAACTGTAATTTCTTATTTCTCTCTTTCTTTTTTTTTCTTTCTTAAAAGTTTGTTGAGAACAAGGTTGACATCCGGTAAGATGTTGCAATGTTGCAATGTGTTGCAATGTGTAGCAACCGTGTGAGCATGTCATAATTTCAAAAACAAAAGTGAACAAATGAATAAAAAACAAAAAAAAAATAATAAAAAAGAATCATTTATTTTTCCTATCAATACTAATACATAATTTAAGATAATCTTTATTTACTTATTTACTATAAAAAAATAATTTAAATTAGAGAACAAAGGGGATAAAGGGAAAAAAAAAAAAAAAAAAAAAAAAGAAGAGAAATAACACAAAAAAAAAAGAAAGAGAGGAGAAAGAATAAGAAATGAAAGGTGAAAGCGAAACAAAAGCTAAGTATGTAAAAAAAAAAATTTTCTATTAACGGTTTTTATTCATTTGTTCACTTTTGTTTTTGAAATTATGACATGCTCACACGGTTGCTACACATTGCAACACATTGCAACATTGCAACATCTTACCGGATGTTAACCTTGTTCTCAACAAACTTTTAAGAAAGAAAAAAAAAGAAAGAGAGAAATAAGAAATTACAGTTATTCGCCCATTCATAAAGGAGGAGAAGAAGAAAGAGAGGAAAAAAAGGAGAGGAAAAGGAAATAAGAAGAGAAATTATAACCACACAAATAAAAAAAAAACATAAGCACGTCATTTCTGAAATAAGTCTCTGACGATAAAGCTTCGCTTTGAAATCGATTAGACATATAAACATCTTTTTGTCTTTATTTTTTACGCATTGTATTGCCTTCG
Source organism: Doryteuthis pealeii (assembly GCA_023376005.1). Taxonomy (NCBI): domain Eukaryota; kingdom Metazoa; phylum Mollusca; class Cephalopoda; order Myopsida; family Loliginidae; genus Doryteuthis; species Doryteuthis pealeii. The sequence goes on from CM042151.1 coordinate 21,383,414, forward strand.
AATTTTATTATTTTAATCCAAATTTTGTTTTTTCAGTAGACAATATAAGTGTATAATAGATGAAAATGAATCTGACAGTATTTGTACTGTGGACTTACATTTAAACTTGCTTTTGTGGCTGGATTGCATCCTAAACATTTTTGATACATCTTTTATCTTATATATTTTTACTTCAAAATATATATATATATATATATATATATATATATATATATATATATATATATATATATATATATATAGTGAGTGTGGAAGTACAGATAATAATGACATAAAATTCTCTGCTTAATTGAATTAACTACAACATTTTTTAAATCAATTCAAATAATCTTAACATCTTTTTTTAAAGCTGCATGCTAGATTTTCCTCAGTTATTTTTTATATAACTGATGAATTAAATGAATGATGTTTCACACAAATATCAATTAAAACATTTTATTCAGTTAACATATTTAATATTTATAACATTGATTAATCAAGAATTTTGTTTTTGGTTTTTAACATTTTCATTTCATTTAAATTATGTACACTATCTTACATTCATTTGTTTCACAGTTTAATTTTTAGATTATATTACATGATTTATAAAAAGTATAAAAATGTTTATATTGTTTTTTTGTTTTTTTTGTTTTTGTTTTTTTTATTGGTGTTTTTTTGGGTTTTTTTTACATATGCAAAACATTTGTGCATTTATCAATAAAATGAAACAAGGTTTTAAGCAATATACACTGATATAAATATTTATAGTTTTTGTATACATTCATTTGTTTGTGTGTGGCACAGGGGGTAATGGTCGTGAGTTAGCAGTTTGTTGGTTCATTTCTATAAGATTTCTGGATTGTGGATATGGGCCAGAAATGTCAGTTTTGCTCAGGTGGCCTGGATGAGTTGAAGACTTGATTGAGAAAAGGTCTGGAAAACAAGCAAAACAGCAGTAGACATAAAGAAATAAAACATTTTAGGAACTGAATGCTATTGAATAGATTTCAAGTCATTTTACATGGCAAATTTTACATGTAAAAATCTTCAAATAATTGTTACTTATCCTAGAATATTTTTGAATTTCATAAAAAAAACGTTAAAAAACTATTTTTAACAGATGTAATCAAAATGTATGAACTTAAGTGTACACTAAGGACAATCCACATTTTAATCTGCTGTTTTCCATTGTTGGTCATGAGCTCAGAAAGGAGATGGGCGCTGACACAACCCCACTCAAAGGACATGAGAAAGAAGAGGCTGCAAATAGACTGACATGAAAGAAGACCTCAGCTTCTGCCTTTAAGCCAAGAGACAAAAGACTAAACTTACTTGAAGGTTTTGTAATGGATAATAAACATGCTATAAACTATTTAAGATGATAGGAACATGGTTGACTGGTCATTGTAAAGATTTCAATGATCAAAAACATTTCAAAGAATATATGCCTAATAATAATCATTTCAGTACTTACCAGCTTCTTCTATATTTTGTGTGTCTTCTCCTCTCCAGTCAGTTTCATTATCTGGTGGAGAAGACACAGCTGATCTCCAAGAAAAATAATCAGGAGGAATTGATACATTCTGTGTATACATCTGTTATAATAAAGAAAATGAGGATACTTCTGATTATGGAAAAAATGGTTTAATAATGCAGAATGCATTGTCTAGTTTGACTGATTAATAAAGTATATCTTAAATGTCTATGCAAATAAGTACATCTTAAATCTGTCATACAAATAAGTTAGAATATGTTTAAAATGTCAAGTTGTATAATTTTACATATCTATGGTTTAAACCTTAGAAGAAAGAAGTCAATCAATTCATGTATATGAAAATGCTAAATTTAGAGTTGATCTTACCTGAAAATCCACCTATGTGAAGAATTTTGATTAATTTTTCGTAACACTGAACTATGGTTTTGTGAGAACATGTTGATAAATATAGTTGAGAGGTTGACATGATCCCCTGGTGGCCATTGTTTGCACAACAAATGAAAATACAACAACACAATTATTTTTTAAAAATCTTGTTTTTCTATTGACCCAAAAAATGTCATTGAAAACAAAATTATAACTTTGGTTTCTGACTATTAAAACTTCAACTAGATGTCTACTATATATAGTTTGCTGATCAGACAGAGATCTGGTTTAGCTAAACTCACAGACATAAAAGGTCCACTTACATTGTAAATTGAACTCATCACTAAGAACTTCAAAAGTTTGGAATATGCTAACAAATATTCTAGGGCCCTCATTATAATTATTGAAAATTTGGTGGCCATACCCTTAGACGTTCTTGAGGCATTCAATCAAAAACAGACAAAGAATATATTTGATGAATCATATCAAAATGATTACTACTGTTTTTTCATAACATTGATTTTTGGTTATTTTCCTTGATAAGTGAAATCTATATTTTCAAAATCAAATAAAACAATCTATATTTTCAAAATCAAATAAAACAATTTGAAAATAAAATATATATTTAAAATATATCATCATTCTTAATTTCATGTAAAATTCATATAAAAAGTTAAATTTAAAACACACTCAATATTTTTTTAAATCAGAAATATACTTTTACTGTTATAAAACAGTTAACAAAACATCTGTAATTCTGTATCATTTTCATATTAGGTATTGATGTATATAATTATTATCATCTAAAATAAAAAGGATTTTATATAAATCAGGAATTTAAAAATTTGACTTTTAAAAAATTCTTCAACTTACAATAATTTCAATATGGTAGGATATGAATATAAAAACAAAAACAAATATTGAATATTTATGATTATGAGGTTAATATAATAAAATTCTACAAATTGTATTCTGTGTATTTTTAATCAGATACACTAACAACTGATTGATCTCTATTTTATTTGTTATACTGAAATCAAACATTATATCCATTTGTAATAAAAACCTTTTATAATAAAAAAAAAGATTTAAAAAAAACAAAAAAACAAGATCATTATTTGATATTCAGTTAAGTAAAATAGATCAGTATATAAAAATGTTAATGTTATTTTACAGTTTGCAATACCATTGAGGCCTATTTTATGTTTTACCCATTAAAGTTTTACCGCTAGTTTAAACCCATTATATGATTGCATTGATGAAAAATACAATATGTTTATCACAAACAAATGATACTACCTGTGTCCCATAATAGTTGTTACATTTGCATGTAAATTTCACACACTCAATTTAAGAATTATTATGGAACAGAGGTAGTATCTAATTTTGTCATTAAATTGTAATAATATCTGAGAAATTAAAATTATATCTGATCATTTTCGTGAGCGTAAAAATATTATTTTGATTCTGTTCATTTTTTATTTTATAAAGATTTTTAAAAATTACATCAAGCTACATATTGTGAAAAATATTCAAATCATTGCACTTACTTGTGATGGAGCCTCTCTAGATTCCCCTGGTTTCTGTAGAGTTGAACCTGTCAAAGGAGTATTTGTGATTGGAGTTTGGTTTGTTTGCAATGGCTGAACAGATCGAGGCCAAGAGTTTGGCTGGTAAGAAGGAGCAATCAAGTGTCTCTGTTCACCAACATATCTATTGGAAGGATCAAGTGCTTGTGCATAGGCCACATTTGGCTGACCATTACAGCGAATAATACAGATTGACAATGAAGCTGTAATGAACACAGCTATTGTGACTGCTATCACTGTAATAATAATGACCAGATTAAGATGAACCTTCTCTTCACTTTCTAGCTCAACAACATTTAACATTTGAGATGTCTTGTTGCTGATAGTCAGTGTTAAAAACAGAGTAGTTGTTGCTGATAGAACTGGGCTACCACTATCCTTGACCACAATGTCCAGCTGATAGGAGCCAGCATTTTCTGGTCTCAGTTGGCGATTGAAAGCTAACAAACCAGTGTACTGGTTCATGCTGAACATCTGTTTCTCATTGCCTCTGATTATTTCATATTTTAGAAATGCATTCTCTTGACTATCACTGTCTGATGCCTTGATTTCGGTGATGTTCTTTGTATGATGTGGGTAATATGTCACATCCAGATTGTAAGGTTTAACACTGGGAAATGTAAAATATGGAGCATTATCATTTTTATCAGTTACCTCAACAATCACATTCACTGTATTATTGAGAGATGGTGTTCCATTGTCTTTCACAAATACCTGGAACTCATAAGTATCTTGAAACTCATGATCAAGAGACATAATTGCTGATAATAATCCATTTGGTCTTATTTTGAAAGGTAAGAAGTGTTTGTTATTGGTGATCAGAGAATACGTAAGTTTTCCTCCAGCTCCCAAGTCTGGGTCAGTGGCATTGATGTAGCCAACAGTAATTCTTGAGTTTTCATTCTCATCAATCAAGAATTTAAATGTATCTTTTGTAAATTGTGGCTCAACATCATTGATATCCATCACTTGAATGGAGAATTTGCTGTTACTATGAAGAGGAGGAGATCCTTTATCTTGACAACTGATTACAACATCATGGTGATCTTCTTTCTCTCTATCCAAGGGATTTTTCAGTGTCACTTCATATTTCTTTGTACCTAAATTTTGTAGTTGGAATTTATCATGATGTATATCACAGACAACCTCTCCATTTTGTCCTTCATCAATATCAGTAACTTTGACGTAAGCAATAAAGTTTCCAACTTTGATATCTTCAGATATGTCAACAGTGTTTGTATTTGATTCTGAGACAAAATTCACCTCTATAGTTGGGGCATTATTTTGTTGGTTGATTACATTAACTAAAACCATTGCAATTGAACCTAATGGAGGACTGCCTTGATCTGTGGCTTTAACATACAACTTATGTATTAATTCTTGTCCCAGCTCAAATTGTCTGTATAAAAAAATCTTTCCTGTATTTTGTTCTAATTGAAAATGAGATTTTGCAGTTTCTGTTGTTTCAGAACTAAAATGGAATATAACTTTTCCATTGTTTCCTAAATCTAAATCTTTAGCAACTAAAATGGCAATTGGTTGGTTTTTGACAACTTCATTCTTAACTGTAACATTGTAGATATTTTGAGAGAAGACAGGTGGATTATCATTGATGTCTGTAACTGAAATGTGAACATTTAAAACACTTTGTTTTGGAGGGGATCCTCCATCTTTAGCAATCACTTGAACCAAATAGGAACTTTTTATTTCTCTGTCCAACATTTCTTCTAACACAATACTGAGGTCAGATGTCTTGTCTACATTTTCTGATACTAACAGTTTAAAGGGGTCATTTTTCATTTTCTTTAGCTGGTAGTTTATGAAAGAGTTTTTAATTCCAACATCTTGATCAAGGGCATTTGGAATTGATCTTCTCATCCCTTTTCCATCTCTCTCATCAAACTGAATGCTGATTTGTTTATGTGGAAATTCAGGATTATGATCATTAATATCCAATATTAGAACTTTGATTTCTAATATTTTGATAGTAGAAGCTGCCTTTTGGACAGCCACATCCACAATTTGGAAACATTCCTTTTTCCGCTTGCACATGGCTTCTGCATCAAGTGTAACACTTGTGTAGAGTTTTCCTGTTTTTTTTGAAACATAGAAATACTGTGAACTGCCTGTCCCCACCTTTTGTAATTGACTGTATGTAATGAGATTTTGTTGTAATGGAATATTCCTCAAGATTTTTGAGTCTGTTGCAATGTCACCAACTAGTGTCTCTGGGCTTTTACCTTCTTCTATGGTATAAGTCAAGTCTGCAGCCAAAGTGACTGAGGCACATAATAGTTGCACACAGATTTGCAATAACATTTCTTCTCTTTCTTTTTTAATTAGATTTCATTAGGATATAAAATAGATCTGAAATGAAAAGGAAGAAAGAACTTAATGAGCTGAAATACTCTTTTTAAAAACATTTTTCTGGCTATTTCCTATAACTCCAACATAAACAAAGGGGAACCACTCTTGACTGATAAATTATTTATCTTTTTTGATCCAGTAGGAAAAAAGAAGACAGGGTTAGGGGTTAGGGCCAGGGTTTAGGGTTAGTTTAATGGGAAAATAAATATATAATTTATCAGTCAAGGGTGGTTCCCCTTTGTTTATGTTGGAGTTATAGGAAATAACTTTTTTTTTATTAAATTATCTAATTCATTCTTCAATTTGCTGCACTAGCACATCAGAATTATCTCCCCTGTATTTCCTATGATTTTGATTGATTCTCAAGATATGCATTTCTGATCTTAAAAAATTATTTAGTTTGAATTATAAATGTTTAACTCTTTATTTATTTATTTATTTATTTTACTTATCTTCTATATATTATATAACTTACAAAATAAAAATTGTCTATTTTAGTTATAAAATATTTTTACAATACTTTTGTGCATAAAACTAGATGCAAAGATTCTGATAGAATAAAGTGTATATGAAATAGTTTGTATGATACATTAAACATCTTATGCAATTGACCGTCTCAAAAACAGCAGAAAAGATTAAGATAAATATCACTTTGTATTCAGTATAATGTTAAAGATACACATAATCTTTTAAAAATGTAGATGTAATGTTTAATGTTTGCTGTGATCTTTTGATTACTGTAATCTTCTTTGAAATAGCTACTTACAAGAAAGCATTTTTTATATTGCAAAATTATCCTTCAAAGTTGTTGTATAGTGTTTGTGTACACTGTCTAAATAAATTACATTATTATCACTAACCTCATTAATTTTATTGCTATAAATTTATGTATGTGTTATTTTTACTCTATTATTATACTATAATTTTATCCCAATAAAAATTGTATTGAGATTTTTCTGTCAAAATTCATGGGTTTTCAAATGTACAACCTTGGTTATATGCATTATCATATATGTAGGTCTTTAAAGAAATTGGTATCTCCAAACTTTAACTTTTGCTTGATGAGAGAAAAAAATGTAAGAACATAATAGGGCTATATAACATATCTCATTTAATAAACACATTAATTCTTTGATTATGTTTGTATAAAAATAAATAATAAAGTTTGAACTTAGTCATACAAGACTTTTATCTCCCCTTATACCATGTAATTAGTCTGGTCATAAATGTACTGAGGTATAAAAAAAACCTTCTCTTTTTGAAGAATTTGCTGAACTGTGAAAACAATATTTGGATTATATTCTATTATTCATGCTTATAAACAGGGATTTTTGCATTCTAATAGTGAAACTTTAAGAATATTTGTATTTATATTTGAATAGATGTTATATTTCTATTTGTCTATATGGATGATTCTCATAACATATAAGGTTGCTGAGTTTCTCCTTTCATGATATCACGATAATGTAGTTTATTTGATGGTGCTTTCAAGTAACATAACATGTTATACTGAGTTATATGGTACCAGCAGAATGATTCCTGACTTGACCTAATTTCTACTTAGTCAAATAAAATTTATATTTCATTATTCAGTTTCAATTGGTAATATAAACAGAAGTTAGAAATATGAGGATTAAATAAGGATTAACTGGATCATAAAGTAAACTCTTAAGTTTTCTTATTGATTTTGAGATTTTAAGATAGAAAATGATATAGTACCATATTAAATTTATTCATTTATTATGGAATACTTTAAAATAAAATTTATATTTTCCCTTTTATTAAAAATCTTATTTACTAATAGTGGTTTATTTTCCACATGTAAATATTGTATATTTATATATTTAGAATATATATTTTCATTTTGCTACTATATTTCATGTCTTCATTCAGTTAAGGCATTTTTTATCTTACATAGGTGAGAAAATACATATTTAAGAAAAAGTTATAACAAAATCATTAATCTCTTTATTATCTATCACCTTGCTATGTTATTGAATGAAAATAAATATTGAAATTAGGTTTCTTTTTAATTGAACATTTTTAATTGGTTTGAATTCAGTAATACTAGAGAGGAATTTAGAATATGTTTTCTTTGGTTAATATATACATAGATAGATAGATAGATAGATAATAACCTGTTTGTTGTTGTTTTTATGTTATTTGTTTGTTTTGTTTTTATATTTGTATGGTGATTTGTAAATGCAGACCGGAATGTTTTATGTTCAATTTTCTACTAAAAAAAATAAAAATTAATTTTAGTAAATTTAAAAAAGATGAAAATTACATTTTGTTTATCATAAATTCCAGCACATTTTACTGCAAAAAATATCCAAGAAATAATGAAAACATGGTCTCTATTAAAATCTTAATATTTACCAAAACAGTAATTTATGTAACATCTGATTTTTTTTTAAAAAAAACATAAAAAAATTTGAGAAAATATTTAATGGAATAGAATATTGATTATGAGAAAATATAAAATAAATTACCAACTAGATAAAATTATGTTTTATGCATGGCGTGTACTGTCATTGTTAAAAAATTACAAAAATAGGTTTGTCTAATGGCTGCTTGTATTGAAATGTAGATAGATCAGAAAAACAGGGAATCTGTGTTATTGCATCAGATGAATTTGTAAGTCAATTTATATTGACAAAATAACATATATAAAAGCTGATATTATATTAATGGAATTTATAAATTAAAACAAATGTTTCTCTAAAAGATTCATCTATAGAGAGCAATGTATATGTGGAAAATGATCTACCAAGAAACAATTTGGGTTAAGAAAAACAAAGAAGTTAGTTGAAAAAAATTATCAAAATATTCTTACCTTTGATGTATCTTCACTGCAATGTTGAATAAATGTATTGTTTTGTTAAAGTTTCTGCCTTTGAGAAATTCAGATTTTAAGTTGGAACTGTGTATATATAAGTAATAGAATAGTAGTCCTAGGAAGTATGGCGAGTGTGTAATGGTTGCATTAGTCACAGAGAGGAGGATGTTTAGTCTGTTTGTATGGAATATAGACACTACCTACCCTACCCCCTTTTCCCTTTTAGTCTTGGTATATATTTTATTTTTATATTAAAATTTAATTTAATTTTGTTTCTAGAATTGTCTGTATATATTATTTTAGATCTGATTTAAAAAAAAATTAAATATATAATTGAGTTAGTTTATTACCTAAAATAAATAGTCCTTTTTTTCCCAGAATGCAGTTTTGAAGTAAAGTTGTTATTCATCCAATATAGGTTTATTTCTTCTCTCTATCTATTTTTTTTCTTTGTATCCAGTACTTATTTTATGAAAGATACTTCTAATTGTTACAACTGAAAATGCTGATTCATATTATATATAAAACTATTTCATTTTCAGGATAAGTTCATTTTATCTTAAAATATATAAAAAGAATTGTTTTTATAACTAGTTTTAATCAAAATTATTGCGTAAATTTAAAAATAGTTCATGAAAAATTTTGGAAACCTTTCTGCCTAATATTTATTGCATTTAACAATTGAGAACAATTTAATTAAATGATGAAAGAAAATATTTAAATATTTTTGCAATATCAAAATATGAAAAGTTTTTCTTTTGTTTTGAAGAAAGGTAGTAAATTGCTTAATTTAAAAAAAAAAATTTTAGATTGTAACAAAAAAAAAAGTTATATAAATATTTTCAAAGTAGGTACTACTTTGAAAATATTTATATAACTTTTTTATAAAATCAAAGTATAAAAACTAATCCCAAATCTATGGTTGCTAAATTAGTATACTGTATTTGCTTTGTAGTGATACGAATTGTTGTAGTTGATTTTATATAAAATGTGGTCCAAGGTATAAAGAAAATTTGTTTAGTGGCATGTCTGTGGCACAGGTGGTAGGGGTCTGGTGTTGGAAGTCTGTGGGGTGTTCATTTCTACTAGATTTCTGGACTGTGGGTATGGACCAGATATGTCACTTTTGCTTAAATGACTTGGCTGTGTTGAAGACTTGGGAGATAGCAGATCTACAAATTGAAAAAATAACAAAACAAATATTTCATAAGCTTCAATTTGTATTTTACCGGTTTGATAAATCTTGATTTCAACTCTAGAAAATCTGATAATTTGTGTAGTATTGTATAAATTACATAAAATATAGTGATGCCACTTAAAAACTAAAATATATATAATAATTTATATAATAAAGTATGATACATATAAGATTTTACTTGCTTTCACATGACTGCATTTTTCTTTAAATCCTACTCTGACACTTGTAAATTGAAATATACCTATCTATTAGATGATCATATTCAAGGCAATCTATAATGTTACTTTTCTTTTATCTATGAAATTTGTAATAGTAAAAGTTTTCAAATTTTTTAATAGTATTCTAGGATACATATTAACAAAAGGGGACAATAATGATAATCATTTTAAATTTTGGAAATTATAAATTTACATTAATGTCTTGATTAAATATAAAGATTACAAGTGTTGTGAAATGATTGAAAAACAGTAATTGAGTTGTACTTTTTGGGACCAGAGGAATGTGGGTATTGAACATGGGTACAATGCGTACCTATGCAAATTGAATGTCTATACTAATATAGTGAATATAAAATACAAGGGAATTGAAGTAGTTTGGTGTAAAATACATTGTCTACCATAGATACTGTGAAGTAGACTAAGTAAACTTCTACAAAGGATTAATATTTCATATCATTCAGAAAACAAAACAAAAAAAAATGTTATGAATTTATGAGAATTCAACATACTGTACAACAACATAAATAAAGTAAAAATCTATACTTTTTCTTTGTTGGACAGAGCATTGCCTTAAGACAAACTAGTCTGCGCACTTGAACATTTCCCATTAGAATTTTATGCTGGTGAATATTCCATATTATAATTATTTGTTTATTTATTTATCTATTCAAATACAGCTGTACACCATATAAATTAATAACAATCTGTGTAAGTTATCTTCACAAGTCAACAACACAAATGGTTTATGTAATAATCTGTCAGAAGTAACTTAAAGATAACTTACATTTTTTGTGCAATATCAAGTGAATAAATGTTTGTATATTTTCCATTGATACACTCTTTTGCATTTTTTTAATATTGTCACTAATGTCAAATTTTGCGGTTTAATAAAATAACTAGAAAGTTAAAAGTAAAAAGTGGTATCCCTCCTGATAATAATATATGGTTTTCTATACAAACAAAAAGCTGAGGAAGTGGATTTACTTGGAATATCATTTTCTTTTAAATAACAGATACTACGTATTGATCATAGTTGTGAGAAAAACAATTTTACATTTCACCCCTAAGATAACTGGCATAAACTGATAAATATCCTAATTTAATTTCTCAAATACATTTATAAATTTTCACCTATTCTATTTTCAAATGATAAGTCAGTCTCCAAAGAGTTACTAGTAAAAATAACCTTGCAAATAAATTTTTATATTCAGTTGGATAATTATAATGTAAATAAATAAAAACAACAGATTTTGATATAATTGTTTATTTAATAACTAGTATTATGTTTCAAGGAATGATCTTATATTCAGTATTTATAGATATATATTATTAGTTTTAATATTTCAGCAGTTACTCAAAGTTAATATGCAAGTGATCTATTGTTTACTCCAATCCATTATACTATATATACTAGTTATGTAATATATCCAACAGTGTGGCTTGATCTCATTATACGTTAGTCTTAAAAAGCATAGTCCAATGAAAGCAAGGTATGTGGTGATCAGATTATTTAATTTAAATTCATGTTTTTAGACTGTAATTGTAAATGTTAATGTGAGATTTCACTTGTGTCCTATTGTCCATTTGGTGGTTAGATGATTTGAATGAAAAAGAAACCTCATCCTTTTTTTCCAACCATTCATTCTCTCTCAAAAAAAACTTTGAATAAAGTAAAAATTCAACAGCCAAAAACTAAAGATGTTTTGAGTTGTATTTCAATGAGCTTACAACAAAAACAATGATGACCAGCCTAAGAAGAAAGAAGTACTCTGAATTTATATTTGTAAAATTAATTGTTATAATTGATGTATTGTCAAACATTATATTATCACAACTAGTACTAGTCTAATTGATATTATAATATACTTGAAGTAACTTACTTGTTTGTTGTTCTCTAACATCTGCATCAGATTCAGTCCAGTTGCAACTACTGTCAGGTTGTGGAGACAAAGCAGATCTCCAAGCAAAATAGTCAGGCGGTATTGATACATTTTGGGAATACATCTGGTGGAAATATTGAGATGAATTATGTTTTCATATTATAATATTATATGAAAAAATTAATTAGGAGAAAAAAATGTATTCCACTTTCCTAAAAGAACTGTTTTTAAAATTACATTTCTTTAATTATTTAGCTTGCATTACAAAATAACAGAATGAATAACAGACAATTATATCTAAAAATGTTTGACTTTTGGCAATTAATTGAATGTTTAGTACATAGAATAAATATGTAAATTATACACAATTATGATTCAGTCATTGTTTTAATATATGTAAATTAATACATGTTTTTAAGAAAGTATTTTTAACTGAAATATTTTACTTACTTGTGGTAGAACATCTGTAGAGGTTTGTGGTTTCTCTCTGGAATTTAGCTGACTCGTAGATTCAGACATGTTATTTTTCCCAATAAATGTTTGGTTTGTATGAGCAGGACGAGGCCAAGAGTTTGGCTGGTAAGAAGGAGCAATCAAGTGTCTCTGTTCACCAACATATCTATTGGAAGGATCAAGTGCTTGTGCATAGGCCACATTTGGCTGACCATTACAGCGAATAATACAGATTGACAATGAAGCTGTAATGAACACAGCTATTGTGACTGCTATCACTGTAATAATAATGACCAGATTAAGATGAACCTTCTCTTCACTTTCTAGCTCAACAACATTTAACATTTGAGATGTCTTGTTGCTGATAGTCAGTGTTAAAAACAGAGTAGTTGTTGCTGATAGAACTGGGCTACCACTATCCTTGACCACAATGTCCAGCTGATAGGAGCCAGCATTTTCTGGTCTCAGTTGGCGATTGAAAGCTAACAAACCAGTGTACTGGTTCATGCTGAACATCTGTTTCTCATTGCCTCTGATTATTTCATATTTTAGAAATGCATTCTCTTGACTATCACTGTCTGATGCCTTGATTTCGGTGATGTTCTTTGTATGATGTGGGTAATATGTCACATCCAGATTGTAAGGTTTAACACTGGGAAATGTAAAATATGGAGCATTATCATTTTTATCAGTTACCTCAACAATCACATTCACTGTATTATTGAGAGATGGTGTTCCATTGTCTTTCACAAATACCTGGAACTCATAAGTATCTTGAAACTCATGATCAAGAGACATAATTGCTGATAATAATCCATTTGGTCTTATTTTGAAAGGTAAGAAGTGTTTGTTATTGGTGATCAGAGAATACGTAAGTTTTCCTCCAGCTCCCAAGTCTGGGTCAGTGGCATTGATGTAGCCAACAGTAATTCTTGAGTTTTCATTCTCATCAATCAAGAATTTAAATGTATCTTTTGTAAATTGTGGCTCAACATCATTGATATCCATCACTTGAATGGAGAATTTGCTGTTACTATGAAGAGGAGGAGATCCTTTATCTTGACAACTGATTACAACATCATGGTGTTCTTCTTTCTCTCTATCCAGGGGATTTTTCAGTGTCACTTCATATTTCTTTGTACCTAAATTCTGAAGCTGGAATTTATCATGGTGAAGGTGACAAGTGACCTCTCCATTTTGTCCTTCATCATTGTCAGTGACTTTAACATAGGCAATGAAGCTGCCGATTTTCATTCCTTCAGAAATATCAACTGTATTCTCTGTTGATTCTGAAACAAAGTTTATCTCTATAGTTGGAGCATTATTTTGTTGGTTGATCACATTAACTAAAACCATTGCAATAGAACTATGTGAGGGATTGCCTCCATCTGTTGCTTTTATAGAGAGTTTGTATGACAATTCTTCTCCAAATTCAAATTTTTTATATAAGAATATTTCTCCACTGTATTTATTTAATTGGAAGTGAGATTTAGCAATATCAGTTGTCTCAGAACTAAATTGGTATGAAATTTTACTATTTTTCCCAGCATCTAAATCTGTAGCTGATAAAATAATCATTGCTTGGGTCTTTCTCTCTTCATTTTTTACTGTAACATTGTAGACATTTTGAGAAAAAACAGGTGCATTATCATTGACATCTGTTACTGTGATGTGAACATTTAACAAACTTTGTTTAGGTGGAAATCCTCTATCTTTGGCAATTATTTGTAGTACATAGGCATCTCTTATTTCTCTATCCAACATCTCTTCTAATATAATACTGAGATCAGATGTCTTGTCTACATTTTGATGTACTACCAATTTAAAAGGATCAGTTTTCATCTTTTTTAGTTGGTAATCAATTAGTGAATTTTTTATTCCAACATCTTTGTCAATTGCATTGGGAATTGACCTTCTCATCCCTTTACCATTTCTTTCATCAAACTGGATCCTAATTTGTTTCTCAGGAAACTCTGGTTGGTGATCATTGACATCTTCAATTTTAACTTTAATTTCTAATATTTTAATAGAAGAAGTTGCCTTTCTTACAGCCACATCCACAATTTGAAAACATTCCTTTTTACGTTTGCACATGGCTTCTGCATCAAGTGTAACACTTGTATAGAGTTTTCCTGTTTTTTTAGAGATGTGAAAATATTGTGAACTGCCTGTTCCTGCTTTTTGCAGTTGACTAAATGTGATGAGATTGTGTTGTTGAGATGGAACATCCCCCAAAATGTGTGAGTCTGTAGCAATGTCACCCACTAGAGTCCCTGGGCTTTTTCCTTCTTCTATGGTATAAGTCAAGTCTGCACCAAAGCAGCTAACTGAAGTATACAGTAGTAAATAAACTTGAATAAACATATTTGGATTTATCTCGATTTTTTGTACATTAGTTTATCATCAGATAAATGAAGATCTCTTGTGTCATCTAAAAAAAAAAAGAAAAAATATTCTTAAAATATTTATTTTTGATAAAAACTCAACAAACAATTCTTAAACTACTCTCATATATTAACATATTTTTAGAATTATTTGTAGAGTACAAAATTATTTAGAATTATTTGTAGAGTACAAAATTCTTTCTTATATCATTTTATTAATTTATATATAAAAATTGTAAATTTAATACTTGTAGAAAATTTAATCTTTAAGGTTGAATATAAAATAATCTAATGCATAAACATAATGCATGAATTATACATTTGCCCAGAAACTGAACTTTGTAAATGAAATCTTACACTGATATATATATATATATATATATATATATATATATATATATATATATTTGTAATCAGGAAACGACTGCAATTGAAAACCTATAAATTAGTTTTGCTATCTGTTGTCAGCAGTACATTAGAGTTACTTGCCCTTACATTGTATTCTCATATTTGATGGACTAACTTAAAATGTTTTTCTCCCATGAGAATTTTAAATTAAATTTTTTTACTGTTAAAGTTCCAAAAGAAATAGTATATCATATTTTCTTCTGTGTGATAGATGGTTTTTAAAGTATAAAAAGCATATGAAGTAACTGAGGTAACAAAGTATAAAAGCAATGAAGCAACTGAGATAACAAAATTGTTTCTCAACATGTGCTAAGTCTCAGCATATATGCATCTCTTGTTCCTCAATATGTGCTAATTTGATGTATTATTTAATAATTTATTATTAAATATTATGAATCCAAGTAAAAACTGTGATTAATGGAAGGATTATGTTTTAATGATATAATATTGAAAACCTGAATTTTTCTTTCTCTAAATAGATTTTCAAATCATATTCATACCTTAAAGATTATTTTTAGCTTCTGAACATTACATGGTAATAATACAATTGACATTTTAAATTTTATTTGAAAAAAAATATTTGAACCAATTAAAAATTCATATCAAAGTACTTATTGTTAAATCCTACCTCTGTATCTTATATGAAAGACATGAAATACTTATCATTTTTATGTTTAATAGTTAATTAGATATTTAATTTTATTGTGCCATTTTATAATGAACCTTTTGATACATTTAAACATTTTCTTAAGAGAATCATTGTAAACCATTAAAAAGAGTTATATAAAAGTATTATTGTTAATTTTTTTATCTGTATTTTATTGATCATTAATGTATTATTGAAAATGACAACAATAAATGTAATAATTTTCTAATTGTATCATACTTATGATATATCAAAAACCTTAGGTTGCCCTATAAATATAAAATACTAGAGTTAAGAGTAAGTGTTAGCTTAAATTATGGAATTTTAGTTTTCAAATTTAAGATACTATAAATTATTTCAGAGGGGAAACTTTTATGTCATACATTACATACATATATCTTATCAGTACTCATTTTATCCATCTCATTATTTGTAATGGAATATTCTACTTATGTAGAAGTGTATTATAGACACACACACGCACACTATATATATATATATATAATGTGTGTGTGTGTCTATAATACCCTATATTTTGTATATATACATATATATATATATATATATATATATATATATATATATATATATATATATTTATTTATTTATATATGTGTGTGTGTGTGTGTGTGTCTAAATTTTTATCTAGGTTATCATTGTTTTGTTTTTTATGTTCCTACAGTAGCATTAAATAATGTTAGCAGTTTATTTTCGAAGATTTAAATTACAATTTTCAAAAATATGTGATGTGATATAGAATAAAAATTGTTTTTAATTGTTGTGTTAATATAAATAAAAAATCTGTGACAGATTTTTGTAGTATTTGTATTTTCTTTGATCAATCAATGTGCCAATGATATAATTTGATTTTTGACCTTAAATCATAAATTTTTTTCAAATAATTAAATCATTAGTCTTATGATTACTTAATGAAATCATTGATTCCAAATGAAAATTTACTAAGCACCTTGAAATTTAATCTTTTTAAGAACAAATAATAATCAAAAGCAATAAAAGAGTTTTTATGTTGTTTTCATGGCAATCATTCAGATTCTCAAGAAATCAAGGTATAGTTGCAAATATACCAATTATTTAAGTTTCTAGGATTCTAAGATGAAAAACTTTCATTATTCCATATATTCTTTCAATGCTGCATTTCTTTGTTACCTCTAAACATAATGTTCTTGACCAATGTTTTCTTAGGTTTCAAAGAAAAATTGTGATAAAACAATCAGATATAATTAGCAAAATAATGAAAATGCTGAACCTCAAAATCTTGGGCAAAATAAAAGTACAAAGTAGTTAAATTAGATTGGAATGAAATACATAAAATATATTTGGATTAAGGACAAAAAGAATGATTATCAGCAGCATTTGTGGCTAAAATGGTACAGACATTGCTACATAGCTTAGATGCAAATATGAGACTCATTGAAAATTACTTCTTTGTTCTGAATTTTCACAGTTGAACTTGACACTCAAAGAATGCTCTGTTCAAAGGTTTTGTCATAAAATGCAAAAACAAAAAGTGCTAATTGATATATGGTGTAATAGTTATATATTGATGGCATTACAATAATACCTGTTATTAGGTATTGTTAATCAAACTGATAAGTTTTTAATGAAATAATTATTTTACTTTATTATTGAACATAAAGTCCAATTCTCTTTATATATTTTATGATCATTTCTTTATTTCAGATTAGCTATGATGTAAAAATAAGGTTCTAAAATTTAATATAATTCATCATTCTCATCCTAAACAATCATAATTTCATCTTATACAAGAAGTTTTTTTTTGTTGAATTCAAAGCAATCATAAAATTAATTCTGTTATTTAGATTTTGCCAGAAAATAATATGATCTCATATAAAAATAGAAAATATGAAAATGTTTGTTTTATAAAGAAGTATGTTAAAATATTAATAGTGAAAATATTATCAAGCACATAAATACACAATGGCATATGTAGGCTATATTTATTAATAGTGAATGTCAGTATAAACAATACTATAGTAAGTAATGAAAACATTTCATCTCTGAGTCTGGGACAACTTAATTGTTTTTTTAAATACTCAAAGAAAAATATTTGAAAAATATTAAAATGAATATTCTAATTAAAAAAAAATCTTCAACGTTGATAATATATATTTAAAAAATACATTTTAGTAAACTTTTGATAATATTTTTATAATGATCACTACAAAGTTAAAATATACCTCATAGGGGTTTACTATAAAATT
The DNA here is from genome assembly GCA_023376005.1 of Doryteuthis pealeii. NCBI lineage: Eukaryota > Metazoa > Mollusca > Cephalopoda > Myopsida > Loliginidae > Doryteuthis > Doryteuthis pealeii. The sequence continues at coordinate 21,401,479 of CM042151.1, forward strand.
ATGAAGAACTGATTAAAGAATATTTTACTCTGAGTATCATGATAGAAGATATTTATAATTGTTACAATCTTTTTGTTTATAATAAAAAGTTAAAATTGAAATATTTAAGTAAGTGTAATATTTTATTTTGGTATTTAATAAAGTTTGGAAAATATATGTGAGCTGAAGGCTGCCATTGTTAAATGAACAGGAAGTGGATTTGTATAATGGCATTTTTTTAAGTGAAGAAATAACAGTAACGAAATATTTGTTATTTTATCAGAAAAATAGTTGCTGAGTTTATGTAGAGAATACAAAGGATGGACTGATTAGGTATTTTAAATCTGGGATTTATTGATTAAGAAAGATTTCTTTAATACAAGGATCACTACATAATAAGCAGATAATTAAGTGTGTCAAATTGGAAAGATGGTCTTCCATAAATATATAAGTATAATAAAGAAATTGAATAAAAATCCACAAAAATAGGCTTACCTTTAGTATGATTTCCAATAATGTTTTGGATAAAATGTATATTTCATTGATACTAATGCTAATGAATGATAAAAACTTAAAAGTGAAGTTATATATGTATGTAAAAACTGGTAGTAGTCCTAAAAAGTATGTTGTGTGTGTGATGGCTGCATTAGTCTCTGTGAGGAAAGTGTTGAGGCTATTTGTATGGAATGCTTATGCTACCCACCCCTTACCTACACATTTCTATATTTCTTGTTGAAAAATAAGTTTTATTTTTATCATTTATTACAATAGCTATCAATAAATTTAATAATTTACTTGATATTAAACAAAATGTTTCAATAAGTTGAATATTTTAAAAATAAATTGTCTCTGTTTTTTAGCTCCCATAATGCAGTGTTTTAGTGGCAATGCTATTCATTCATTGGAAATTAATTTCTTCTTTCTATCCTTTTTCATTTTGTATGCATTATTATTGTTTATAATATTTTAGGAAATTTAATTTTGATTAAAGCAATGTACAAAAAGTTAAAAATTTGTTTAATATTTTTTATGAAAAATATTTTTAATATAATAATTATTTAAAACTATTTTAAAAGTCAAATAACCAAAAAATGTTAAATTTCTGATTTACCCATATTTTAAAACTTTTTCTGTGTTCATTGTAAATTTTAAAATATGTAAAATGTTCACACTAAACCCTTAATAAGTTCTGTCAGTAATCATCTTGAAAACACATAAATGGGAATATAACCTAATCTCAAATACTAATAAATTCTTACTAATTATTTTCTAAAAGGGTTCAAGTCAATAACTGAAAATACACCCAAAGTAAAAATGATATTATAAGGAAATGAATAAAACTAAATTATAGTAATTATTTCATTTAAATAGAGAAATCTTTTAACCAAGATTATTGTATCTATTTTCCTTCTGATTTTGAATGAATGTTTAAATAACATATTTGTTTTCATTATAATAGAGATTGATTATAAGTTTGTTACAGACCATAATGTATGCAAAACATTTGGAATAACATTAACTTTATTAAAGTTTAATTAAATAAAAATAGACACATTCATTAAACTAATATATTCCTTGTTTGTATTGCTATTAGTGTGGAGCCAAGAAGTAGTGTTTGTATGTGTATTTGTTTTTTAAATTCATAATTTTGTTTGTTTGCAATGTATTTATAAACTATAGGGATTACTTTGTATGTGGCACTGGTGGTAGTGGTCTTGCATTTGATGTCTGTTGATTACTCATTTCTACAAGATTTCTGGATTGAGGATATGGAGCAGAAATATCCCTTTTACTCAAATGACTTGAGTGAATTGAAGATTTGCTGAAGTCTGAAAAGAAAAGAAATATAGATTCATTATGAATCAGAAACCAGTACCGCTGAAAACAATTTAAATTATGATTTCTTATCGAATTATATATAAAACACAATGTGACTTTATATTTTTTGGTTATGCAACCGGATCTCACTATAAAGTAATGAGAAATTTCATTTTTTATGGTAACATGAAGCATCTTAGAAACTTAAATATCTGATTTTCTTTTTCACAAGTAATTACTATGTAGACTACACTATTTTCTATCTTTTTTCTTTTTGCTCTCACTATAACTTTGTTTCATTTTTCTTCCTTCTCTGTATCACTTCCTATTTTTTCTTTCTTTTTAAGTTTCTCTTTCAACTTATTCTCTCTTTTCTTTTTTCTTGTCCTGCTTTCTTTCTTTCTGTTTACCTGGATGATTTTAAAGATTTCAACACACCAACCATCTTAAACTCTTAGACAAGCAAAAGTACCAATCCATACATAAATCTGATCATTTATGATCAGAACTATGTTAGTTGATTGATATTTTAGTAAATATTTTAAGTTCTATTTTAGGAATATACATAAGTTATCACTATTTTGTCTTTAATGTAATTCTTGATTATAATTCTTATTTGTGAAATATCTTACCTCCTTGTTTTCCAGGTTCACCTTCACTTTTATCACATTGACTGTCAGATGAAGATGACACAGCTGATCTCCAGGTAAAATAATCAGGCGGTATTGATACATTTTGTGTATACATCTGTTATTTAAAAGAGAAATAGAGAAATCTGTAGTAAAAAATTATCCTGTACAAAAGCTTGTACATAGAATAGAATAGCTAACTTTTTAAAAATGTATTATATTCATAAAGCTAAATTTACACACTGAAAGAATTAACCCTTTGAACCCATTACTCAATATTTTGTGCTGATCACTATTTTACTATACATCATAAGCCTGATATTCTGGAATCAGATAAATCATGAGAGGTACAAAGCTTAGTATAATAACCATTTTCAAACTATCTTTTGATAAAATAATGGGTTAGATTTAAACAAAGATTTCTGCACCCAAGGGTTTAAATTTGAATATGTTTTATTCTTTTTATTTTGTCAAAGTAAGGTGGAAGGTACCTGTAGTTCAAGGCGTTTTTAAAAAATACTATTACATTTGTCCTATAATAATTGTGACATTTAAAGTAAGAAATTTATATGTAAAAATAACAACAATTATCAGAGAGGTAGTTAATATTAAATATGATTAAATGTAAATCATACATTTTAGTTTATGCTTGTTACAGCAAAATTTAGAATTACCCCACTCCATAATAGTTGTTGAATTTGCATATAAATTTTATACACTAAATATAATAACTATCATGGAATAGGTAGTACATTTTATGGTTAATAATTCTAAATATTATATCATCAAAGTCTCTTCTGATCAGATTCTATATTATTAAAATCAATAAAATGCAATTAGAAAAAATGTTTATATACCTGAGGAGCTACATCTTTAGATGACTGTGATTTTTGACCTTCAGCAAACACACCTTCATGGATTTGTGGTCCTCTAGATACTACCAGAGGAATATCTCTATCCAAAATTTGGTTTGTTGGTACAGGATGTGTTGAGTGAGGCCAAGAGTTTGGCTGGTAAGAAGGAGCAATCAAATGTCTCTGTTCACCAACATATCTATTAGAAGGATCAAGTGCTTGTGCATAGGCCACATTTGGCTGACCATTACAGCGAATAATACAGATTGACAATGAAGCTGTAATGAACACAGCTATTGTGACTGCTATCACTGTAATAATAATGACCAGATTAAGATGAACCTTCTCTTCACTTTCTAGCTCAACAACATTTAACATTTGAGATGTCTTGTTGCTGATAGTCAGTGTTAAAAACAGAGTAGTTGTTGCTGATAGAACTGGGCTACCACTATCCTTGACCACAATGTCCAGCTGATAGGAGCCAGCATTTTCTGGTCTCAGTTGGCGATTGAAAGCTAACAAACCAGTGTACTGGTTCATGCTGAACATCTGTTTCTCATTGCCTCTGATTATTTCATATTTTAGAAATGCATTCTCTTGACTATCACTGTCTGATGCCTTGATTTCGGTGATGTTCTTTGTATGATGTGGGTAATATGTCACATCCAGATTGTAAGGTTTAACACTGGGAAATGTAAAATATGGAGCATTATCATTTTTATCAGTTACCTCAACAATCACACTCACTGTATTATTGAGAGATGGTGTTCCATTGTCTTTCACAAATACCTGGAACTCATAAGTATCTTGAAACTCATGATCAAGAGACATAATTGCTGATAATAATCCATTTGGTCTTATTTTGAAAGGTAAGAAGTGTTTATTATTGGTGATCAGAGAATACGTAAGTTTTCCTCCAGCTCCCAAGTCTGGGTCAGTGGCATTGATGTAGCCAACAGTAATTCTTGAGTTTTCATTCTCATCAATCAAGAATTTAAATGTATCTTTTGTAAATTGTGGCTCAACATCATTGATATCCATCACTTGAATGGAGAATTTGCTGTTACTATGAAGAGGAGGAGATCCTTTATCTTGACAACTGATTACAACATCATGGTGTTCTTCTTTCTCTCTATCCAGGGGATTTTTCAGTGTCACTTCATATTTCTTTGTACCTAAATTCTGAAGCTGGAATTCATCATGGTGAAGGTGACAAGTGACCACTCCGTTTTGTCCTTCATCATTATCAGTAACTTTAACATAGGCAATGAAACTCCCTATCTTTATTCCTTCAGAAATATCAACTGTATTCTTTGTTGATTCTGAAACAAAGTTCACATCTATGGTTGGTGCACTGTTTTCTTGATTGATTAAATTTATTATAACCATTGCAATAGAACTTAAAGGTGGGTTACCTTCATCTGTAGCTTTAACATATAATTTATATTTTAATTCATTTTCAAGTGTAATTTTTTTATATAAAAATATCTTTCCAGTTTGTTCTTCTATTTGAAAATGAGACTTTGCTATATCCCTTGTTTCAGAACTGAAATGATATAAGATCTTGCCATTTTTTCCTGAGTCTAAATCTCTTGCATCCAACATGGCTACTGGTTGATCCTTAACAACTTCATTCTTTACTGTAACATTGTAGATGTTTTTGGAAAAAATTGGTTTATTATCATTGACATCTCTGATAATAATATGAAGATTTAAGATTGCGTGCTTGGCTGGAAACCCTCCATCTTTAGCATTCACTTGTAATACATAGGTGTCTTTTACTTCTCTGTCTAGCTTATCTATAAGCTCTATGCTGAGAGCTGATGTTCCATCTACACTTTTTGAGACTATCAATTTAAATGGTTCATTTTTATTTTTATTCAGTTCATAGGAAATCTGAGAATTTATAATCCCAACATCTTTGTCTTTTGCATTGGGTATGCTTACTTTTGTGCCTTTGCTATAATTTTCTTCAAAGGTGACTGTAACTTCTTTGTTGGGAAATTCAGGTGAATGATCATTGACATCTTCAATTTTAACTTTAATTTCTAATATTTTAATAGAAGAAGTTGCCTTTCTTACAGCCACATCCACAATTTGAAAACATTCCTTTTTACGTTTGCACATGGCTTCTGCATCAAGTGTAACACTTGTATAGAGTTTTCCTGTTTTTTTAGAGATGTGAAAATATTGTGAACTGCCTGTTCCTGCTTTTTGCAGTTGACTAAATGTGATGAGATTGTGTTGTTGAGATGGAACATCCCCAAAATGTGTGAGTCTGTAGCAATGTCACCCACTAGAGTCCCTGGGCTTTTTCCTTCTTCTATGGTATAAGTCAAGTCTGCACCAAAGCAGCTAACTGAAGTATACAGTAGTAAATAGAATTCAAGAAGCATGTTGTTAAATGCTTTTATTTTGTTTAAATCTCAAAGTCTTTTCTGTTGAATTTGAAATGTATTTATTTCATCTGGAATAGAAAAAATAGCACTTTCACAAATAGTCATATAAAATATACATTTCAGTTTTGCAGCTTCATTTCTCTATCTATGTAGATATTCATAATCTATTTAAATATAAAACACAATGGGACTTTACATATACATTTAATCAGTCATACAACTTAATTTTACAAGAAAGTAATGAAACATTATATAGTTATTGTAACACAAGGCATTACTATTAATTAAATTGAACATATTATTTTGATGATATAAAACATTTTTTATATCAAATTTGATGAATAAAATTCCATAAATAAATTGGATATTATTTGTCTATTTGACACTGCAGAACATTTTTTATCTAATATATAGACACATGTATGAAAAGAAATGTATACATGCATATACTAAAAGTTTAGTATTAAAGGGATTTTACACTTTGGCCTGTAGACAAAGTTTATGGATATATAAAAAATTAGCTTCACTTATTATAATTGTTTTCCTTTATAGAAATAGTACAAGGGAAAGGATCACTTGTTTTATTTATCTTTACATTTTAGGAAGTATTGAGCATAAGCAAGAAAATGCAGTGCAGCATAAAGTTTTTATATTTTATAAGTATAACACAATTGTAAACTTAAATATTGCCAACATTTTTTGATAACACAAGCAAACTAGAATTTATATATCAATGCAATAATTTCATTTTCATTGCCTTAAAGGAGTCTGATAATTATTACAACTGATCACATCATGGTGTTCTTTTTCTTTCAGACGAGTTTTCAGTGTCACTTCATATTTCTTTTTACTTAAATTCTGAAATTAAAATTTATCATGGTGAAGATGACAGATAACCTCTCCTTATCATTGCCAATGACTTTTCCATAGGCTATGAAGCTTCCAGCTTTAAACATCTTCCATAGTCTGAACAGTATTTTTTCTGATACTGTTGGAAAATTCACTTTAATGATTAGAGCATTGTTATTTTGATGAAGTATATTTACATTAACTATTCCAATGAGGCTTAATGGTGAACTTCTTTGATCCTCAGCTTTTATATACAATTTATATATTCTTTCTTCTCCAGAATCAAACCTTTTCTGCAAGAAAATCTGCCCAGTTGTTTCTAATTGGAAAAAAGATTTTGCCATCTCAGTTGTCTCTTGACTCCAATGATATGAAATTCTTCCATTTTTTCCTGAATCTAAATCAGTTGCTGATAAAATAACAATCAGTGTTATTTTGCTCTCTTCATTTTTAATTGAAATATTATATGATTTTTCAGAAAATATTGGAAAGTTATCATTAACATCATTAACTTAAATGTGAACATTTAATGTATTTTGTTTTGGAGGAGATCCTTGAATCTTTAGATACAACTTGTACAGCATAAAATTCTTTGGTTTCTCAGTCTAATGTCTTTTCTAATTCTATTCCAAGCTGTGCTGTTCCAACTATACTTGGTGTAAATGGCTCATTTTTTATCTTAAGTTCATAAGTAATCTTTGAATCCAACATCTTTATCAATAGCATTAGGTATTATTACTTTGAGGGCTATCTTCATCAAATTGAATTTTAATTTGTCTATCTGGAAACTCTAGCTCGTGGTCATTGATATCTTTTTATCTGCATTCTTATTTAGTTTAATTAGCTTTTCTAATTTAATATAATATTTTATTACATTAAAACGTAAATACTTGCACACGGAGGGTGCATATATTTGCTATTGCTAATATCCAATATTCAATTATTTATTATATTCAATATATTATATATTATATATTATATATATATATTTATTATATTCAATATATTTGCTATTGCTAATATCCAATATTCAATTATGAATATCCAATATTTAACATTAACTATCAATTTATCTTGCTTATTGGAGTTATTTCCCTTTGATATATTCATTTTAAACGCTGACATCAATAGGGATAATTTTTACCACTTAAAATATTAAATTAAAAAAAAACAAAGTTAACATTGAATTTAAATACAAAAAAAAAAAATTTCTAATATTTGACAATCATATTATTTAAAACTAGCATTCATGAATATCTTGAAACATTCACCAAAATCATGAACATTTATTTGCTTTTCAGTGTTCATATTGATTTTTTATAAAATAATTTAAAAATAAAAGCACATCTATAAAATTGTCAAGAAGGCCAAGAGTGTCCTGGTATCACTCAGCAAGAGCTTTGTTTGCCACTCCCCGGCTATCTATCTAAAACTGTATATAGCTATGGTGTGGCCACACTTGGAATTTGCATCACCAGTCTGGAACCACTACCTCGCTCTGAACATTAACCTCCTGGAGGCTGTGCAGTGATGTGCAACCAAACGAATACCCTCCATCAGGCATCTACCATATTCTGAACATCATGCTGCCCTGGGCATGGATTCGGGGAAACTCTGGTGTCTGGCAACTGACTTGGTAAACACTCATAAGGTTATTAATCATTTTACCAACAGCAACCTTGAGCATCTTCTTGATTTCCATGTTTCTAACACACATGGGTATGCCTACAAAGTAAAAAAAAAACAGCATAGCTCACATGACTTTCAGAAACATTTTTTCATGCTCAGAGTTGCTGAGGCATGAAATAAACTGCCTGCATCCATTGTTGGCTGCTGAAACACTGCATCTTTCAAAACCTCCATGCTTCCTGTAATTTGACAACACTATACCTGATATCACCCCTTCATACACATATGCACATGCGCACACACATACATACATTTATATTATGACTATGCTATTCCTTTTCTTGACATTGGTACATTATTCTATGCACTATATATGAGCCTTTGATAAGTTGTGGTGCACCTGAACACTGTACACAATAATTTGATTATTATTATATAACTTGTTTCATATTTAGAATATTTTGATATACAAATTGAGTAGGACTATAGTTAACAAAATTTTGAGAGACTAGATTTTATGAAAGAGTGTTAACATTGCAGAAAAAATAAACAAACAAACAAAAGAATCAGAGTAAAATGGCTCATTGTTATTTTTCTTAATTAACAAAATTTGATTTTACTGAAAACCAAATAGGATTTCTTTTAAGCATACTTTTTATTGTTTATAGATTAAAATGCGAAGATCTTTATTAATATCAGGTTGTTTTACTGAGATATATACATTCAGTTTCTTCTATAAAATTGATGTCTACTATTATATACAATAATATATGAGAAATATTTTTAAGTGTTATTATAAGCCAAATATACAGTATTTGGTGTATATGATGATAAAAGGAAACTAGCAAATGCATACATTTATGGAAAAAATTATATTCTAAAAATCATAATGTTGGTATATTGTTAGACAAATACATTAAAAATGAGATAAAGTTACAATGAAAAAATGTTGAAAGACAAGATTTTAATGGCTTCCATTACAAAGAAGTATTTGTATAGCAGAAAATCAGCAAAGAAATCATGAGGAAAAGGGTCATTATTTATATATATTTTCATTTATGAAGTAACATTTTCTATACATTCAGAAAGCATTTTAAATTGATATTAAAGATGGAGTTTATTTATTTTAAAAATTTTGTGTAAAGTTATATTTCTGATAGGCTGTCACAAAATAGATATAGAGAGAAAAGTGTGTCAGACATGAAAGATGGTTATCTACGAGATGGTTTGTGCTAGGAGAACAAAATAAACTGATAGAAAAATAAAGAAAATCTTTCTTACCTTTATCTTGATCTTCAGTGAAATGAGTGAAAAGATTTCTTGTCCAAAGATATTACAGCTGATGTACAATTCAATAAACAAGAGAAAAAAATTAAGAGATATGTATATCAGTGTGTCCAAGTAGTAGTCCTGGGAAGTATGGTGTGTGTGTAATGGTTACAGAGCGTGTATATACAATAACCATTACCCATATTTATAACGCATTTTAATTTTTTTTTAAATTCTCCTCATAATTATATTTAGTTTAATTTTAACATTTCAAATAAAAGAAAATAAGATATAATTGAATTTATTCAACTTTTACTTTTAAATTTTTCTTTACACTTTTGTTCCCATAATGCACTATTTTGGTGGATATGTTATTCATCCTGTATTATTTACATTCTTCTCTCTATCTTTTCTTAGTTTCTCTAAATTGTCTTATTTTTAAACTTGAAATAGAAAAGTCCCTGTTCACTGAGCTAAGATTTATAAAAATTCTCATATTACATATAAGGCATTATTTATTGGTATATATTCAATCAAAGATATCTAAATACATTTTTTATTTATTACTTATAGAGTAATTATGTAGTTCATAATTTGTTGATTACAAAATTATGGCCCAATTCAAGAATGTCTATTGTGTATCCTTTATGACAAACATTGTGAAGTTACAAGTAATTTTCCTATATTCATTCAAAATATTCACTTTTATACACCCAAATTTATTTATATAAGTTTCTTTAGATGCTAGTATTATAGAGAAGTTTCCTAGTGATGTATTTTGTCTAGTAAATATTCATATTTGGAAAATATAAACCAAGTTTATAGCCATATGTTTGTATAGAGTTAATATAAGTAATTCTTATTAATACCTTTGAGAAGAGTCATTAACATAGCAGCAGTTGTTTAGATAATTTAATCTTTTCTTTGTATTCTTGATGTTAACACAACATTAAGAATACAAAGAAGAGATTCAGGTTTTTTAACAATGTTTGGTAATATATCATTTTGATTTCTATCATTTTAAAGGTAGTAAATATATTCGCTAATTGATATGAGGTACAGGAGGCAATGGTCTGGAATTAGAAGTCTGTGGGTTGTTCATTTCTATAAGATTTCTGGATTGTGGATATGGAGCAGAAATATCACTTTTGTTAAGATGACTTGAGTGAACTGAAGATTTGCTGGAAGGCACATCTGAAAAACAATATACACATATATATATATATGTTTGTGTTCATGACTCCAAATAGAGGTAAAAATGAATGACATGGATTTTAGTACACTTCAAAATTCTTTTTATTCATTCACCAATATAAAACATGAAAATTTTCATAACCTTTGAATTTAATATTTTGAATATATATTTCCACAGATATTTACTATGATTAGCCAAATACTGGTGAGTATGCAGGTAGCATTTTGTCAGTAAAATAAGTGAGAACAACTTGTAGCCTTATAAATCAGCATTCATAATAATGGTATTACTCTGTCTTAACCATCATGAGTGTTAGTGAGAAATACACATTTACTTCAGACATAGGACAGGCTCCACATACACACACTCTCTCTCTCTCTCTCTCTCTCTCTCTCTCTCTCTCTCTCTCTCTCTCTCTCTCTCTCTCACACACACACACTTCCTTTACTAGAATAATCTTATTCATTTAGTATTATCTAAAAATATTCTCTATGCCCAATTTAATTTCAATATTTGAAGTTACCTGATTTTTGTTGGTCATTTACAGCATTTTCTTCTCTCCAGTGAAGTTCAGTGTCTGATTGAGAAGGTACAGCAGATCTCCAGGTAAAATAATCAGGTGGAATTGATATATTCTGAGTATACATCTGTTCAAAGAAAAATATATTGCAAGGTATATAAAATCCATTACATCCTAAAACAAGAAAATACTCAAATAAATACTATATATTGATAGAATATATAAATGATAATGAAACTGAATAGTATATAACACATTATTTTATGGTTGAAAATACACTGTACTTTTCTTCGCCATATTTTTTTGTGAAAATATCTTTAAAAAAAACAAAAAACAAATTAAGAATGGATACAAAATAGAAATGTTAATATTTAATTTTTTTAACAATGAGTTTATTACTGAAATATCAATTATTTAAATTAGAATAATTTTACATTTCCTAAATTAGTGAACATGCTATCAAAGTAATTAATTTTATCCTCATCTAGAGGCCAGTGCCAGATTAAGCTATGTTTAGGAAAAATCCATATCTTATTAACTAAATTGATGTCAAAAACAAAAATAACAATAAAATATATTTATGTGATTTAATTTGGTTCCAAACTAGTGTCTTATCTTTGATTTAAACACAAAATATGTCACAAAAATCAGCTGAGGAAAATAAGGATAGAATAAAGATTTGATCTAATAGTTACTTACTTGTGATGGAACTTCATTCAGTTGCTGGGATTTCTGTGTAAATTGATCTGCAGAAGTTAGTCGCCTTTTTGATGTTGTCATTGGAGAATTTGTAGATGGATTTTGATCTGCTGGAATTAGATGTGCGGGTCGAGGCCAAGAGTTTGGCTGGTAAGAAGGAGCAATTAAGTGTCTTTGTTCACCAACATATCTATTGGAAGAATCAAGTGCTTGTGCGTAGGCCACATTTGGCTGACCGTTACAGCGAATAATACAGATTGACAATGAAGCTGTAATAAACACAGCTATTGTGACTGCTATCACTGTAATAATAATGACCAGATTAAGATGAACCTTCTCTTCACTTTCTAGCTCAACAACATTTAACATTTGAGATGTCTTGTTGCTGATAGTCAGTGTTAAAAACAGAGTAGTTGTTGCTGATAGAACTGGGCTACCACTATCCTTGACCACAATATCCAGCTGATAGGAGCCAGCATTTTCTGGTCTCAGTTGGCGATTGAAAGCTAACAAACCAGTGTACTGGTTCATGCTGAACATCTGTTTCTCATTGCCTCTGATTATTTCATATTTTAGAAATGCATTCTCTTGACTATCACTGTCTGATGCCTTGATTTCGGTGATGTTCTTTGTATGATGTGGTAATATGTCACATCCAGATTGTAAGGTTTAACACTGGGAAATGTAAAATATGGAGCATTATCATTTTTATCAGTTACCTCAACAATCACATTCACTGTATTATTGAGAGATGGTGTTCCATTGTCTTTCACAAATACCTGGAACTCATAAGTATCTTGAAACTCATGATCAAGAGACATAATTGCTGATAATAATCCATTTGGTCTTATTTTGAAAGGTAAGAAGTGTTTGTTATTGGTGATCAGAGAATACGTAAGTTTTCCTCCAGCTCCCAAGTCTGGGTCAGTGGCATTGATGTAGCCAACAGTAATTCTTGAGTTTTCATTCTCATCAATCAAGAATTTAAATGTATCTTTTGTAAATTGTGGCTCAACATCATTGATATCCATCACTTGAATGGAGAATTTGCTGTTACTATGAAGAGGAGGAGATCCTTTATCTTGACAACTGATTACAACATCATGGTGTTCTTCTTTCTCTCTATCCAGGGGATTTTTCAGTGTCACTTCATATTTCTTTGTACCTAAATTCTGAAGCTGGAATTTATCATGGTGAAGGTGACAAGTGACCTCTCCATTTTGTCCTTCATCATTGTCAATGATTTTCACATAAGCAATGAAACTGCCAGCTTTGGCATTTTCCAAGATTTCAACTTTATTCTTATTGGATGTAGAGGGAAAGTTTATATCAATTACAGGAGCTGTGTTCTCATGGCTTATTACATTTATATTAACTATTGAAAAAGAATTTAATGGTGGCCTTCCTCCATCCTCAGCTTTTACATACAATTTGTGTATTATTTCTTCTGGATTAAACTTTTTCTGCAAGAAAATCTGCCCAGTTGTTTCTACTAATTGGAAGAAAGATTTTGCCATCTCAGTTGTCTCTTGACTCCAATGATATGAAATTCTTCCATTTTGTCCTGAATCTAAATCAGTTGCTGATAAAATAACAATCGGTGTTACTTTGCTCTCTTCATTTTTAATCGAAATATTATATGATTTTTCAGAAAATATTGGAAAGTTATCATTAACATCATTAACTAAAATGTGAACATTTAATGTATTTTGTTTTTGAGGAGATCCTGAATCTTTAGCCACAACTTGTACAACATAAGAGTCTTTGGTTTCTCTGTCTAATGTCTTTTCTAATTCTATTCCAAGCTGTGATGTGCCAACAACACTTGGTGTAATAAATAGTGTAAATGGTTCATTTTTCATTTTTTTAAGTTCATAAGTAATCCTTGAATTCAGTAGTCCAACATCTTTATCAATGGCATTGGGAATTGATTTTCTCATTCCCTTCCCATATCCTTCATCAAACTGAATATTTATTTGTTTTTCTGGAAATTCTGGTTTGTGGTCATTGATATCTTTTATGATGACTTTAATTTCTAAAATCCTCATTGAAGAAGTTCCTTTACGAACAGCTACATCAATAAGCTGGAAGCATTCTTTATTACGTTTACACATTGCTTCTGCATCCAATGTGACTGTTGCATATAATTTACCTGTTTTCTTTGAGACTTGGAAATATTGTGAATTATCAAGTTTACCCTGTAATTGGCTGAAAGTTATGAGTTTCTTCTCTTTTTCAGGAATATTATTCATTATTTTAGAATCTGCAGCAATATCTCCAATGTAGGTTCCTGGACTCTTTCCTTCTTCCACAGTGTAAGTAAGATCTACACTGAGACAAATTGGTAATGTGCAGAGGAGAAGATATATAAATCCAAACATCTTGGATTTATAGACTGCAAAAAGATTTTAAGCATATTATCTTTTAAAGTTAAATCTTTGATATTTGAAAATAAATAAAACATAGAAATGAAAAATTCTCTGTAAATAATTAGACTCCAAAAATAATAACTATTAGGTCTACATTTATATAAAGTTAATAATTGACTATTCAGAATTGTTATGTTTAATCCATATTTTTAATTCAGTATGGAAATTATTATTCACCTAACTTCAGGACATGCATAAGCCATTTGAAAGTGCCAAAATATATGGAAGGATTATTTTTTCCTTTTGTACTTCAGAGATAAGATGTAATAAAAGTTAAGACATAAAATGGCTTCCTCAAAGAAAAAAAATGCTAGAAAACATGGTTCTTTATTTTCTGGAGAAATTATTTTCAAGAAATCTATGAAATATCAATTGAAATATAGGAACCACTGAGTAATTTGGTAAATAAATATTCTCAAACTATTCAAATTACCTGGTATAAAACATATCTTGTTTTGATTCAAGTGAAAAATTAAATAACTAAATGTGTTTCTAATATAGACATTATTTTTGGAAATTACCCAATATGACTTAGGTAAAAAATAAAAAAATGGTTATCTTTATTTTGAGGTAGCATATTTTATATAATGAATGTATTTTAGTTTTATTTTTATATTTTTTGTATATAATTAAAAGTATATTATTAACAACCCCTATCAAATTTGAAAAAGAAAAATGATACTAAGTGTACAACTATGTAAATATTCAAAATGATTTCTTATTTAATTATTTATTTGTTTATTTGTACAAGAAACTTGTGCCAGTTTCACATAGCTTACTTTTTAGTCAGCTGCTATGATTATCTTTTAGTTAAATACTCGTCATAGTTATTTCCCTTGCACTTTATTCTATTTTACAATAAATACCATGACATGATCAATTCATTTATGAAAACATGATTAATAAAACAATAACTGACAAAATCATCAATGCAAAAAATAACAATAATATCTTAAAAGTTAATCCTGTTTTGATTCTGCAGCAGAAGTAAATAACTGAGTCATGTTCATTATCTTTGCAAATCTTCAATATAAGTATATAACTTCAAATACTATTTAGATTTTAAAATGTTTATTTTCATATATTTTGAATTTTAAAAAAAAGTTCTATTTTATTGCATGTTGAATATTTATTTGTATCGCACATAAATTATCAGTACAACTTTAAGTAATCAAGATTTTAAATTATTTAATTATTTCTGTAAGCAGTAAAAGAATTTCATGAGATTTCTAATTTTTTTAAGAATAGGATTTTTCGTAACTTGAAAAAAAATTTTGAAATACCCTAACATAGACTATGAAATAAATATGTAGAGTGGTAAAATGATAAAAGCTTTGATTGAAATATTTATTTTAAATATATATAAAATTATGTTCCTAAATAACATCAATTTCATATACATATATATTTTTTTTTTAAATGTATATATTCCTAAATAACATCAATTTCATATAAATACATATTAAAAATATATATATATATTCCTAAATAACATCAATTTTATATAAATACATATTAAAAATATATATATATTCCTAAATAACATCAATTTCATATAAATACATATTAAATATTATATATATATTCCTAAATAACATCAATTTCATATACATACGTCAAAAAAGTTATCTGAGTAGATAAAAAGGACTGTCATTATGTAAAATCAAGTGGATATAGTTTGTATAATGGCGTCTGACAATTGTATCAACAGAGAGAAAAGGATGGGAAGAAATGGTAGAAAAATAGTTTATTATTAAATTGAGTAATAATTTTAGTATAGAATATTAAAATAAACAAATATTCTAAATGGGAATTTTTAGTATAGAAATATCTTTTATAAATCTACTTTTCATTAGTCAAAGAGACTACCATGCTATCAAGAAATAATAAGTGTGTCAGATTTGAAACATCAACCATGATGTGGCTTGTGCCAGTAACTTAAAGAAAAACTATACAAATTCTTCTTACCTTATTTATGATCTTCAATTTAATCAGTGAAGATTTGTCTTATCCACAGATATTTCAGTTGATGCTGGGATTAATAAGTGAGATAAAACTTTAAGCTGGAGATATGTATCTGAAGTAGTCGTCCTAAGAAGTATGATGTTTGTGTAATGGCTGCATTAGTCACAGGAAAAAGATAGAGAGTATTGAAGTTGTTATTCTAGACTATACACAATATCCACCCACCACCTATTATTTATATTATATCTTTTACTTGAAATTAACTTTAATTTTCTCATTATAACCATTTTCAAATTTAATTTTGAAATTTTGACTAAATATTGCTAATCTACAATGTTTTAATTTTTATTGGAAAATTTGTCTTTCCTACCCTTTTTCCCATAATGCAATATTTTAGGAGATATGCTATTCATCCCATATGAGCTATTTTCTTCTCACTATCCATGCAGACTTCCTCTAAACTTTCATAATTTTTACAAGAATTTTATTTTTACAAGAAAAGACAAAAAATGTTTGCTTACTTGTCTGGATTGATTTTGAAAACATTTGAAATTTTCATACATTTAGATATTAACTTTTAGACAGTTTCTTACTATGAATTCTATTTAGGATATTTAGTGCATTTAACTGGTGTAAATAAAAGATAATAATGTGATCCCAATGTCTGTGTGCTTGTGTATGCTAAGTCATTGCTAATTTGAAGAACATGCCATTTCATATGTAACCAATTCTCCCCATAAAGGGACCCTCATAATTGTATCTTTTAAAAGATTTATATTGTTTTGTTTGTTGTTGTTGTTTTTTTTTTGGGGGGGGGTATTAGTACCTTCAGAGTAACTTAAAATTGAAATGTTTTGTGCTAGCAAATATTTACATTTATCAACCATAATGCAGCAAGTATTTGTGTGTATGTGTGTAGATATATATGTTTTATATGTAGTTTTAATTTGGTTAACATATAGAACAATTTCACTGATTCATGTGTGGCACTGGGGGTAGTGGTCTTGTGTTTGATGTTTGTTGGTTATTCATTTCTACAAGATTTCTGGATTGTGGATATGGAGCAGAAATATCACTTTTGTTTAGATGACTTGAATGACCTGAAAACTTTCTGGAAGTAAGATCTAAAAAAAAGAAGAAAATTAATCACCATTATGATATGTGAATATGCAACTATTCTAGCTAAATACTCATTTTTCTTAGCTAGTAATCATTTGTTAGTTATCTATTTACCTAACAATCACATGAGTTTTGAGTAGTCTGAATTAGAATAGGAAAATAATTTTAAAAAACTTATATCATATTTTTCAACTATTTACTTGGAATTCAAACTTGGAGATTCAATGTTAATATTTGTAACTTGTTCTTCATTTGTTTAATGAAGTATGTCTTGATGTATTTGTTTATTTTTCTCTCTACTTATATTCTTTCCATTACTTAATATTCTAACTGACAATTGTCTTATAATCTATTAGAGTGTGTGTGTGCAATTCTGAGTAATTCCTCTTCATTGCATCACTAACGTCAATAGAAGTTAGTTGGCATCTCTTAAGTAATGGCAGGTTATACTGGATTACATTGTACCAACAGCAAAGAATGATTTTTGAACTTACCTATTATTGAATGCAGAGCCAGATTTATCAATAGCATAGTAGGCCAGGTGGGCCTACTGAAACTAATGTGTCCTGCAGCATGCTTGATTATAACCTTGTTTCAAGTGTACACTGGATATTTCATTATATAATATATTCAAAACCATAAAGGCCCCTGTTCCTGTATAATGTGTAGGCTCAAAGTGGTCTTCATCTGGTGGGCTATGGGGTAGTTCTCAGGTGGGCCACTGATATAGGGCCTACAGAAAAAATTGAGACCCAATGTGGAGTTTGGCCTAGGTCCCACAATTAGGTGAATCCCGCCTTGATTGAATGCGCAAGGCGGATTGCCTTTTACAAGACTAAAAGGCTCTAACTGAACTGTTCTTTACTCATAGCTGAAGTAGAAGTGGATGCATGGCTTTTGCGTGTGAAATGAATGCAAATTGTCCCATATGGAGTTTAAATTTTATTCACCAATTCCTTTCTCTGTGTACCCACTCAACTAATGTACTAAAAAAATAAAAATGGTTTCATTCCTATTTTCACTGTTTTTGGTCTGTCTATTTATCTCTTATTATTAGATAATTACTTTATATTCTTGAGTAATTAGTACACTATTTTGCTTTTAATATTACCTTCTTTTTGTTGATTATTTGCATCATTTTCTTCCCTCCAGTTTTCAGTCTCGGATTGAGATGGTACAGCAGATCTCCAGGTAAAATAATCAGGTGGAATTGATACATTCTGTGTATACATCTAGTGAGAGGAAAATAGAATATGCATATATTGATATATCATATATATATATATATATATATATATATATATATATATATATATATATATATATATGCCAAAGAAAAGGCTCAAATACAGGTTATATTAAGTTATAAATTTATTTCCACCAATATAAATCAGCTTCAACAGACTGTGGATCCCAAGGAAATGGTAAAGAAATTGCCAAAATTTGTTTATATTGTTATAATTTCGAAATAGACTTTCAGGCTCTTCTTTATATATACTACTAGGGGGGGGGGTATATTTAAGATAAGGATCAGGACTGTGGTTAGGGGTATAGAAAAACAAATTTCAGTAGTGTGCTACTTTAAAGTGTGTTTACTTACTCCCCAATGATACTGTTGCTGCTTTTCTCATCATGATAAATAATAACAATAGCAGCAACCTTAAAGATTTGAGGAAATTTACAAAGTCATCCTATATTATCATCTAATTCTAGACATAATTTAATTTTTGGAGCCTAAGAGATTTCAAAATTTCCAAAGTCAGTGCATTAATAGAATTAATAGAATTACATTTCATAATTCTCACAAACAACAATATAATGAAGAATAGAAATAAAAAGTAAAAAATAGAATAAAAAATAATTCCCAAATAAACAAATTATTAACCCAAATCTAAACTATTACATACTATAAAATTATAAAGAATAATAAATCATATATATAATGTCAATTCAAAAAATTAGAATAATTACACTAGAGTGATGATAAAAAGTATGAATAAATAAAGCATTAAAGATACAAAATAATGAATTAATAGACCAACATATATATACATATATATATATATATATAAGTATATTTTGGCAGCATTTTTTTCTTTTAAACATGTTTTGTTAAAATGGAACTTGTGAGCCCCTCCTACTACTAATTCCTACTGCTACTGCTCGTTTTAAAAGCGAGACAATGGAAACATTCCACCAGTTTCACACCTGATGATGGCACAAAGACGAGCAGAAAGCACTCGTAAAAGAACCTTTGGTGGATTGCTATACCAATTGCACCCGGATATTAAAAAGATGGCCAGACAGAAAGAATCGAACAAAAACTCGTCCGACAAGAATTGTCAGTAGAATTTAACAAAACATATATATATAATAGAATTAAGGTAAAGAAAGTAAAAGTTAAAAATAAGATTAAAATGTAAACAAAAATCAAATCTAATATACATGTTTAGTATCAACTATGAAATCATATCAGTAACTAAATTATTAATCAACATACATAATTATACTTTCATGTATGTCTCCTATGTATGATTCATAGGAAGGACCTGTGGAAGTCATTATTTATGATAGATTGAATTTATTTCTGTGCTGGCATTTAAATATTATCTCATTTCTCTGACTGATTATTTGTGTCCCTATATTTAATTATTTGAATCTTCTCCAAGCACACATTGCATCTGCTCCCAAAACTGTTTGGTGTTGTAGATCTCTTGATAATTTTTCATTTGATTTGTGGGATAAGCCCTCTATCTCTTAACTTCCAAAAAAGGTTTCAAGAGAGCTAGGTGAGAAAAAGATTGCTTCTTGTTATAGAACCTTTGATTCCAATTCCCTTCTGAAATTCCGATATATACCTTTTTATTCTTTTCATTTTCTTTTGTGAAGATGGTTGCTTGATTATACACCATTTTCCAAGTTACTGGACAGTCTCTCTTTGTTATACAGTTGCAGCATTTCTTGTTATTATATTGATTATTTTCATAGAATTTATTGAGTTTCTCTATTGTGTGTACTGATAATTCTAAACAAGTTATTGGTGTAGGAATAACTGATTTTTAAGGTTTTCCTGTCATAGATTTTATATAGTGGAGTGTTCTGATTAAAATGTTTATCAATTAATTTGAGGAATGATTAACCTATTTTCCTGCCCTCATAATTTATAGTACTAGTATTCTTATTATTCTTTAGTAGTTCTTAGTAGAATAGCTTCTGTTTAAATTCACTCTTTTTAAGGGCTTCATTTCATTATTCTCCTTAAAGATTTTTTTACTTGAAGATAATCTATTGATTCTAGCATTTACTACATTTGGGATTTGCCTAATCATTGAACTCGGGTGGTTGGCTTTGAAATTAATATAAGTGGGGATTTGGTTTTCTTTGTGAAATGGCTTGAAGGGGTTAAATGGAACATCAAGAAAGTTCCCTATCTTGAGATTAGACAGATTTTGATTTTAAAACCAAAGAACTTGAAGGCCTTTATGATCTTCTTTTGTAACCTTCAGGATTTGAGGCCATTACTATCTTGGATGAATATAATCCCATCATTTCTGTATAAGCCCAGCTGTTTATGCTCTACTATTCTACTAAGGGTGTATAATATATATATATATGCCTTCCACTTGCATGGAGTTGTATGCCCCCATCGGGACATCAAAATATTTCATTTTATCCAAGCAAATTTATCATTACTAAATATTGTTTTCCTACATGCTAAGATAATTTTTGATTATTTCTTGGTGATTAAAATTAATTAGAAAAATGTAGAAATGTAGTTTGTACATTTTTCTAATTAATTTTAATATATCTGCCTCAAAAGGATCTAACAATTTGTTATTTGGTGGGTTTCTTTTGGGATTTCAGATTTTATACTTCTTTTTTGTGCAATTTGGTGTATCTGAAGGATTTAAGTAGAAATATGTTTTCCAGCATATTCCTTTCATAAGATCAACTATTTTTTCTATGAGGGATAAGTTGAATGAATATTAAGACGAATGTGGAATATTTTTCAAGGATTAATCTTGCATAAATTTCTCCATTTCCTGGGTGGTGTAGGCATCCAATATGTAAGGTTTTCTGAGGTAGAATATTCTAGGGAGAGCTCAACTTATAGTTATAAGGAGCAATTATGTATATGTATATATATATATATATATAGAGAGAGAGAGAGAAAGAAAGAAAGAAAGAAAGAAAGAAAGAGATAAATTAAATGTTTTCACAATGAAACTGACAAATATATCTAGATAAAGAATATTTAAAACAAATATTTCTTGTGCTAAAAGTGAATTAAATTCTAAATAAATTTAGAATGACTTCAATGTTTAGGATGATCTCTTATCTTAAAAAAACATTCTACTGAGAATATAATTTTTATAAATATTTCAATTAAAGTTAATATCTGTTGCTATTCTTTAAACCAGTAATTTATGATTAAATAATCATTCTATAAATAAAAATGGCAGACTTGTTGTACTGAATGAATGTCAACTATGCTCCAAAAAGAAAAAAAAGCTTAACAACTTATTACTGTTATCAGGTACAAAATTCATAATCTTATTATATAATCTTTTACGCCAATTGAATTGATGTGATACTTCATATAACCTACTTCATATATATGAGTAAAATTAATAAAATGAATAGAAGTAAGAAATAACAAATCTTAGCAAACAGACCAGAGAATTCTATCTGATCAAACACATCCTACTGTTTACAATAAAACTTAATAGCAATTTTCAGTACAGGTGTATATTTGATATATTTTTTTTGTTTTGAATCTATGAATTTGATTTATCTCAAAAGTGATAAAATTTTCAAATAAATCCAATCTGGAAAAGGTTAATTTTCTTTTATGAAGATTAAAAATTTTATTGTCTGAATTTCAAATTAAGAATAAAAATTGTAACTCATAGATACTTACTTGTGATGGAACTTCATTCAGTTGCTGTGATTTCTGTGGAAATCCATCTGCAGAAGTTAGTTGCCTTTTTGATGTTGTCATTGGAGAATTTGTAGATGGATTTTGGTCTGCTGGAATTAGATGTGCAGGTCGAGGCCAAGAGTTTGGCTGGTAAGAAGGAGCAATCAAGTGTCTCTGTTCACCAACATATCTATTGGAAGGATCAAGTGCTTGTGCATAGGCCACATTTGGCTGACCATTACAGCGAATAATACAGATTGACAATGAAGCTGTAATGAACACAGCTATTGTGACTGCTATCACTGTAATAATAATGACCAGATTAAGATGAACCTTCTCTTCACTTTCTAGCTCAACAACATTTAACATTTGAGATGTCTTGTTGCTGATAGTCAGTGTTAAAAACAGAGTAGTTGTTGCTGATAGAACTGGGCTACCACTATCCTTGACCACAATGTCCAGCTGATAGGAGCCAGCATTTTCTGGTCTCAGTTGGCGATTGAAAGCTAACAAACCAGTGTACTGGTTCATGCTGAACATCTGTTTCTCATTGCCTCTGATTATTTCATATTTTAGAAATGCATTCTCTTGACTATCACTGTCTGATGCCTTGATTTCGGTGATGTTCTTTGTATGATGTGGGTAATATGTCACATCCAGATTGTAAGGTTTAACACTGGGAAATGTAAAATATGGAGCATTATCATTTTTATCAGTTACCTCAACAATCACATTCACTGTATTATTGAGAGATGGTGTTCCATTGTCTTTCACAAATACCTGGAACTCATAAGTATCTTGAAACTCATGATCAAGAGACATAATTGCTGATAATAATCCATTTGGTCTTATTTTGAAAGGTAAGAAGTGTTTGTTATTGGTGATCAGAGAATACGTAAGTTTTCCTCCAGCTCCCAAGTCTGGGTCAGTGGCATTGATGTAGCCAACAGTAATTCTTGAGTTTTCATTCTCATCAATCAAGAATTTAAATGTATCTTTTGTAAATTGTGGCTCAACATCATTGATATCCATCACTTGAATGGAGAATTTGCTGTTACTATGAAGAGGAGGAGATCCTTTATCTTGACAACTGATTACAACATCATGGTGTTCTTCTTTCTCTCTATCCAGGGGATTTTTCAGAGTCACTTCATATTTCTTTGTACCTATATTCTGAAGCTGGAATTTCTCGTGGTGAATGTGGCAAGTAACCTCTCCATTTTGTCCCTCATCTTTGTCAATGACTTTCACATAGGCAATGAAGCTTCCAGCTTTGGCATTTTCTGTAATCTGAACCGTATTTTTTTCTGACGTTGTTGGAAAATTCACTTTAATGATTGGGGCATTGTTATTTTGATGAATTATATTTACATTGACTATTCCAATGGAGCTTAATGGTGGACTTCCTCCATCCTCAGCTTTTATATACAATTTATATATTCTTTCTTCTCCAGAATCAAACCTTTTCTGCAAGAAAATCTGCCCAGTTGTTTCTACTAATTGGAAGAACGATTTTGCCATCTCAGTTGTCTCTTGACTCCAATGATATGAAATTCTTCCATTTTGTCCTGAATCTAAATCAGTTGCTGATAAAATAACAATTGGTGTGACTTTGCTCTCTTCATTCTTAATTGAAATGTTGTATATTTTATCAGAAAATATTGGAAAGTTATCATTAATGTCTTTAACTAAAATGTGAACATTTAATGTATTTTGTTTTGGAGGAGATCCTGAATCTTTAGCTACAACTTGTACAACATAGGAATCTTTAGTTTCTCTGTCTAATTTGTCTTCCAATTTTATACCCAGTTGTGAGTTTCCAACTATACTTGGGGCAATAAATAGTGTAAATGGTTCATTTTTCATTTTTTTAAGTTCATAAGAAATCTTTGAATTCTCTAATCCAACATCTTTATCAATGGCATTAGGGATTAGTATTTTTGTTCCCTTTGCATCATTTTCATCAAATTGAATGTTAATTTGTTTATCTGGAAATTCTGGTTTGTGATCATTGATATCTTTTATGATGACTTTGATTTCTAAAATTCTCATTGAAGAAGTTCCTTTACGAACAGCTACATCAATGAGCTGGAAGCATTCTTCATTACGTTTACACATTGCTTCAGCATCTAATGTGACTGTTGCATATAATTTGCCTGTTTTCTTGGAGATTTGAAAATATTGTGAACTGCCTTTGTCTCCTTGTTGCAGTTGACTAAATGTAATAAGCTTCTTGTCTTGTTGGGAAATATTTTCCATTACTTTAGAATCTGCAGCAATGTCTCCAATGTAAGTACCTGGACTCTTTCCTTCTTCCACAGTGTAAGTAAGATCAGCACTGAGACATGTATGGAGGACAGGTAAGATCATAATCATCAGCATAAGCATCTTCAATTTGTTGCCTGGATTAAAATATTTGTGGTATCTATTAATTAATTAGAAAAAAAAGAAGCAATTTGAATGAGAAGTGTCATATAAGTAAATATATTCCAAAGAAGTAGTTTCCTGAAACACTATTAAATGTTATTTTATTTTGTATTATTTGAAATATGATGATTTGTACTTTATTAGTACAAATCGGTATTTTAAGTTAATTGCTATTGATTTTAATGGTATGAAAAGTGTAATGATGCTGACTGTTTTTGCTATGGTCGATATAATAAAATGGAGTTTAGTAAATATCAGTACTTTCTATATATATATTTTAAACAGTAATTTTATAAACCAGATAATATACTTTGGGGCAGTTTTTTCTGGTCTAAAACCAAAATATTTAATTTATTAGAATGACCATCTAACATGCAGTTTAATGTCTGAAATATAAATTTGTTTTTACTTAAATTATATTAGCATAATATCCAATTGGTTTTGAATTAGGGAATTTTCAGAATTTGATGTTAATCACGATTTATCCTGTTTATTGGAGTTACTTCCCTTCGATTTGTTAATTTGAATCGCTGTCATTAATAGAGTCAATTCTTACATAAAAATTAGATTAACAAAAAAGAGATAGTTAATACTGAATTTAGATTCCACAAAACATTCTGAATTTTTGTCAGTCATATTATATTGAATTAGGATTCTTAAATTTCTATAAACATTTACCAAAATCATAAACATTTTCATATTTTTCAGTGTTCATATTGGATTTTATATAAAATAATTTTAAAATAATTAGTTTCCTATTTAATATATTTTTATATATAAATTCAATGCTGTGATTTAACAAACATTATTTTTCTTTTAATTAACAATGTACTTTTTTCAAGCATTGTCTTTTCTATCCATGCTTTTCTTTTAACAAACAAATAAAATTTGATTTTATTGAAAACAAAGTAGAGTTGTTTTTAAGTATGTTTTTTGTTTATAGATTAAAATGATAAAATCTTCATTAATATTAGATTGTTTTACTTCTATGAAATTGATATCTACTTTACTATATACAATAATGTATGAGAAATACTTTCAAGTTATAGTTTTATTATAAACTAGATACACAGTATTTTCTGGAATTTTTAAAGATTTAAAATAGTTTTTGG
Organism: Doryteuthis pealeii; assembly: GCA_023376005.1. Classification (NCBI taxonomy): domain Eukaryota; kingdom Metazoa; phylum Mollusca; class Cephalopoda; order Myopsida; family Loliginidae; genus Doryteuthis; species Doryteuthis pealeii. The sequence goes on from CM042151.1 coordinate 21,427,292, forward strand.
CATAGATTTCTCAACTGTTCAAATTTATATTTTCTACCCTATGAAAAAATAAAAAATATCTCAAAAAGTAATTTTTACCAAAAAATATTTGAATGTGATAAAAGGAAGTTAGCAAGTGTATACATTTATCGAACAATTATATTCTAAAACTCATAATGTTGGTATATTGTATAGTAAAAATAAGATAATAAAGTTAAATTCATGATTTTTATTGATGTGACAGATTTTCAGCAGTGTATCAAGTTGAAATATTTTGATATATAAACTGACTGCTGCTATAGTTGAAAAATATTGAGAGACAAGATTTTAATGGCTTCCATTACAAAGGAGTGTTTATGTAACTAGCAAAGAAATCAGAGAAAAATGGTTCATTATATTTTTTTAATTAACAAAGTAAAATTTTTATATATACAAAAAGATATTTTAAATTGATATTTTTGAATTTTCATTCTAAAAATTTTTTGCAAAGTTATATTTCTCAAAGGCTGTCACAAAATAAGATTAGAGAAGTGTGTCAGACATGAAAGATGGTTATCTATAAGATGGTTTTTATTAGGAGAACAAAATAAACTGATAGAAAAATAAATAAAATTTTCTTTACCTTTACTTTGATCTTCAGTGAAATGAGTGAAATGATTTCTTGTCCAAAGATATTACAACTGATGCTTAATTCAATAAGCAAGAGAAAAGTTTAAGAGTGAGTCCAAGTAGTAGTCCTGGGAAGTATGGTGTGTGTGAAATGGTTGCATTAGTCAGAGGGAGAAGGGTGTTGAGGTGGAATATACACAATAACCATCCCCCATTACCCAAATTCATAACGTATCTTTATTCTTTTTTTTTTTTTTATTCTCATTATAATTACATCTAATTTAATTTTTAACACTTAAAATAAAAGATAATGATATATAATTGAGTTTGTTCAAATTCTGGTTTTCCTTTTCCTTTATGCTTTTGTTCCCATAATGCAGTATTCCAGGGGATATGTTATTCATCCTGTATCATTTACATTCTTCTCTCTATCCATGCTTAGTTTCTCTATATTGTCTTATTTTTACTTTTTGAATAGAAAAACTCCCTGCTAAATAGTATTCACTGAACTAAGATTTATAAAAATTCTCATATTACATATAAGGCATTATTTATTGGTATATATTCAATCAAAGATATCTAAATTCATTTTTTTAAAAATTATTTATTACTTATAGAGTAATTATGCAGTTAATAATTTGTTGATTACAAAATTATGGCCCAATTCAAGAATGTCTATTGAGAGTGTGTCCTTTGAAACAAATATTGTAAAGTTATAAGTAATTTTCCCATATTCATTCAAAATATTCACTTTTATTCATCCAAATTTATTTATGTAAGATGTAAGATGCTAATATCATAGAGAAGTTTCCTAGTGATGTATTTTGTCTAGTAAATATTTATATTTGGAAAATATAAACCAAGTCTATAGCTATATGTTTGTATAGAGTTAATATAAGTAATTCTTATTAATACCTTTGAGAAGAGTCATTAACATAGCAGCAGTTGTTTAGATAATTTAATCTTTTCTTTGTATTCTTAATGTTGTTGACACAAGAAGGATTTATTGAAATATTGTGTTAACAACATCAAGAAAACCAAGAAGAGATTCAGGTTTTTTAACAATTTTTGGTAATATATCATTTTGATTTCTATCTTTTTAAATGTATTAAATATATTCGCTAGTTGATATGAGGTACAGGAGGCAATGGTCTGGGATTAGAAGTCTGTGGGTTGTTCATTTCTATAAGATTTCTGGATTGTGGATATGGAGCAGAAATATCACTTTTGTTAAGATGACTTGAGTGAACTGAAGATTTGCTGGAAGGCACATCTGAAAAACAATATACATATATGTATATATATGTGTGTTCATAACTCTAAATAGATATAAGAATGAATGAAATATATTTTATGTATTCATTCACCAATATGAGACAGGAAAATTTTCATAACTATTAAACTGAATATTTTGAATATATATTTCCACATAGATATTTACTAAGATTAGCCAAATGGTGGTAGGTAGGAAGATTGTATAATAAGTGAGAATAGTCTATAGCCTTGAAAATCAGCATTCATAATAGTGGTATTACTCTGTCTCAGTCATCATGAGTGTTAGTGAGAAATGCACATTTACTTCAGACACAGGACAGGCTCCACACACATACACACACACTCTCTCTCTCATGCAAACACACACACACACACACACACACACACACACACACACACACACTTCCTTTACTAGAATAATCTTATTCATTTAGTATTATCTAAAAATATTCTCTATGCCCAATTTAATTTCAATATTTGAAGTTACCTGATTTTTGTTGGTCATTTACAGCATTTTCTTCTCTCCAGTTAAGTTCAGTGTCTGATTGAGAAGGTACAGCAGATCTCCATGTAAAATAATCAGGTGGAATTGATATATTCTGAGTATACATCTGTTCAAAGAAAAATATATTGCAAGGTATATAAAAATCCATTACATCCTAAAATAAGAAAATATTCAAATAAATACTATATATTGATAGAATATATAAATGATAATGAAACTGAATAGTATATAACACATTATTTTATGGTTGAATATACACTGTAATAAGGTCTTTTCTTCGCCATATTTTTCTGTGAAAATATCTTTAAAGAAACAAAAAACAAATTAAGAATGGATACAAAATAGAAATGTTATTATTTAATTTTTTTAACAATGAGTTTATTACTGAAATATCAATTATTTAAATTAGAATAATTTTACATTTCCTAAATTAGTGAACATGCTATAAAAGTAATTAATTTTATCCTCATCTGGAGGCCAGTGCCAGATTAAGCTATGTTTAGGAAAAATCCATATCTTATTAACTAAATTGATGTCAAAAAACAAAATAACAATAAAATATATTTATGTGATTTAATTTGGTTCCAAACTAGTGTCTTATCTTTGATTTAAACACAAAATATGTCACAAAAATCAGCTGAGGAAAATAAGGATAGAATAAAGATTTGATCTAATAGTTACTTACTTGTGATGGAACTTCATTCAGTTGCTGGGATTTCTGTGTAAATTGATCTGCAGAAGTTAGTCGCCTTTTTGATGTTGTCATTGGAGAATTTGTAGATGGATTTTGGTCTGCTGGAATTAGATGTGCAGGTCGAGGCCAAGAGTTTGGCTGGTAAGAAGGAGCAATCAAGTGTCTTTGTTCACCAACATATCTATTGGAAGGATCAAGTGTTTGTGCATAGGCCACATTTGGCTGACCATTACAGCGAATAATACAGATTGACAATGAAGCTGTAATGAACACAGCTATTGTGACTGCTATCACTGTAATAATAATGACCAGATTAAGATGAACCTTCTCTTCACTTTCTAGCTCAACAACATTTAACATTTGAGATGTCTTGTTGCTGATAGTCAGTGTTAAAAACAGAGTAGTTGTTGCTGATAGAACTGGGCTACCACTATCCTTGACCACAATGTCCAGCTGATAGGAGCCAGCATTTTCTGGTCTCAGTTGGCGATTGAAAGCTAACAAACCAGTGTACTGGTTCATGCTGAACATCTGTTTCTCATTGCCTCTGATTATTTCATATTTTAGAAATGCATTCTCTTGACTATCACTGTCTGATGCCTTGATTTCGGTGATGTTCTTTGTATGATGTGGGTAATATGTCACATCCAGATTGTAAGGTTTAACACTGGGAAATGTAAAATATGGAGCATTATCATTTTTATCAGTTACCTCAACAATCACATTCACTGTATTATTGAGAGATGGTGTTCCATTGTCTTTCACAAATACCTGGAACTCATAAGTATCTTGAAACTCATGATCAAGAGACATAATTGCTGATAATAATCCATTTGGTCTTATTTTGAAAGGTAAGAAGTGTTTGTTATTGGTGATCAGAGAATACGTAAGTTTTCCTCCAGCTCCCAAGTCTGGGTCAGTGGCATTGATGTAGCCAACATTAATTCTTGAGTTTTCATTCTCATCAATCAAGAATTTAAATGTATCTTTTGTAAATTGTGGCTCAACATCATTGATATCCATCACTTGAATGGAGAATTTGCTGTTACTATGAAGAGGAGGAGATCCTTTATCTTGACAACTGATTACAACATCATGGTGTTCTTCTTTCTCTCTATCCAGGGGATTTTTCAGAGTCACTTCATATTTCTTTGTACCTATATTCTGAAGCTGGAATTTCTCATTGTGAAGGTGACAGGTAATCTCTCCATTTTGTCCTTCATCATTATCAATGACTTTTACATAAGCTATGAAACTGCCAGTTTTGGCATTTTCAGAAATTTCAAGTATCTTTGTATTTGATGAAGAAGGAAGGTTTATATCTATGATTGGAGCATTGTTACGTTTATTTAAAATGTTCACCAATACCTTGGCAAATGAGCTTAATGGTGGACTACCACCATCTTCAGCTTTTACATACAATTTGTATATTATTTTTTTACCTAAATTTAATTTTTTCAGTAGAAAAATCTGTCCAGTTGTTTCTACTAATTGGAAAAGTGTTTTTGTTCTTTCAGATGTTTGATGACTCCATTGATATGAAACTCTACCATTTTGCCCTGAATCTAAATCAGTTGCTGATAAAATAGCAATGGGTGTAACTTTGCTTTCTTCATTCTTTATTGAAATGTTGTATACTTCCTTAGAAAATACTGGAAAGTTATCATTAACATCACTAACTGTGATGTGAACATTTAATGTATTTTGTTTTGGAGGAGATCCTGTATCTTTAGCCACAACTTGTAAAATATAAGTATCTTTTCTTTCTCTGTCTAATCTTTCTTCTAATTTTATTCCCAGTTGTGACATTCCGTCAATACCTGGGGTAACAAATAATGAAAATGGCTCATTTTTTATCTTTTTAAGTTCATAAGAAATCTTTGAATTCTGTAGTCCAACATCTTTATCAATGGCATTAGGGATTATTAATTTTGTTCCTATTGCCATATCTTCTGAAAATTGAATATTTATTTGTTTTTCTGGAAATTCTGGTTTGTGGTCATTGATATCTTTTATGATGACTTTAATTTCTAAAATCCTCATTGACGAACCTCCTTTACGAACAGCTACATCAATAAGCTGAAAACATTCTTCATTACGTTTACACATTGCTTCTGCATCCAATGTGACTATTGCATATAATTTTCCTGTTTTCTTGGAGACTTGAAAATATTGTGAACTATCAACATTACCCTGTAACTGACTGAATGTGATGAGAGTTTTGTCTTTGTGAGGAATATCATCCATTATTTTAGAATCTGCAGCAATATCTCCAATGTAGGTACCTGGATTCTTTCCTTCTTCCACAGTATAAGTAAGATCTACACCGAGACAAATGGGTAGTGTGCATAGGAGAATATATAAAAGTCCAAACATCTTTCATTTACTGCCTGGAAAGTGATTTAAAAAATATTAGCTTTAAGATTTTATCATTTGCACTTGAAAATATATAATACATGAAAATACATTAAAATTCTTTTAACTGTTTATCTTACTCTGAAAGGAAAAAAAATCATATAAAATCAATTAAATTCTTAGGAAATAAAATGTATTCAAATTAATACTTATATATCAATATATATTACGTATATTCAATTTTTTCAAGGGTGGCAATAAAAAAATGTAAATTTTAAAACAATCACCAAAAATTAGGTATTTGTCCAAATTTAATGAAATTTTCAGCACTTCATCCATTAGGGACTTAACTTTATAATGAATAGCTTATTTCATTGAAAAATAATTGAAAAGAAAATGTCTTTTTATCCATGGGGAGGGTTTCAGTCTTTGGTCATTTGAATAAAAAAATTTCTGTTCCTAATTTTTACATTTCTAGAAAAATCAAATCTAGAAAACCATTAAAAAATTTTAAGAAAAATTTTATTTGAAAACTTAAAAGTTATTTTCTTAAAACTCAAAAAATAGTTTTTCTAGACTGTTTTCTTTTTTTGTAGTTTTAAAAACAATATTTTTCTTTGAATGGATGCAAAAAGAAGTCTTTTCTCTGATTCAATTGAATTATTTTTATTCACTTAAGAATTCAGTAATGAATTTTAAATGTCTGGAAGGTGGCATATTGTACATAATATTTTTGTCATGAATAAAGATTTATTTAATCTATCTAAAAACATGATTATAAATGCACAATTTTACGCAATATTTTCCAAGATTTATATATATTTGAAAGTTATTACTAACAATTCTTCTTTTCTGTTTATGGAAGATCGACAGTTAAAACACAAACATGAGTTATTCCTCTTTGTTTTTCAAAATACTTGGATTTTCACTCTATGGACAGCAACAACTATCTTAGGACTCATGTATTTGTGTTGTTATTTTTTCTTCTGTTTTTTTGTTTATGCAGTGTAAAACAGAAGAAAAAATAACACTTTGGGTAACATGAAAAAATTAAAGCAATTATTACATTGTTTTTTTCTGTAAAGAAATTTGCCAAAATTGATTTACAAATAATTTGTGAGAACTGAATCTTAAAAGAAATGATATGAAAATTATTGAATATTTGCTACTTTATCTATTTTTTAATCTCATCATATCATATGGTGTAATGGTTAGCAAAGTAGGCTCACAGACCATTGTTAGTGAGTACAATTCTAGATAAGTACTCCATACTACTGGCCTTATGCCAAACTAAACTAAGATTACTAAATGACTACCTATTGATTCATGTTAGAAATGCTATTTTACTTATAAACACCAGGTTTCATGACATGTGAATCATTTATAGGTACCACTAAAAGCAAATACCATTTGTTAATTTCCAGATATAAGGTTTTAAAATCTTAAATCTGGAAATTAACAAATGCAAGATTATATTTACTAAAAGTAAATATACTTTTACTTGCTTATAGATTTGTTGAAGAATGCATTTACTGTAAAAATTTAATCTTATTTTAACTGCCGTAGAGTTATTTCCCTTGCATTTGTCCACATTCTTAGATATACACTTAATGAACAATTACTTTGTAATTAAAATAAAATTGATTGTTATGACTAAATCAATTGATTTTCTCTCTCTCTCTCTCTCTCTCTCTCTCTCTCTCTCTCTCTCTCTCTCTCTTATTATATATATATATATATAGATATATATATATCTATATATATATATATATATATATATATATATATATATATATGAAATCGTAATACATGTATTAATAAGAATTTTGTAAAATATGTTGAAAGCCTCCATATTTTATTGATATAGTAGATTCCATTTTTATTTTTCCCTTAAGAATAAGAAACTAAGTCTGTTCTTAATATAACTGTTATCTTTGTAAATATTATATGAAGGTATATCATTTGAAAATTTAATTGCAAGATTATTTTCACATTTAAAATTTTTTTTTTTTCAAAATTAGCATTGAATTAGCAAGTACTTGTATGATTTTCTACATTTAATTTCAAGTTATATAATCCAGTAAAAATGATATATTGTGATGAGTTTCACGAGATTGATTTTTATGGAGGTAATTCATTTAATATTTTATTCTTCAGATTTGAAATGCTGAAATTCACTGTTATTTATAGATTTTACCAGGATTTCAATTTTGATGAATTCATATATATGTAGAGCTGACATAGAAATTATGAATAAAATATGAATACATGAAAACAAAGAATTTTGAGTTTGCTTATTACATAGATCATAAAACATCTAAACAGATTGTTAAAATGATAAAAAAAACTATGATTTAAATATTTCTTTTAAAAGATTTATACAACAGTTTAAAATAAATGAGTTCCACAGTATCATAAATTTATATATATATATATATAAATTATATATATATATATATATACCAACAATTTATATATATACCAACAATTTATATATATATATATATATATATATATAGATATAGATATAGATATAGATATAGATATAACTGATATCTTTTCCTGATTAGGAAAAGATATCAGTTAAAATAATGAGGGCTGGCATAATGTAGAATGAAGTGAATATGGATTTTTGTAATGGCGTCTTACAACTGTATGAAGTGAAATTTAAAAAAAAAAAACTCAAAGAACAAAGAAATTGTATAGCCATAATTCATTACTTTTCTAAGTTGATGATTTTGATATGAAATATTAAAATATACATTTAAATTTCTAGGGTGGATAGTAATTTTTTATAAATATAGTTTTTCAAATCAGAAAACATGGCATTCTATTTAAGTACAAAGTATGTCAGACATGAAAGCTGGTTATCTATGAGGTGGCTTGCACTGAAGTAAATACGAACCTTACAAAATAAAAACTATAAAACTTCTACTTACCTTTATTATGATCTGCAATTTATTAACTGTAAGATATATTTTCCAGTGATAATTCTGTAGATGTGATGTCTGGTAAATGAGATAAAATTTTAAAGTGGAGATGTGTTTATGAGTGTAACAAAGTAGTTGTCCTAAGAAGTATGGTGTGTGTGTAATGGCTGCATTCATCAGAGGAAGAAAGAGGGTGTAAATTTTTTAAAAGTGGAATGTAGAAAAGACCAACCCACATTCATATCTTTTTATGATTCATTTAAAACTTATATTTTATGTCTTAATAAAACTGTTAGATTTAATTTTGATATTTTTAAATAAAATATTATGATGTAGAATTGAGTTTGTTTAATATTATTTTCAAATAAAATGTATCATCTTGACTTTGTTCCCACAATGCAGTGTAATTGTGAACATGCTATTCATCCTGTAGGATTTGTATTCTTCCCTCTATCCATGCAGTGTGTCTCTTGAATGTCTCATTTCTACTCTAGTTATAAACAAATACAAATATCTGGTCTATCTTGAATTATATTAAAGAGGATTTAAATTTATGTAAATAGTAACCTGGAAAGTTGCATTCATAAATCTAATAAGAGACTTATAATGGTTTTCAGTTTTATATAGAATTTGTGACATAATAATAATATTTAGAGTTTGGCAATTTTTTAAAACAAAAATGAAAGATAATTTCTTTTTATAGTTTAGCTATTAATCAGTGTCTCTGTTTAGGGATGGCAGAGTAAATAGATCTTTTTAGTATCATCATGCAAGTATGCCAAGTTTTGACTTCTATCATAAATAACTTTTAAGTATTTATTATTTCATCTAGTGAACATTTTGTTATGTACAAGTAAAAAACGGTTATCTTACATATATATTTAACATTTTTAACTGCACCTCTTTTTATATCCCATAATTTCTTTTCATAAAGTAAGTTGGAAATAGGTAGTGGATTTTATACAATCTTATATCACTATTCAGCTTAACATCCGATGGTATTTAGAAATAAGAAAAAACAAAGTATTCCATCTAGAAATGAATTTATCTTATGAAATTTGTTTTTGGTTAAATTTATATTTTGAAATTTGTTTTTTCTTATTTTAAAACACACACACACACACACACACACATACATATATACAACTATAGATATAGAATCTATATAATGCCCATTTTATTATTTTATTTTTTAATTCCATGTCAAATCATCCACAAAAAAGTAAAATTGTCACCCACCCCCTTCAATTTTTCTGGAATTTTGTATAGGTGTGGACTATTTTAAAATTAGACTCTCCCCAAAGTTTGGGCTTCCAATTCCAAAAATTGGCGATGTTATGTTGATTTTTGGCTCTCCAAATTTGGTAGGGTTGGTGAAAAATTGCGACTTATTGCAATCTATTTTTGTCTGTAAAATGAGTTCTAGAGCTTTCCTACTACTGAAAATTGGTTTATAAAAGCATTTTTGCCTATGAAATCTAAAAATGCTATTAAAAAAGTTTTAAATTTAACTAATTTTAAGTTATTGATGATTTTTTTATAGCAAGATCAATATCCCGATGTGGCACTGCATCTATGACGAATTTTTATTCTATTATTTTTTTAACATATTTTGAACATTATTTGTACCAAAAAGATAGTTTGATATTTGCTCAGAACTGAAGTTACAACATCAGTTAAAATTTTGCAAATCAGAAATCATTAATAACTTAAAATTGGTTAACTTTAAGACTTTTTTACAGTAGTTTTGGATTCCTTGGGCTAAAATGCTCTTAGAAACTAATTTATAGGAGTAGGGAAGCTCTAGAACCCATCTTACGGACACAAATAGATTACAAAAAGTCGCCATTGTTCGCGACACCCCACCCAAATTTGGTGAGTTATGTTGATTTTTAGAATCAATATTTAGGAATTGGAAGCTCAAATTTTGAGGATTGGTTAATGTTAAGATAATGCCTGTACAAAATTTCAGAAAAATTAAGTGCAAAATTTTAACAAATTTTTGCAAAATGTTGTAACTTCAGTTCTGAGCAAATATCAAACTATCTTTTTGGTACAATATATGGCAAATAATAATAGAACATTTTTTTTTTAGGAATATTTAGCTCTAGAACTCATTTTGAAAATAAAAATAAGTTACTAAAAATCACCATTTTTTGTGCCCCCAAAAAAATTTGGATAGCTAAAAATCAACATAACTCCACCAATTTTTGGAATTGGAAGCTCAAATTTTGGGAATTGGCTAACTTTATCATAATCCATACTTGGGACAAAATTCCAGAAAAATCAAAGGGGTTGGGTGACATGGCCTGGATGATTTGACACAGAATCAAATCTATAGATCACAGCAAATTAATACCTGTAGAACAACACTTCCACTTAAATGTTCAAGATTTTAACAGATGCTAAATTCACAATCATTGAAAGAGTTGAAAATAACATCCACAATCAGCAATTGCAAAACAAATAGATAAACAAAATAAGTAGCTCTAATCTGTTTGGACTTGTTATAAAATTTAATTACTCTGCCTGGTAATAAAATGTGTATGTCACTTACACCTATATAAATAAGAAAATCAGTCACTGTTTGATCTATCTAACTTGAAATGAATCACTCCCAAACCTAATAAAAGAAACTCACTAGCCAGGTGACTACACCACTGAGACATGTATATACAAAAAAGCAATCAAAGAAAATTTAACCAGAAGATAGTTTTCACTCAACAAATGGATATGCCACTTCAACAGTACATTTTCCATACCTTCTTTTGTGGCTTATCAAATACTTTGAAAACTTTTTAAAAACTTTCTAAAAACAATGTTTTTACAAAACCCTTTTCTCCTGACGATGATATAAGGTCAAAACTAGTTGAAAACAATTAAAAAATAAATAACATAAAATAAATATTCCTATTGTCTTTTGTTCATCTTTATATATATAAATATATATATATATATAATAATATATATATATATATATATATATATATATATACATATATACACAAGAATAGATCAATACATTTGCCAAAGTTAATAGTTGGATTGTTATTGGCAAATTAAGTACATTGACTAAAGATTATGTAGAAAAATATTTGTTGAATAAAGTAGATTATTTTTTCATCACTGAAGTGGGAACATATATAATGTGTATGTGCATGTGTTATGGCTTGTTTTTGTTTTTTTCATCTTAATACTTTCTAGCTCAAAATTTAACATTTGAGATGTCTTGTTGCTGATAGTCAGTGTTAAAAACAGAGTAGTTGTTGCTGATAGAACTGGGCTACCACTATCCTTGAACACGATGTCCAACTGATAGGAGCCAGCATTTTCTGGTCTCAGATGGCAATTGAAAGCTAACAAACCAGTGTACTGGTTCATGCTGAACATCTGTTTCTCATTGCAATGGGGTATAATTCTATAATAATATCTAGATGACATTTTGAAAAATACAGTTTAAAATGGATATCTAATGATCTACAGGATGCTAAGTATGATAGGAAAATTTAATTTTGTTTCCAGATAATTAAGAATGTTTGTATTGTATTAAATTTATTTAAAAATATGTATGTTTGCAAAAATTAAAAAAGATATTTCTTCTAATTTTTTAAGTTACTGTCTATAGAATATAATACTGCTTCTTTTACCTAATAATTTTATATTTAGTGTATGGCATATATATGCAAATGTAAACTAATATAGGATAGACATAGAATATAAAACAATTTGACTATTAAGTATTTTTTTGTAAAATGACACCAAATGTTGGGTATAAATTTTAAAATAGACAGAAAATTCATTTTAACATTTCAGTGCAATAGACAAAATACATTTTACTTACTGAAATGTTTGTAGTTTAAATGGCATTAGATTTATTATAATTTTCTAGAATAAGCTAAATTATCTACCTACCTAAAATTTTAGAGTTACTTCCCTTCGATTTTTAGAATATTTCTTTCGTTTTTATAAGTATTATTAAATGTAAAATTAATGATATATATATACTTTCTACATAATTATTATATCAGTTTGTATAATTTTATTAAATAATTGGATTGAAAACTTATCAATACATATATGACATTCATAGGTGAAGATTTTATGAATTTCTCAAATTACTTGACTATTTTAATATTTTTAGCAATTTATGTGAAATAGTGCTTATGCCATATTTATTTGTATTTTTATTTTAAATCATAACTTTTAGCAGAATTGTTTGGATAGTCATTTTCTTGAATTAAGAATTTTTTTTTCTCTAAGAAATTAGAAGTATTTCCTAATGTAGAATTAACAAAAACTAAATTGGCATAAAAACATCCTGAAAAAATACATTTTTTCAGAATGCTTTTATGCCAATTTAATTTTTTGGGGAAAATTATATCAACAAGCTACTGATGATATAGGCATCTATATCCATTAAATTTGATAATAATCTTATTATAATTGAGATTGTGTGTCTGTCTGTAAGTGAAACTATATCAGTACCCAAGTCACAATTCCCTTAGTAAGTTACGTCACATTCTCCATGATTTTATTTTTATTTAAACCTCAATTATTAATTAAAAAATTTCACATTATTAATACGGTTGGTCTTATCTACATACTAATAACATGCAAGTGTATTTATATCTACAACAAAATAGTAGTTTACAGTGTTAACGAGAAGGCTTATTTGCATATTGATCTTAAAAATTTGATTTTAAATATGTGCTTGGTATTTCTAATTGTTTGGTTTTATTTTAATAAATATGAGCAAAAATCTGGGGGATAAAGGAATCCATTAACAAAAAGAAATAACTGTAATTTTATTCTTTACTTCTTAATTTAAGTAAATAGTTAAATTAGGAACATTTAGCAATGAAAGACAGGGGTGATGGAAAATGATGGAAGAGTTAGTTTCAAAGTTGTTCTATTTTTTTTATTATATCCCCATTTGTTTCAAATCATTTTATCTACTTTCTTATTTAGTTTCATTAGTCTTTCTAATTTAATATATTTCATTACATTAAAACATAAATACTTACACACGGAGGGTACACATTTTTGCTAGTAATAATAATAATAATCAATGTTTTAAGTTTAAGAAAGATGTTAGATTTTTTTGTCATATAACATCAACTTGAACATAAATCATGTATTGCTATTGATGAAAATATCAAAGAATAGGCTTGTCTAATAATAATAATAATAATGAAATTTATTGTGTACAAAGTCTCATGTCTAGTACACAGAATAATGTATTAGTGTCAGGAACATGAACAGTTTACAGTAATAATATGCATGTATGTGTGCGCGCGTGTGCTTATGTGTGTGGAGAGGGGCATCAGGTATGGTGTTGGCAGACTACAGGAAGCATGGAGGCCTTGAAAGATGCAGTGTTTCGGCAGCCTACAACGGACGCGGACAGCTTATTCCATGCCTCAACAATTCTGAGCATGAAAAAATGTTTCCAAAAGATGGCTTCCTTCACAGAGGATTGTTAAAATAGTGAAAAATTAGGGTAGTTAGAGAAGTTGTTTATGATTTCTTGAATAAAATCAAAGGTGTAAGTTTTTTTTTTAATATAAAAAGGTTACTCTATTCATAATTTAGGAATCAAATTATATTCGTGAAGATTTCATCTCATTAGAGATTATGAAATGTTCTGAGTTATACAAAACAAAAAAAGAGAAAAAAAGGATCTGATGTGAAAGATGGTTTCCATGAAAGGATTGAGTTTAAGGAAACAAAGAAACTAAAAGAAAATTCATGACAATTTTTCTTACCTTTGATATGACATCCATTGTTGTTAGTTGTAAGTTGTTTTGTCCTGTAATTATTTAGTTAATGTTCAATCCAGTGAGATAAATATTTGGACTTATGAAGTGTTTTGTGTGTGTGTGTGTGTGTGTGTGTGTGTGTGTAGTAAAGTAATCATCCTAAGAAGTATAATGTGTGCGTGTAATGGTTGTATTTGTTAGAGAAAGAAGGAAGGTATTGAGGTTGTTAATGTGAACTTAATGAGATTTACTCACCCACTATCATTTTTATTTATTTCTCGTTTTTTATTTTCAACAAAAACTGTTTTAAATTTGATCTTAATAGTTTGAATGATGTAGAGTTTACTTTCTTTAAAATGATGCATGTCTGTATATTTGCATGTTTATATTTACAGGTACAAAAATGTACATTTATTTTATACTGTTAATAGAGAGAATATATTCATTAGTTTTTGTGTGGTACTGGAGGCAATGGCCTTGAGTTAGAAGTCTGTTGGTTATTCATTTCTATAAGATTTCTGGATTGTGGATATGGAGCAGAAATATCATTTTTGTTAAGATGACCTGAATGAACTGAAGATTTAGTAGAAACCAAATCTGAAATTAAAAATAATTATGGTTTTAAAATAAGACATAGGGGACCATATGACTTTTAGGCACCCCTTTTGCGATCTCGATTCATAAGCACATGTTTTTCAATTACACCGTCAAAATCCGGTTGTTTATTAACAGACGATTTTTAGAGTTTTTTTTAATTATAAAACTAACCCTTAACCCTAACCCCTAACTCTAACCCTAACCCTAACCCCTAACAAACAACTAGATTTTGACTGTAAATGAAAAACATGTGCTTATGAATTGAGATCGCTAAAGGGGTGCCTAAAGGTCATATGGTCCGACATAGGAATGGATTGGACAAAATTTGAAGATTTTGTTTATATCAATGTACATGTATTTTTCACATGTGCACACACACACACACACACACACACATATTGTCTATTGCATGTTCTGTTATAAATGCAATTATATTACTTTACTATGACCTATAATATAAGTTTACAAAAATGACAAACATTTTAAATTTGCCAAAAATTCAATTCATAAGATCTGAATTTAAAATTTGAAATTTCTTCTCTACTCATTGATTTTACTTCTTAGATTCCTTTACATTTTTAGAGGCATTTATTGGGTTATTTGTTTTATAGTTTAATTTCATCATTTAATGTTCAAACCAATTTTATATGCCATCATTTCTCCCATCTCCCTTTCTACATGTTCATTTGAATCTTTCATTACTGGTCTCTTCCTACTTAATAATAAGTGTGTATTTTGTGTTGTCTATAATTTGACTTCATCAAAATTACCTGTTGTTTCTTGGTCATTTGTAGCAGTATCTTCTCTGCAGTTTAGCTCATTGTTCAATTGAGAAGGTACAGCAGATCTCCAGGTAAAATAATCAGGTGGAATGGATACATTTTGAGTATACATCTGTTCAAACAAAAATTGAGATATATATTTTATATAATACGATAATGATAAGCATCTTTCCTTTTGGATCATCCTTAAAAAAAAAATCTGTAATAATCATAACATATAAATTGTTGATTTTTGTAAATAGTTTAAGCATAAAAAGTATACAAAACAAATTATTCTAAAGTCATATTGAATTTAGACTCTTTACAAATAAATTATAGATATATATTTTTTTTAAATTTGCAATAAAACTTACAGTAATCATAGTAGATTTTTTTAAACTCTAGAAGAAAAATTAGATCTTATTTTATTTTCATGAAAAGGCATATTTGAAAGAAAAACTCATTATAATTAACATTCCATTGACAAATATTTCTTCTGGGTTCAGATTTGTACCTGGTTGTTCATTTCATGTTTTTTTAATTTCTTCTTAAAGAATATGAAAGATTTTTAAAAATTGACTCATAATTAGATTTTTTTTTATTTTGATTTGTAAGAGTTCTAGGATTATGAAAATAAATTATCATTTGATTTTTGGCTATGAGAAGAAATGAATAAGGAAAACTATATTATTATTTCTACTAAATCAAAATAGCTTCATAACTTATTAATTCAATATTAAAATGAAATTAAAGTAAAAGATAGAAATGAAGGAAATTTTTCTTTTATTTAAATCACATTAATATTTTTTAAATGTTAGACCAGGATTTGGCATAAAAACTGTTAATATTAATTGAAAACATACAAAAAAAATACATTAAAAATTTAGATCTAATTGTAATGAGTATTAATTTAGAGTTACTTGATGGAACATTAGTCTTATGAATCTATATATGAATACATTTGTACTTCTATGTATCACACCCTGTCGATAAATAATAGACCATTCCATTTTGATTGTGAGGGAAAAAAGAGAAGAAAAAAAACATGCTACACATCAGAAAGGAAAAGAAAGAAAATAAGAGAATGAGAAAGAGAGTGAGGGAGAAATGGTTAAATCAAGATTATTATACTGTTTATATATTGAACTATTTAAAATAGCTCTTAAGCATATTTATCAAATGCTGTAATAGTTCAATTATGATATCAGTGGAGATCCACAGGTCCCACTAGTTTATATTAATTTAAAATGGCTTAGCATTACCTGAACACTAAAAATATTAATGTTCTGTTACTTTGTCTAAAGTTTATTGTCTTATTAAGGCTTGATAAACAAGCATAGAATGAAAATGAGCATTTTTGTTTACTTACTTGTGATGGAACTTCATTTGATGGCTGTGTTTTCTGTGAAAATCCATCTGCACAAGTTAGTTGCCTTCTTGATGCTGTTAAAGGAGTATTTGTAGATGGAGTTTGGCCTATTGGCATTGGGTGAGCAGGTCGCGGCCAAGAGTTTGGCTGGTAAGAAGGAGCAATCAAGTGTCTCTGTTCACCAACATATCTATTGGAAGGATCAAGTGCTTGTGCATAGGCCACATTTGGCTGACCATTACAGCGAATAATACAGATTGACAATGAAGCTGTAATGAACACAGCTATTGTGACTGCTATCACTGTAATAATAATGACCAGATTAAGATGAACCTTCTCTTCACTTTCTAGCTCAACAACATTTAACATTTGAGATGTCTTGTTGCTGATAGTCAGTGTTAAAACAGAGTAGTTGTTGCTGATAGAACTGGGCTACCACTATCCTTGACCACAATGTCCAGCTGATTTTCATAAACCTTTTTGAAATTTTAATATTGATATATAAAATTTTCACAGATATTACCTATGATAAGCCAAATACTTTGGTGAGTATGGCCCAGGGTAGTCATTTTGGGTCTCAGTAAAAATAAGGTGAGAACAACTTGTAGCCCTATAAATCAAGCTATTCATTATATAATGGTAATTTTTTACTCCTTTGTCTTAACCCATCAATGAAAGTGTTTTTAGTGAGGATACACATTTATCAGACATAGGACCGGCCCCACATACAAACTGCTCCTCTTCTCCTGCCTTTCTCCGTCCTTTCTCTTCTCTCTCTCTTCTCCCTCTTCTCTCTCCCGTCCTCCTCTCTCCATCCTCCTCTCTCTTCCTCTCTTCACACACCACACAACAACTTTCCTTTCTAAGAAATAATCTTAAATTCATTTTAAGTATTATTTAAATATAAATCTTTTTCTATGCCCAATTTAAAATTTCAATATTGAAGTTACTGAATTTTTGTTTGGTCATTTAAACCAAAAGCATTTTTTCTTTCTCTTCCAGTGGAAGTTTCAGTGTTCCCTGAAATTTGAGAAGGGTTCAGCAAGATCTTCCAGGGTTAATATCAAGGTTGGAATTGAAATATATCCCTGAAAAAGTATACAATCTGTTTTCCAAAGAAAAATAATATGCAATAGGTAATTATAAAATTATCTTCATTACATCCTAAAACTCAAGAAATACCCCAATTAAATACTATATATTGATAGATATTATAATGTAAAATGAAACGAAATAAGTATAAAATTAACACATTAATTTTTAATGGTTGAAAAATACACGTGTAACTTTTTTTCTTTGCCATATTTTTTTTGTAAATATCCTTTTAAAAAACAAAAACAAATGTTAGAATGGATTACAATAGAAAAGTTTAATATTTTTATTTTTTTTTAACAATGAGTTTATTACTGAAAATATCAATTATTTAAATTAGAATAATTTTTTAACATTTCCTAAATTAGTGGAACATGCTATAGAAAGTAATTAAAATTTTATCCTCAAAATCCTAGAGGCCAGGTGGTGCCAGATAAAGCTATGTTTAAGGAAAAATCCATATCTTAATTTAACTTAAAATTGGGGAAATGTCAAAAAAAAAAGCAGAAATTAAACAAAATTGATTTATGTGAAAAATTTTATTTTGGTTTTCAAAGGTAAGTGTTATTCTTTTTGAATTTTAAAACACAAAAATATGTATCAAAAATGCAGCTTTGAGAAAAAGTAAGAATAGAAATAAAGGATTTGGATCTAATTAAAGTTCCTTTATTGTAAGATGGACTTTTCCCTATTCAGTTGGCCTGGGATTTTTGTGTAAATTGATCTGCAGAAAGGTTTTAGTCCCCCGCCTTTTTGATGTTGTCATTGGAGAATTTGTTAAGAATGGATTTTTTTGGTTCCCTGGGCTGGGATTAGATGGTGGGCAAGGTCAGAGGCCCAAAAGAGTTTTTGGGGGCTTGATAAGGGAAAAGCCTACAAAGTAAAAAAAAACAGCATAGCTCACATGACTTTCAGAAACATTTTTTCATGCTCAAGTTGCTGAGGCATGGAATAATAAACTGCCTGCATCCATTATTGGCTGCTGA
Organism: Doryteuthis pealeii; assembly: GCA_023376005.1. NCBI lineage: Eukaryota > Metazoa > Mollusca > Cephalopoda > Myopsida > Loliginidae > Doryteuthis > Doryteuthis pealeii. The sequence goes on from CM042151.1 coordinate 21,446,203, forward strand.
AACACTGCATCTTTCAAAACCTCAATGCTTCCTGTAATTGACAACACTATACCTGATATCACCCCTTCATACACATATGCACATGCGCACACACATACATACATTTATATTATGACTATGCTATTCCTTTTCTTGACATTGGTACATTATTCTATGCACTATATATGAGCCTTTGATAAGTTGTGGTGCACCTGAACACTGTACACAATAATTTGATTATATTTATATAACTTGTTTCATATTTAGAATATTTTGATATACAAATTGAGTAGGACTATAGTTAACAAAATTTTGAGAGACTAGATTTTATGAAAGAGTGTTAACATTGCAGAAAAAAATAAACAAACAAAAGAATCAGAGGAAAATGGCTCATTGTTATTTTTCTTAATTAACAAAATTTGATTTTACTGAAAACCAAATAGGATTCTTTTAAGCATACTTTTTATTGTTTATAGATTAAAATGCGAAGATCTTTATTAATATCAGGTTTTTACTGAGATATATACATTCAGTTCTTCTATAAATTGATGTCTACTATTATATACAATAATATATGAGAAATATTTTTAAGTGTTATTATAAGCCAAATATACAATATTTGGTGTATATGATGATAAAAGGAAACTAGCAAATGCATACATTTATGGAAAAAATTATATTCTAAAAATCATAATGTTGGTATATTGTTAGACAAATACATTAAAAATGAGATAAAGTTACAATGAAACAATGTTGAAAGACAAGATTTTAATGGCTTCCATTACAAAGAAGTATTTGTATAGCAGAAAATCAGCAAAGAAATCATGAAGAAAAGGGTCATTATTTATATATATTTTAATTTATGAAGTAACATTTTTATACATTTAGAAAGCATTTTAAATTGATATTAAAGATGGAGTTTATTTATTTTTAAAATTTTGTGTAAAGTTATATTTCTGATAGGCTGTCACAAAATAGATATAGAGAGAAAAGTGTGTCAGACATGAAAGATGGTTATCTACGAGATGGTTTGTGCTAGGAGAACAAAATAAACTGATAGAAAAATAAAGAAAATCTTTCTTACCTTTATCTTGATCTTCAGTGAAATGAGTGAAAAGATTTCTTGTCCAAAGATATTACAGCTGATGTACAATTCAATAAACAAGAGAAAAAAATTAAGAGATATGTATATCAGTGTGTCCAAGTAGTAGTCCTGGGAAGTATGGTGTGTGTGTAATGGTTACAATGGGAAGAGTGTGTATATACAATAACCATTACCCATATTTATAACGCATTTTAATTTTTTTTTAAATTCTCATAATTATATTTAGTTTAATTTTAACATTTCAAATAAAAGAAAATAAGATATAATTGAATTTATTCAACTTTTACTTTTAAATTTTTTCTTTACACTTTTGTTCCCATAATGCACTATTTTGGTGGATATGTTATTCATCCTGTATTATTTACATTCTTCTCTCTATCTTTTCTTAGTTTCTCTAAATTGTCTTATTTTTAAACTTGAAATAGAAAAGTCCCTGTTCACTGAGCTAAGATTTATAAAAATTCTCATATTACATATAAGGCATTATTTATTGGTATATATTCAATCAAAGATATCTAAATACATTTTTTATTTATTACTTATAGAGTAATTATGTATAGTCATAATTTGTTGATTACAAAATTTATGGCCCAATTCAAGAATGTCTATTGTGTATCCTTTATGACAAACATTGTGAAGTTACAAGTAATTTTCCTATATTCATTCAAAAATATTCACTTTATACACCCAAATTTATTTATATAAGTTTGTTTAGATGCTAGTATTATAGAGAAGTTTCCTAGTGATATTTTGTCTAGTAAATATTTATATTGGAAAATATAAACCAAGTTATAGCCATATGTTTTATAGAGTTATTATAAGTAATTCTTATTAATACCTTTGAGAAGAGTCATTAACATAGCAGCAGCAGTTGTTTAGATAATTTAATCTTTTCTTTGTATTCTTGATGTTAACACAACATTAAGAATACAAAGAAGAGATTCAGTTTTTTAACAATGTTTGGTAATATATCATTTTGATTTCTATCTTTTTAAAGGTAGTAAATATATTCGCTAATTGATATGAGGTACAGGAGCAATGGTCTGGAATTAGAAGTCTGTGGGTTGTTCATTCTATAAGATTTCTGGATTGTGGATATGGAGCAGAAATATCACTTTTGTTAAGATGACTTGAGTGAACTGAAGATTTGCTGGAAGGCACATCTGAAAAACAATATACACATATATATATATATATATATGTTTGTGTTCATGACTCCAAATAGAGGTAAAAATGAATGACATGGATTTTAGTACACTTCAAAATTCTTTTATTCATTCACCAATATAAAACATGAAAATTTTCATAACCTTTGAATTTAATATTTTGAATATATATTTCCACAGATATTTACTATGATTAGCCAAATACTGGTGAGTATGCAGGTAGCATTTTGTCAGTAAAATAAGTGAGAACAACTTGTAGCCTTATAAATCAGCATTCATAATAATGGTATTACTCTGTCTTAACCATCATGAGTGTTAGTGAGAAATACACATTTACTTCAGACATAGGACAGGCTCCACATACACTCTCTCTCTCTCTCTCTTCTCTCTTTCTCTCTCTCTCCTCTCTCTCTCTCTCTCTCTCTCTCTCTCCTCTCTCTCTCTCTCTTCACACACACACACACTTCCTTTACTAGAATAATCTTATTCATTTAGTATTATCTAAAAATATTCTCTATGCCCAATTTAATTTCAATATTTGAAGTTACCTGATTTTTGTTGGTCATTTACAGCATTTTTCTTCTCTCCAGTGAAGTTCAGTGTCTGATTGAAGGTAGCAGATCTCCAGGTAAAATAATCAGGTGGAATTGATATATTCTGAGTATACATCTGTTCAAAAGAAAAATATATTGCAAGGTATATAAAATCCATTACATCCTAAAACAAGAAAATACTCAAATAAATACTATATATTGATAGAATATATAAATGATAATGAAACTGAATATATAAACACATTATTTTATGGTTGAAAATACACTGTACTTTTTCTTTGCCAATTTTTTTGTGAAAATATCTTTAAAAAAAAAACAAAAAACAAATTAAGAATGGATACAAAATAGAAATGTTAATATTTAATTTTTTTAACAATGAGTTTATTACTGAAATATCAATTATTTAAATTAGAATAATTTTACATTTCCTAAATTAGTGAACATGCTATAAAAAGTAATTAATTTATCCTCATCTAGAGGCCAGTGCCAGATTAAGCTATGTTTAGGAAAAATCCATATCTTATTAACTAAATTGATGTCAAAAACAAAATAACAATAAAAAATATTTATGTATTTAATTTGGTTCCAAAGTAGTGTCTTATCTTTGATTTAAACACAAAAATATGTCACAAAAATCAGCTGAGGAAAATAAGGATAGAATAAAGATTTGATCTAATTATATTACTTGTGATGGAACTTCATTCAGTTGCTGGGATTTCTGTGTAAATTGATCTGCAGAAGTTAGTCGCCTTTTTGATGTTGTCATTGGAGAATTTGTAGATGGATTTTGGTCTGCTGGAATTAGATGTGCAGGTCGAGGCCAAGAGTTTGGCTGATAAGAAGGAGCAATCAAGTGTCTTTGTTCACCAACATATCTATTGGAAGGATCAAGTGCTTGTGCATAGGCCACATTTGGCTGACCATTACAGCGAATAATACAGATTGACAATGAAGCTGTAATGAACACAGCTATTGTGACTGCTATCACTGTAATAATAATGACCAGATTAAGATGAACCTTCTCTTCACTTTCTAGCTCAACAACATTTAACATTTGAGATGTCTTGTTGCTGATAGTCAGTGTTAAAAACAGAGTAGTTATTGCTGATAGAACTGGGCTACCACTATCCTTGACCACAATGTCCAGCTGATAGGAGCCAGCATTTTCTGGTCTCAGTTGGCGATTGAAAGCTAACAAACCAGTGTACTGGTTCATGCTGAACATCTGTTTCTCATTGCCTCTGATTATTTCATATTTTAGAAATGCATTCTCTTGACTATCACTGTCTGATGCCTTGATTTCGGTGATGTTCTTTGTATGATGTGGGTAATATGTCACATCCAGATTGTAAGGTTTAACACTGGGAAATGTAAAATATGGAGCATTATCATTTTATCAGTTACCTCAACAATCACATTCACTGTATTATTGAGAGATGGTGTTCCATTGTCTTTCACAAATACCTGGAACTCATAAGTATCTTGAAACTCATGATCAAGAGACATAATTGCTGATAATAATCCATTTGGTCTTATTTTGAAAGGTAAGAAGTGTTTATTATTGGTGATCAGAGAATATGTAAGTTTTCCTCCAGCTCCCAAGTCTGGGTCAGTGGCATTGATGTAGCCAACAGTAATTCTTGAGTTTTCATTCTCATCAATCAAGAATTTAAATGTATCTTTTGTAAATTGTGGCTCAACATCATTGATATCCATCACTTGAATGGAGAATTTGCTGTTACTATGAAGAGGAGGAGATCCTTTATCTTGACAACTGATTACAACATCATGGTGTTCTTCTTTCTCTCTATCCAGGGGATTTTTCAGTGTCACTTCATATTTCTTTGTACCTAAATTCTGAAGCTGGAATTTCTCATGGTGAAGATGACAGATAACCTCTCCATTTTGTCCCTCATCATTGTCAATGATTTTCACATAAGCAATGAAACTGCCAACTTTGGCATTTTCCAAGATTTCAACTTTATTCTTATTGGATGTAGAGGGAAAGTTTATATCAATTACAGGAGCTGTGTTCTCATGGCTTATTACATTTATATTAACTATTGAAAAAGAATTTAATGGTGGCCTTCCTCCATCCTCAGCTTTTACATACAATTTGTGTATTATTTCTTCTGGATTAAATTTTTTCTGCAAGAAAATCTGCCCAGTTGTTTCTACTAATTGGAAGAAAGATTTTGCCATCTCAGTTGTCTCTTGACTCCAATGATATGAAATTCTTCCATTTTGTCCTGAATCTAAATCAGTTGCTGATAAAATAACAATCGGTGTTACTTTGCTCTCTTCATTTTAATCGAAATATTATATGATTTTTCAGAAAATATTGGAAAGTTATCATTAACATCATTAACTAAAATGTGAACATTTAATGTATTTTGTTTTTGAGGAGATCCTGAATCTTTAGCCACAACTTGTACAACATAAGAGTCTTTGGTTTCTCTGTCTAATGTCTTTTCTAATTCTATTCCAAGCTGTGATGTGCCAACAACACTTGGTGTAATAAATAGTGTAAATGGTTCATTTTCATTCTTTTTTAAGTTCATAAGTAATCCTTGAATTCAGTAGTCCAACATCTTTATCAATGGCATTGGGAATTGATTTTCTCATTCCCTTCCCATATCCTTCATCAAACTGAATATTATTTGTTTTTTCTGGAAATTCTGGTTTGTGGTCATTGATATCTTTTATGATGACTTTAATTTCTAAAATCCTCATTGAAGAAGTTCCTTTACGAACAGCTACATCAATAAGCTGAAAACATTCTTTATTACGTTTACACATTGCTTCTGCATCCAATGTGATTTGCATATAATTTACCTGTTTTCTTTGAGACTTGGAAATATTGTGAATTATCAACTTTACCCTGTAATTGGCTGAAAGTTATGATTCTTCTCTCTTTTCAGGAATATTATTCATTATTTTAGAATCTGCAGCAATATCTCCAATGTAGGTTCCTGGACTCTTTCCTTCTTCCACAGTGTAAGTAAGATCTACACTGAGACAAATTGGTAATGTGCAGAGGAGAAGAATATAAATCCAAACATCTTGGATTTATAGACTGCAAAAAGATTTTAAGCATATTATCTTTAAAGTTAAATCTTTGATATTTGAAAATAAATAAAATATAGAAATGAAAAATTCTCTGTAAATAATTAGACTCCAAAAATAATAACTATTAGGTCTACATTTATATAAAGTTAATAATTGACTATTCAGAATTGTTATGTTTAATCCATATTTTTAATTCAGTATGGAAATTATTATTCACCTAACTTCAGGACATGCATAAGCCATTTGAAAGTGCCAAAATATATGGAAGGATTATTTTTTCCTTTGTACTTCAGAGATAAGATGTAATAAAAGTTAAGACATAAAATGGCTTCTCAAAAAAAAAATGCTAAAAACATGGTTCTTTATTTTCTGGAGAAATTATTTTCAAGAAATCTATGAAATATCAATTGAAATATAGGAACCACTGAGTAATTTGTAAATAAAATATTCTCAAACTATTCAAATTACCTGGTATAAAACATATCTTGTTTTATTCAAGTGAAAAATTAAATAACTAAATGTGCTTCTAATATAGACATTATTTTTGAAATACCCAATATGACTTAGGTAAAAAATAAAAAATGGTTATCTTTATTTGAGGTAGCATATTTTATATAATGAATGTATTTTAGTTTTATTTTTATATTTTTGTATATAATTAAAAGTATATTATTAACAACCCCTATCAAATTTGAAAAAGAAAAATGATACTAAGTGTACAACTATGTAAATATTCAAAATGATTTCTTATTTAATTATTTATTTGTTTATTTGTACAAGAAACTTGTGCCATTTTCACATAGCTTACTTTTTAGTCAGCTGCTATGATTATCTTTTAGTTACATACTCGTCATAGTTATTTCCCTTGCACTTTATTCTATTTTACAATAAATACCATGACATGATCAATTCATTTATGAAAAACATGATTAATAAAACAATAACTGACAAAATCATCAATGCAAAAAATAACAATAATATCTTAAAAGTTAATCCTGTTTTGATTCTGCAGCAGAAGTAAATAACTGAGTCATGTTCATTATCTTTGCAAATCTTCAATATAAGTATATAACTTCAAATACTATTTAGATTTTAAAATGTTTATTTTCATATATTTTGAATTTTAAAAAAAAGTTCTATTTTATTGCATGTTGAATATTTATTTGTATCGCACATAAATTATCAGTACAACTTTAAGTAATCAAGATTTTAAATTATTTAATTATTTCTGTAAGCAGTAAAAGAATTTCATGAGATTTCTAATTTTTTTAAGAATAGGATTTTTCGTAACTTGAAAAAAAATTTTGAAATACCCTAACATAGACTATAAAATAAATATGTAGAGTGGTAAAATGATAAAAGCTTTGATTGAAATATTTATTTTAAATATATATAAAATTATGTTCCTAAATAACATCAATTTCATATACATATATATTTTTTTTTTAAATGTATATATTCCTAAATAACATCAATTTCATATAAATACATATTAAAAATATATATATATATTCCTAAATAACATCAATTTTATATAAATACATATTAAAAATATATATATATTCCTAAATAACATCAATTTCATATAAATACATATTAAATATATATATATATATTCCTAAATAACATCAATTTCATATACATACATCAAAAAAGTTATCTGAGTAGATAAAAAGGACTGTCATTATGTAAAGTCAAGTGGATATATGGCGCAATTGTATAAATGGGTAGAAAAATAGTTTATTATTAAATTGAGTAATAATTTTAGTATAGAATATTAAAATAAACAAATATTCTAAATGGGAATTTTTAGTATAGAAATATTTTTATTAATCTACTTTTCATTAGTCAAAGAGACTACCATGCTATCAAGAAATAATAAGTGTGTCAGATTTGAAACATCAACCATGATGTGGCTTGTGCCAGTAACTTAAAAAAAACTATACAAATTCTTCTTACCTTATTTATGATCTTCAATTTAATCAGTGAAGATTTGTCTTATCCACAGATATTTCAGTTGATGCTGGGATTAATAAGTGAGATAAAACTTTAAGCTGGAAATATGTATCTGAAGTAGTCGTCCTAAGAAGTATGATGTTTGTGTAATGGCTGCATTAGTCACAGGAAAAGATAGAGAGTATTGAAGTTGTAATTCTAGACTATACACAATATCCACCCACCACCTATTATTTATATTATATCTTTTACTTGAAATTAACTTTAATTTTCTCATTATAACCATTTTCAAATTTAATTTTGAAATTTTGACTAAATATTGCTAATCTACAATGTTTTAATTTTTATTGGAAAATTTGTCTTTCCTACCCTTTTTCCCATAATGCAATATTTTAGGAGATATGCTATTCATCCCATATGAGCTATTTTCTTCTCACTATCCATGCAGACTTCCTCTAAACTTTCATAATTTTTACAAGAATTTTATTTTTACAAGAAAAGACAAAAAATGTTTGCTTACTTGTCTGGATTGATTTTGAAAACATTTGAAATTTTTCATACATTTAGATATTAACTTTTTAGACAGTTTCTTACTATGAATTCTATTTAGGATATTTAGTGCATTTAACTGGTGTAAATAAAAGAATATAATGTGATCCCAATGTCTGTGTGCTTGTGTATGCTAAGTCATTGCTAATTTGAAGAAATGCCATTTCATATGTAACCAATTCTCCCATAAAGGGACCCTCATAATTGTATCTTTTAAAAGATTTATATTGTTTGTTGTTGTTGTTGTTGTTTTTTTTTGGGGGGGGTATTAGTACCTTCAGAGTAACTTAAAATTGAAATGTTTTTGTGCTAGCAAATATTTACATTTATCAACCATAATGCAGCAAGTATTTGTGTGTATATGTGGTTTTATATGTAGTTTTAATTTGGTTAACATATAGAACAATTTCACTGATTCATGTGTGGCACTGGGGTAGTGGTCTTGTGTTGATGTTTGTTGGTTATTCATTTCTACAAGATTTCTGGATTGTGGATATGGAGCAGAAATATCACTTTTGTTTAGATGACTTGAATGACCTGAAAACTTTCTGGAAGTAAGATCTAAAAAAGAAGAAATTAATCACCATTATGATATGTGAATATGCAACTATTCTAGCTAAATACTCATTTTCTTAGCTAGTAATAATTTGTTAGTTATCTATTTACCTAACAATTGCATGAGTTTTGAGTAGTCTGAATTAGAATAGGAAAATAATTTTAAAAAACTTATATCATATTTTTCAAACTATTTACTTGGAATTCAAACTTGGAGATTCAATGTTAATATTTGTAACTTGTTCTTCATTTGTTTAATGAAGTATGTCTTGATGTATTTGTTTATTTTTCTCTCTGCTTATATTCTTTCCATTACTTAATATTCTAACTGACAATTGTCTTATAATCTATTAGATTGTGTGTGTGCAATTCTGAGTAATTCCTCTTCATTGCATCACTAACGTCAATAGAAGTTAGTTGGCATCTCTTAAGTAATGGCAGGTTATACTGGATTACATTGTACCAACAGCAAAGAATGATTTTTGAACTTACCTATTATTGAATGCAGAGCCAGATTTATCAATAGCATAGTAGGCCAGGTGGGCCTACTGAAACTAATGTGTCCTGCAGCATGCTTGATTATAACCTTGTTTCAAGTGTACACTGGATATTTCAATATATAATATATTCAAAACCATAAAGGCCCCTGTTCCTGTATAATGTGTAGGCTCAAAGTGGTCTTCATCTGATGGGCTATGGGGTAGTTCTCAGGTGGGCCACTGATATAGGGCCTACAGAAAAAATTGAGACCCAATGTGGAGTTTGGCCTAGGTCCCACAATTAGGTGAATCCCGCCTTGATTGAATGTGCAAGGCGGATTGCCTTTTACAAGACTTAAGGGCTCTAACTGAACTGCTCTTTACTCATAGCTGAAGTAGAAGTGGATGCATGGCTTTTGCGTGTGAAATGAATGCAAATTGTCCCATATGGAGTTTGAATTTTATTCACCAATTCCTTTCTCTGTGTACCCACTCAACTAATGTACTAAAAAAATAAAAATGGTTTCATTCCTATTTTCACTTTTTTTAGTCTGTCTATTTATCTCTTATTATTAGATAATTACTTTATATTCTTGAGTAATTAGTACACTATTTTGCTTTTAATATTACCTTCTTTTTGTTGATTATTTGCATCATTTTCTTCCCTCCAGTTTTCAGTCTCAGATTGAGATGGTACAGCAGATCTCCAGGTAAAATAATCAGGTGGAATTGATACATTCTGTGTATACATCTAGTGAGAGGAAAATAGAATATGCATATATTGATATATCATATATATATATATATATATATATATATATATATATATATATATGCCAAAGAAAAGGCTTAAATACAGGTTATATTAAGTTATAAATTTATTTCCACCAATATAAATCAGCTTCATCAGACTGTGGATCCCAAGGAAATGGTAAAGAAATTGCCCAAATTTGTTTATATTGTTATAATTTCGAAATAGACTTTTAGGCTCTTCTTTATATATACTACTGGGTGGGGGTGGGGGTTATATTTAAGATAAGGATCAGGACGGTGGTTAGGGGTAAAGAAAAACAAATTTTAGGAGTGTGCTACTTTAAAGTGTGTTTACTCACTCCCCAATGATACTGTTGCTGCTTTTCTCATCATGATAAATAATATCAACAATAGCAACAACCTTAAAGATTTGAGGAAATTTACAAAGTCATCCTATATTATTATTTAATTCTGGACATAATTTAATTTTTGGAGCCTAAGAGATTTCAAAATTTCCAAAGTCAGTACATTAATAGAATTACATTTCAAAATTCTCACAAACAGCAATATAATGAAGAATAGAAATAAGAAGTAAAAAATAGAATACAAAATAATTCCCATATAAACAAATTATTAACCCAAATCTAAACTATTAGATACTATAAAATTATAAAGAATAATAAATCATATATATAATGTCAATTCAAAAAATTATAATAATTACACTAGAGTGATGATAAAGAGTATGAATAAATAGAGCATTAAAGATACAAAATAATGAATTAATAGACCAACATATATATATACATATATATAAGTATATTTTGGCAGCATTTTTTCTTTTCAACATGTTTTGTTAAAATGGAACTTGTGAGCCCTTCATACTACTAATTCCTACTGCTACTGCTCGTTTTAAAAGTGAGACAATGGAAACATTCCACCAGTTTCACACCTGATGATGGCACAAAGACTAGCAGAAAGCACTCGTGAAAGAACCTTTGGTGGATTGCTACACCAATTCCACCCGGATATTAAAAAGATGGCCAGACAGTTAGAAAGGATCAAACAAAAACTCGGCCGACAAGAATTGTCAGTAGAGTTTAACAAAACACATATATATATATATATATATATATATATATATATATATATATATATATATATAATAGAATTAAGTTAAAGAAAGTAGAAGTTTAAAATAAAATAAAAATGTAAACAAAAACCAAATCTAACATACATGTTTAGCATCAACTATGAAATCATATCAGTAACTAAATTATTAATCAACATACATAATTATACTTTCATGTATGTCTCCTATGTATGATTCATAGGAAGGACCTGAGGAAGTTATTATTTATGATAGCTTGAATTTATTTCTGTGCTGGCATTTAAATATCTCATTTCTCTGACTCTGATTGTTTGTGTCCCTATATTTAATTATTTGAATCTTCTCCAAGCACAGATTGCATCTGCTTCCCAAACTGTTTGTTGTTGTAGATCTCTTGATAATTTTTCACTCAATTTGTGGGATAAGCCCTCTATCTCTTAACTTCCAAAAAAGGTTTCAAGAGAGCTGGGTGGTGTAGGCATCCAATATGTAAGCTTTTCTGAGGTAGAATATTCTAGGGAGAGCTCAACTTATAGTTATAAGGAGTAATTATATATATATATATATATATATATATATATATATATATATAGAGAGAGAGAGAGAGAGAGAGAGAGAGAGAGAGAGAGAGAGAGAGAGAGAGAGAAATTAAATGTTTCACAATGAAACTGACAAATATATCTAGATAAAAAATATTTAAAACAAATATTTCTTGTGCTAAAAGTGAATTAAATTCTAAATAAATTTAGAATGACTTCAATGTTTAGGATGATCTCTTATCTTAAAAAAACATTTTACTGAGAATATAAATTTTATAAATATTTCAATTAAAGTTAATATCTGTTGCTATTCTTTAAACCAGTAATTTATGATTAAGTAATCATTCTATAAATAAAAATGGCAGACTTGTTGTACTGAATGAATTTCAACTATGCTCCAAAAAGAAAAAAAGGCTTAACAACTTATTACTGTTATCAGGTACAAAATTCATAATCTTATTATATAATCTTTTACTCCAATTGAATTGATGTGATACTTCATCTAACCTACTTCATATATATGAGTAAAATTAATAAAATGAATAGAAGTAAGAAAAAACAAATCTTAGCAGACAGACCAGAGAATTCTATCTGATCAAATACATCCAACTGTTTACAACAAAACTTAATAGCAATTTTCAGTAGAGGTGTATATTTGATATAATTTTTTTGTTTGGAATCTATGAATTTGATTCATCTCAAAAGTGATAAAATTTTCAAATAAATCCAATCTGGAAAAGGTTAATTTTCTTTTATGAAGATAAAAAAATTTATTGTCTGAATTTCAAATTAAGAATAAAAATTGTAACTCATAGATACTTACTTGTGATGGAACTTCATTCAGTTGCTGTGATTTCTGTGGAAATCCATCTGCAGAAGTTAATTGTCTCCTTGATGCTGTCAAAGGAGTATTTGTAGATGGAATTTGGTTTCCTGGCATTTGATGAGCAGGTCGTGGCCAAGAGTTTGGCTGATAAGAAGGAGCAATCAAGTGTCTCTGTTCACCAACATATCTATTGGAAGGATCAAGTGCTTGTGCATAGGCCACATTTGGCTGACCATTACAGCGAATAATACAGATTGACAATGAAGCTGTAATGAACACAGCTATTGTGACTGCTATCACTGTAATAATAATGACCAGATTAAGATGAACCTTCTCTTCACTTTCTAGCTCAACAACATTTAACATTTGAGATGTCTTGTTGCTGATAGTCAGTGTTAAAAACAGAGTAGTTGTTGCTGATAGAACTGGGCTACCACTATCCTTGACCACAATGTCCAGCTGATAGGAGCCAGCATTTTCTGGTCTCAGTTGGCGATTGAAAGCTAACAAACCAGTGTACTGGTTCATGCTGAACATCTGTTTCTCATTGCCTCTGATTATTTCATATTTTAGAAATGCATTCTCTTGACTATCACTGTCTGATGCCTTGATTTCGGTGATGTTTCTTGTATGATGTGGGTAATATGTCACATCCAGATTGTAAGGTTTAACACTGGGAAATGTAAAATATGGAGCATTATCATTTTTATCAGTTACCTCAACAATCACATTCACTGTATTATTGAGAGATGGTGTTCCATTGTCTTTCACAAATACCTGGAACTCATAAGTATCTTGAAACTCATGATCAAGAGACATAATTGCTGATAATAATCCATTTGGTCTTATTTTGAAAGGTAAGAAGTGTTTTGTTATGGTGATCAGAGAATACGTAAGTTTTTCTCCAGCTCCCAAGTCTGGGTCAGTGGCATTGATGTAGCCAACAGTAATTCTTGAGTTTTCATTCTCATCAATCAAGAATTTAAATGTATCTTTTGTAAATTGTGGCTCAACATCATTGATATCCATCACTTGAATGGAGAATTTGCTGTTACTATGAAGAGGAGGAGATCCTTTATCTTGACAACTGATTACAACATCATGGTGTTCTTCTTTCTCTCTATCCAAGGGATTTTTCAGTGTCACTTCATATTTCTTTGTACCTAAATTCTGAAGCTGGAATTTCTCATGGTGAAGATGACAGGTGACCTCTCCATTTTGTCCCTCATCATTGTCAATGACTTTCACATAGGCAATGAAGCTTCCAGCTTTGGCATTTTCTGTAATCTGAACCGTATTTTTTTCTGACGTTGTTGGAAAATTCACTTTAATGATTGGGGCATTGTTATTTTGATGAATTATATTTACATTGACTATTCCAATGGAGCTTAATGGTGGACTTCCTTGATCCTCAGCTTTTATATACAATTTATATATTCTTTCTTCTCCAGAATCAAACCTTTTCTGCAAGAAAATCTGCCCAGTTGTTACTACTAATTGGAAAAAAGATTTTGCCATCTCAGTTGTCTCTTGACTCCAATGATATGAAATTCTTCCATTTTGTCCTGAATCTAAATCAGTTGCTGATAAAATAACAATTGGTGTGACTTTGCTCTCTTCATTCTTAATTGAAATATTGTATATTTTCTCAGAAAATATTGGAAAGTTATCATTAACATCATTAACTAAAATGTGAACATTTAATTTATTTTGTTTTTGAGGAGATCCTGCATCTTTAGCCACAACTTGTACAACATAGGAATCTTTAGTTTCTCTGTCTAATTTATCCTCCAATTTTATACCCAGTTGTGAATTTCCAACAATACTTGGGGCAATAAATAGTGTAAATGGTTCATTTTTCATTTTTTTAAGTTCATAAGTAATCTTTGAATTCTGTAGTCCAACATCTTTATCAATGGCATTAGGGATTAGTATTTTTGTTCCTATTGCTAAATCTTCTGAAAATTGAATGTTAATTTGTTTATCTGGAAATTCTGGTTTGTGATCATTAATATCTTTTATGATGACTTTGATTTCTAAAATCCTCATTGAAGAAGTTCCTTTACGAACAGCTACATCAATGAGCTGGAAGCATTCTTCATTACGTTTGCAAATTGATTCTGCATCTAATGTAATTGTTGCATATAATTTGCCTGTTTTCTTGGAGACTTGAAAATATTGTGAACTGCCTCTGTCTCCTTGTTGCAGTTGACTAAATGTAATAAGCTTCTTGTCTTGTTGGGAAATATTTTCCATTACTTTAGAATCTGCAGCAATGTCTCCAATGTAGGTACCTGGACTCTTTCCTTCTTCCACAGTATAAGTAAGATCAGCACTGAGACATGTATGGAGGACAGGTAAGATCATAATCATCAGCATAAGCATCTTCAATTTGTTGCCTGGATTAAAATATTTGTGGTATCTATTAATTAATTAATTAGAAAAAAAGAAGCAATTTGAATGAGAAGTGTCATATAAGTAAATATATTCCAAAGAAGTAGTTTCCTGAAACACTATTAAATGTTATTTTATTTTGTATTATTTGAAATATGATGATTTGTACTTTATTAGTACAAATCGGTATTTTAAGTTAAATGCTATTGATTTTAATGGTATGAAAAGTATAATGATGCTGACTGTTTTTGCTATGGTCGATATGATAAAATGGAGTTTAGGTAAATATCAGTACTTTCTATATATATATTTTAAACAGTAATTTTATAAACCAGATAATATACTTTGGGGCAGTTTTTTCTGGTCTAAAACCAAAATTTTTAATTTATTAGAATGACCATCTAACATGCAGTTTAATGTCTGAAATATAAATTTGTTTTTACTTAAATTATATTAGCATAATATCCAATTGGGTTTGAATTAGGGAATTTTCAGAATTTGATGTTAATCAACAATTTATCCTGTTTATTGGAGTTACTTCCCTTCGATTTGTTAATTTGAATCGCTGTCATTAATAGAGTCAATTACATAAAAATTAGATTAACAAAAAAAGAGATAAAGTTAATACTGAATTTAGATACCACAAAACATTTTGAATTTTTGTCAGTCATATTATATTGAATTAGCATTCTTAAATTTCTAGAAACATTTACCAAAATCATAAACATTTTCATGTTTTTCAGTGTTCATATTGGATTTTATATAAAATAATTTTAAAATAATTAGTTTCCTATTTAATATATTTTTATATATAAATTCAGTGCTGTGATTTAACAAACATTATTTTTCTTTTAATTAACAATGTACTTTTTTCAAGCATTTTCTTTTTTATCCATGCTTTTTTTTTTAACAAACAAATAAAATTTGATTTTATTGAAAACAAAGTAGAATTGTTTTTAAGTATGTTTTTTGTTTATAGATTAAAATGATAAAATCTTCATTAATATTAGATTGTTTTACTTCTATGAAATTGATATCTACTTTACTATATACAATAATATATGAGAAATACTTTAAAGTTATAGTTTTATTATAAACTAGATACACAGTATTTTCTGGAATTTTTAAAGATTTAAAATAGTTTTTGACATAGATTTCTCAACTGTTCAAATTTATATTTTCTACCCTATGAAAAAATAAAAAATATCTGAAAAAGTAATTTTTACCAAAAAAATATTTGAATATGATAAAAGGAAGTTAGCAAGTGTATACATTTATGGAACAATTATATTCTAAAACTCATAATGTTGGTATATTGTATAGTAAAAAATAAGATAATAAAGTTAAATTCATGATTTTTATTGATGTGACAGATTTTCAGCAGTGTACCAAGTTGAAATATTTTGATATATAAACTGACTGCTGCTATAGTTGAAAAATATTGAGAGACAAGATTTTAATGGCTTCCATTACAAAGGAGTATTTATGTAACTAGCAAAGAAATCGGAGAAAAATGGTTCATTATATTTTTTTAATTAACAAAGTAAAATTTTTATATATACAAAAAGATATTTTAAATTGATATTTTTGAAGGCATTTATTCATTCTAAAAAATTTTTGCAAAGTTATATTTCTCAAAGGCTGTCACAAAATAAGATTAGAGAAGTGTGTCAGACATGAAATATGGTTATCTATAAGATGGTTTGTGCTAGAACAAAATAAACTGATAGAAAAATAAATAAAATTTTCTTTACCTTTACTTTGATCCTCAGTGAAATGAGTGAAATGATTTCTTGTCCACAGATATTACAACTGATGCTTAATTCAATAAGCAAGAGAAAAGTTTAAGAGTGAGTCCAAGTAGTAGTCCTGGGAAGTATGGTGTGTGTGAAATGGTTGCATTAGTCAGAGGGAGAAGGGTGTTGAGGTGGAATATACACAATAACCATCCCCCATTATCCAAATTCATAACGTATCTTTATTCCTTTTTTTTTTTAATTCTCATTATAATTACATCTAATCTAATTTTTAACACTTGGAATAAAAAGATAATGATATATAATTGAGTTTGTTCAAATTCTGGTTTTCCTTTTCCTTTATGCTTTTGTTCCCATAATGCAGTATTCCAGGGGATATGTTATTCATCCTGTATCATTTACATTCTTCTCTCTATCCTTGCTTAGTTTCTCTAAATTGTCTTATTTTTACTTTTTGAATAGAAAAACTCCCTGCTAAATAGTATTCACTGAGCTAAGATTTATAAACATTCTCATATTACATATAAGGCATCATTTATTGGTATATATTCAATCAAAGATATCTAAATTCATTTTTTTTAATTATTTATTACTTATAGAGTTATTATGCAGTTAATAATTTGTTGCTTACAAAATTATGGCCCAATTCAAGAATGTCTATTGAGAGTGTGTCCTTTGAAACAAACATTGTAAAGTTATAAGTAATTTTCCCATATTCATTCAAAATATTCACTTTTATTCATCCAAATTTATTTATGTAAGATGTAAGATGCTAATATTATAGAGAAGTTTCCTGGTGATATATTTTGTCTAGTAAATATTTATATTTGGAAAATATAAAGCAAGTTTATAGCTATATGTTTGTATAGAGTTAATATAAGTAATTCTTATTAATACCTTTGAGAAGAGTCATTAACATAGCAGCAGTTGTTTAGATAATTTAATCTTTTCTTTGTATTCTTGATGTTGTTGACACAAGAAGGATTTATTGAAATATTGTGTTAACAACATCAAGAGAATCAAGAAGAGATTCAGGTTTTTTAACAATTTTTGGTAATATATCATTTTGATTTCTATCTTTTTAAATGTATTAAATATATTCGCTAGTTGATATGAGGTACAGGAGGCAATGGTCTGGGATTAGAAGTCTGTGGGTTGTTCATTTCTATAAGATTTCTGGATTGTGGATATGGAGCAGAAATATCACTTTTGTTAAGATGGCTTGAGTGAACTGAAGATTTGCTGGAAGGCACATCTGAAAAACAATATACATATATGTATATATATGTGTGTTCATAACTCTAAATAGAGATAAGAATGAATGAAATATATTTTAGTACATTTCAACATTATATGTATTCATTCACCAATATGAAAATTTTCATAACTATTAAACTGAATATTTTGAATATATATTTCCACAGAGATTAGCCAAATGGTGGTAGGTAGGAAGATTGTATTTTGTCTGTATAATAAGTGAGAATAGTATGTAGCCTTGAAAATCAGCATTCATAATAATGGTATTACTCTGTCTTAACCATCATGAGTGTTAGTGAGAAATGCACATTTACTTCAGACACAGGACAGGCTGCACACACACACACTCACACACACACACACTCTCTCTCTCTCTCTCTCTCTCTCTCTCTCTCTCTCTCTCTCTCTCTCTCTCTCTCTCTCTCTCTCTCTTGTACATACACACACTCTCTCTCACTCTCTCTTGTACATACACACACACACTCTCTCTCTCTCTCTCTCTCTCTCTCTCTCTCTCTTGTACATACACACACTCTCTCTCACTCTCTCTTGTACATACACACACACACACACACACACACACACACTCTCTCTCTCTCTCTCTCTTTCTCATGCACATACACACACACACACACACACACACACACACTTCCTTTACTAGAATAATCTTATTCATTTAGTATTATCTAAAAATATTCTCTATGCCCAATTTAATTTCAATATTTGAAGTTACCTGATATTTGTTGGTCATTTACAGCATTTTCTTCTCTCCAGTTAAGTTCAGTATTTGATTCAGAAGGTACAGCAGATCTCCAGGTAAAATAATCAGGTGGAATTGATATATTCTGAGCATACATCTGTTCAAAGAAAAATATATTGCAAGGTATATAAAATCCATTACATCCTAAAACAAGAAAATACTCAAATAAATACTATATATTGATAGAATATATAAATGATAATGAAACTGAATAGTATACAACACATTATTTTATGGTTGAAAATACACTGTAATAAGGTCTTTTCTTTGCCATATTTTTCTGTAAAAATATCTTAAGAATGGATTCAAAATAGAAATGTTATTTAACTTTTTTTAAACAAGGAGTTTATAACTGAAAAATCAATTATCTAAATTAGAATAATTTTACATTTCCTAAATTAGTGAACATGCTATAAAAGTAATTAATTTTATCCTCATCTGGAGGCCAGTGCTAGACTAAGCTATGTTTAGGAAAAATCCATATCTTATTAACTAAATTGATGTAAAAAAAAAACAAATAACATTAAAGTATATTTATGTGATTTAATTTAGCTCCAAACTAGTGTCTTATCTTCGATTTAAATACAAATATGTCACAAAAATCAGCTAAGGAAAATAAGGATAGAATAAAAATTGTAACTCATAGATACTTACTTGTGATGGAACTTCATTCAGTTGTTGTGATTTCTGTGGAAAACCATCTGCAGAAGTTAGTTGCCTTTTTGATGTTGTCATTGGAGAATTTGTAGATGGAGTTTGGTTTGCTGGAATTAGATGTGCAGGTCGAGGCCAAGAGTTTGGCTGGTAAGAAGGAGCAATCAAGTGTCTCTGTTCACCAACATATCTATTGGAAGGATCAAGTGCTTGTGCATAGGCCACATTTGGCTGACCATTACAGCGAATAATACAGATTGACAATGAAGCTGTAATGAACACAGCTATTGTGACTGCTATCACTGTAATAATAATGACCAGATTAAGATGAACCTTCTCTTCACTTTCTAGCTCAACAACATTTAACATTTGAGATGTCTTGTTGCTGATAGTCAGTGTTAAAAACAGAGTAGTTGTTGCTGATAGAACTGGCTACCACTATCCTTGACCACAATATCCAGCTGATAGGAGCCAGCATTTTCTGGTCTCAGTTGGCGATTGAAAGCTAACAAACCAGTGTACTGGTTCATGCTGAACATCTGTTTCTCATTGCCTCTGATTATCTCATATTTTAGAAATGCATTCTCTTGACTATCACTGTCTGATGCCTTGATTTCGGTGATGTTCTTTGTATGATGTGGTAATATGTCACATCCAGATTGTAAGGTTTAACACTGGGAAATGTAAAATATGGAGCATTATCATTTTTATCAGTTACTCAACAATCACATTCACTGTATTATTGAGAGATGGTGTTCCATTGTCTTTCACAAATACCTGGAACTCATAAGTATCTTGAAACTCATGATCAAGAGACATAATTGCTGATAATAATCCATTTGGTCTTATTTTGAAAGGTAAGAAGTGTTTGTTATTGGTGATCAGAGAATACGTAAGTTTCCCTCCAGCTCCCAAGTCTGGGTCAGTGGCATTGATGTAGCCAACAGTAATTCTTGAGTTTTCATTCTCATCAATCAAGAATTTAAATGTATCTTTTGTAAATTGTGGCTCAACATCATTGATATCCATCACTTGAATGGAGAATTTGCTGTTACTATGAAGAGGAGGAGATCCTTTATCTTGACAACTGATTACAACATCATGGTGTTCTTCTTTCTCTCTATCCAGGGGATTTTTCAGTGTCACTTCATATTTCTTTGTACCTAAATTCTGAAGCTGGAAATTATCATGGTGAAGGTGACAGGTGACCTCTCCATTTTGTCCTTCATCATTATCAATGACTTTTACATAAGCTATGAAACTGCCAGTTTTGGCATTTTCAGAAATTTCAAGTATCTTTGTATTTGATGAAGAAGGAAGGTTTATATCTATGATTGGAGCATTGTTACGTTTATTTAAAATGTTCACCAATACCTTGGCAAATGAGCTTAATGGTGGACTACCTCCATCTTCAGCTTTTACATACAATTTGTATATTATTTTTTTACCTAAATTTAATTTTTTCAGTAGAAAAATCTGCCCAGTTGTTTCTACTAATTGGAAAAGTGTTTTTGTTCTTTCAGATGTTTGATGACTCCATTGATATGAAACTCTACCATTTTGCCCTGAATCTAAATCAGTTGCTGATAAAATAGCAATGGGTGTAACTTTGCTTTCTTCATTCTTTATTGAAATGTTGTATACTTCCTTAGAAAATACTGGAAAGTTATCATTAACATCACTAACTGTGATGTGAACATTTAATGTATTTTGTTTTGGAGGAGATCCTGTATCTTTAGCCACAACTTGTAAAATATAAGTATCTTTTCTTTCTCTGTCTAATCTTTCTTCTAATTTTATTCCCAGTTGTGACATTCCGTCAATACCTGGGGTAACAAATAATGAAAATGGCTCATTTTTTATCTTTTTAAGTTCATAAGAAATCTTTGAATTCCGTAGTCCAACATCTTTATCAATGGCATTAGGGATTAGTATTTTTGTTCCTATCACCATATCTTCATCAAATTTAATGTTAATTTGTTTATCTGGAAATTCTGGTTTGTGGTCATTGATATCTTTTATGATGACTTTGATTTCTAAAATCCTCATAGACGAACCTCCTTTACGAACAGCTACATCAATTAGCTGAAAACATTCTTCATTACGTTTACACATTGCTTCAGTATCCAATGTGACTATTGCATATAATTTTCCTGTTTTCTTGGAGACTTGGAAATATTGTGAACTATCAACATTACCCTGTAACTGACTGAATGTGATGAGAGTTTTGTCTTTTTGAGGAATATCATCCATTATTTTAGAATCTCCAGCAATATCTCCAATGTAGGTACCCGGATTCTTTCCTTCTTCCACAGTATAAGTAAGATCTACACCGAGACAAATGGGTAGTGTGCATAGGAGAATAGATACAAGTCCAAACATCTTTCATTTACTGCCTGGAAAGTGATTTCAAAAATATTAGCTTTAAGATTTCATCATTTGCACTTGAAAATATATAATACATGAAAATGAGACATTCTTTTAACTGTTTATCTTACTCTGAAAGGAAAAAAAATCATATAAAATCAATTAAATTCTTTAAAATAAAATGTATTCAATTTAATATATATCAATATATACTACATATGTTCAATTTTTTCAAGGGTGGCAATAAAAAAAAATTAATTTTAAAACAATCACCAAAAATTAGGTATTCGTCCAAATTTAATGAAATTTTCAGCACTTCATTCATTAAGAACTTAACTTTATAATGAATAGCTTATTTCATTGAAAAATAATTGAAAAAAAAATGTCTTTTTATCCATGGGAAGGGTTTCAATCTTTGGTCATTTGAATAAAAAAAAATTCTTGTCCCTAATTTTTACATATCTAGAAAAATCAAATCCAGAAAACCATTAAAAAATTTTAAGAAAATTTTTTTTTAAATTCAGCAACCGAAAAATGTTATTTGAAAATTTGAAATTTATTTTCTTAAAACTCAAAAAATAGTTTTTCTAGCTTGTTTTCTTTTTTTGTAGTTTTAAAAACAATAATTTTCTTTGAATTGATGCAAAAAGTCTTATCTCTGATTCAATTGAATTATTTTAATTCACTTAAAAATTCAGTAATGAATTTTAAATGTCTGGAAGGTGGCATATTGTACATAATATTTTTGTCATGAATAAAGATTTATTTAATCTATCTAAAAACATATGATTATAAATGCACAATTTTACGCAGTATTTTCCAAGATTTTTATATAAGTTATTACTAACAATTCTTATTTTCTGTTTATGGAAGATCGACTGTTAAAACACAAACATGAGTTTACTTGGATTTTCATTCTGTGGACAGCAACATCTATCTTAGAACAGAATGTCCTTGTTGTGTTGTTATTTTTTCTTCTGTCTTTTTGATTATGCAGTGTAACTTTTTTTGCATGAAATTCTATACTTTTTTGCTCCCTTAATTTTTTCCCCATTCTAATGTCTTCATTTCTTTTTAAAACATTAGAAACCTCAGTTATCCCTCTCATATTTGGATAA
Organism: Doryteuthis pealeii; assembly: GCA_023376005.1. Taxonomy (NCBI): domain Eukaryota; kingdom Metazoa; phylum Mollusca; class Cephalopoda; order Myopsida; family Loliginidae; genus Doryteuthis; species Doryteuthis pealeii. The sequence continues at coordinate 21,469,151 of CM042151.1, forward strand.
AAGAACATACCTAATACATAATATCAATCTTTTGAATTTCTGTTTATATTACACTGATAGAAGATGAAAATGAAGAGTCTCTCTGAATGTTTTTATTTAACAATTTACCTCCAGTTCAGTAGAGCCAAAGAAAAAGAACTACTTCTCTTGTATTGATATTTTATAGATTAAAAAATGAAGATTAATAATTATATGAACTTAAATTTGCCATTTATGAACTAAGAAATATTTAACTATTACAACCAGGGGAAAAACCCTTAACAGTACTACTAATAAAGATGTCTCAGAGTTTTCATGTCATTGATATTAAATGGTATTGAATATAAGAAGTCAAATAATTGTTTTAGTGATACTATATGTATAATTCATTTTTATTTACAATTATATGTATAATTCATTTTTATTTATACATATTCATAATACAAACAATTTTATCTGGTCAGATTAAGATATTGAACAAAACAATTTACTGATCCTTTAGACTCCTTTATGGAGCATGTGCTACAGCTATACAATGCCAGTGAAGGTGCTGGGATTTCTGTAACTAGTAGGTTTTTATTGTTGGAGTTAGTAGCTCTGTGCCCTTTAGTTTTGAATTTAGAGATTTTCTTTTTTGTCTATCTACAAGGCTAGAGCTCAGTTTTCCCTATTCTTTACCCCTAGCTGGGATATAGGGAGAGAGAAGGATTTGTATTATTCCCAAAGTGATTATTATTGTGAAATGAAATGCCAAAAGTCTCATCCAAGATTTGAACTTGATTCACTAAATCCATTTCCTGTGATAATAACTGTTATATGTGCCTGCTCAAAACAATTTAATATAATGAAAAATTTATTCTATATATTCATAATCACTTTGGGTAACATGAAAAAATTAAAGCAATTATTACATTGTTTTTTTCTGTAAAGAAATTTGCCAAAATTGATTTACAAATAATTTGTGAGAACTGAATCTTAAAAGAAATGATATGAAAATTATTGAATATTTGCTACTTTATCTATTTTTTAATCTCATCATATCATATGGTGTAATGGTTAGCAAAGTAGGCTCACAGACCATTGTTAGTGAGTACAATTCTAGATAAGTACTCCATACTACTGGCCTTATGCCAAACTAAACTAAGATTATTGATTCATGTTAGAAATGCTATTTTACTTATAAACACCAGGTTTCATGACTTATGTGAATCATTTATAGGTACCACTAAAAGCAAATACCATTTGTTAATTTCCAGATATAAGGTTTTAAAATCTTAAATCTGGAAATTAACAAATGCAAGATTATATTTACTAAAAGTAAATATACTTTTACTTGCTTATAGATTTGTTGAAGAATGCATTTACTGTAAAAATTTAATCTGATTATTTTAACTGTCGTAGAGTTATTTCCCTTGCATTTGTCCACATTCTTAGATATACACTTAATGAACAATTACTTTGTAATTAAAATAAAATTGATTGTTATGACTAAATCAATTGATTTTCTCTCTCTCTCTCTCTCTCTCTCTCTCACTCTCTCTCTCTCTCTCTCTCTCTCTCTCTCTCTCTCTCTCTCTCTCTTATTTATATATATATATATATATATATGAAATCGTAATACATGTATTAATAAGAATTTTGTAAAATATGTTGAAAGCCTCCATATTTTATTGATATAGTAAATTCCATTTTTATTTTTCCCTTAAGAATAAGAAACTAAGTCTGTTCTTAATATAACTGTTATCTTTGTAAATATTATATGAAGGTATATCATTTGAAAATTTAATTGCAAGATTATTTTCACATTTAAAAATTTTTTTTTTTTTCAAAATTAGCATTGAATTAGCAAGTACTTGTATGATTTTCTACATTTAATTTCAAGTTATATAATCCAGTAAAAATGATATATTGTGATGAGTTTCACGAGATTGATTTTTATGGAGGTAATTCATTTAATATTTTATTCTTCAGATTTTGAAATGCTGAAATTCACTGTTATTTATAGATTTTACCAGGATTTCAATTTTGATGAATTCATATATATGTAGAGCTGACATAGAAATTATGAATAAAATATGAATACATGAAAACAAAGAATTTTGAGTTTGCTTATTACATAGATCATAAAACATCTAAACAGATTGTTAAAATGATAAAAAAAACTATGATTTAAATATTTCTTTTAAAAGATTTATACAACAGTTTAAAATAAATGAGTTCCACAGTACCATAAATTTATATATATATATATTAAATTATATATATATATATATATATATATATATATATATATATATATATATATATATACCAACAATTTATATATATATATATATATAGATATAGATATAGATATAGATATAACTGATATCTTTTCCTGATTAGGAAAAGATATCAGTTAAAATAATGAGGGCTGGCATAATGTAGAATGAAGTGAATATAGATTTTTGTAATGGCGTCTTACAACTGTATGAAGTGAAATATTAAAAAAAAACTCAAAGAACAAAGAAATTGTATAGCCATAATTCATTACTTTTCTAAGTTGATGATTTTGATATGAAACATTAAAATATACATTTAAATTTCTAGGGTGGATAGTAATTTTTTATAAATATAGTTTTTCAAATCAGAAAACATGGCATTCTATTTAAGTACAAAGTATGTCAGACATGAAAGCTGGTTATCTATGAGGTGGCTTGCACTGAAGTAAATACGAACCTTACAAAATAAAAACTATAAAACTACTTACCTTTATTATGATCTGCAATTTATTAACTGTAAGATATATTTTCCAGTGATAATTCTGTAGATGTGATGTCTGGTAAATGAGATAAAATTTTAAAGTGGAGATGTGTTTATGAGTGTAACAAAGTAGTTGTCCTAAGAAGTATGGTGTGTGTGTAATGGCTGCATTCATCAGAGGAAGAAAGAGGGTGTAAATTTTTTAAAAGTGGAATGTAGAAAAGACCAACCCACATTCATATCTTTTTATGATTCAAAAACTATATTTTATGTCTTAATAAAACTGTTAGATTTAATTTTGATATTTTTAAATAAAATATTATGATGTAGAATTGAGTTTGTTTAATATATTTTCAAATAAAATGTATCATCTTGACTTTGCCCACAATGCAGTGTAATTGTGAACATGCTATTCATCCTGTAGGATTTGTATTCTTCCCTCTATCCATGCTGTGTGTCTCTTGAATGTCTCATTTCTACTCTAGTTATAAACAAATACAAATATCTGGTCTATCTTGAATTATATTAAAGAGGATTTAAATTTATGTAAATAGTAACCTGGAAAGTTGCATTCATAAATCTAATAAGAGACTTATAATGGTTTTCAGTTTTATATAGAATTTGTGACATAATAATAATATTTAGAGTTTGGCAATTTTTTAAAACAAAAATGAAAGATAATTTCTTTTTATAGTTTAGCTATTAATCAGTGTCTCTGTTTAGGGATGGCAGAGTAAATAGATCGTTTTTAGTATCATCATGCAAGTATGCCAAGTTTTGATATCATAAATAACTTTTAAGTATTTATTATTTCATCTAGTGAACATTTTGTTATGTACAAGTAAAAACGGTTATCTTACATATATATTTAACATTTTTAACTGCACCTCTTTTTATATCCCACAATTTTTTTCATAAAGTAAGTTGGAAATAGGTAGTGGATTTTATACAATCTTATATCACTATTCAGCTTAACATCTGATGGTATTTAGAAATAAGAAAAAACAAAGTATTCCATCTAGAAATGAATTTATCTTATGAAATTTGTTTTTGGTTAAATTTATATTTTGAAATTTGTTTTTTCTTATTTTAAAACACACACACACACACACACACACATACATATATACAACTATAGATATAGAATCTATATAATGCCCATTTTATTATTTTTTTTTTAATTCCATGTCAAATCATCCACAAAAAGTAAAATTGTCACCCACCCCTTCAATTTTTCTGGAATTTTGTATAGGTGTGGACTATTTTTAAAATTAGACTCTCCCCAAAGTTTGGGCTTCCAATTCCAAAAATTGGCAATGTTATGTTGATTTTTGGCTCTCCAAATTTGGTAGGGTTGGTGAAAAATTGCGACTTATTGCAATCTATTTTTGTCTGTAAAATGAGTTCTAGAGCTTTCCTACTACTGAAAATTGGTTTATAAAAGCATTTTTGCCTATGAAATCTAAAAATGCTATTAAAAAAGTTTTAAATTTAACTAATTTTAAGTTATTGATGTATAGCAAGATCAATATCCCGATGTGGCACTGCATCTATGACAAATTTTTATTCTATTATTTTTTCACATATATTGAACATTATTTGTACCAAAAAGATAGTTTGATATTTGCTCAGAACTGAAGTTACAACATCAGTTAAAATTTTGCAAATCAGAAATCATTAATAACTTAAAATTGGTTAACTTTAAGACTTTTTTACAGTAGTTTTGGATTCCTTGGGCTAAAATGCTCTTAGAAACTAATTTATAGGAGTAGGGAAGCTCTAGAACCCATTTTACGGACACAAATAGATTACAAAAAGTCGCCATTGTTCGCGACACCCCACCCAAATTTGGAGAGTTATTTTGATTTTTAGAATCAATATTTAGGAATTGGAAGCTCAAATTTTGAGGATTGGTTAATGTTAAGATAACGCCTGTACAAAATTTCAGAAAAATTAAGTGCAAAATTTTAACAAATTTTTGCAAAATGTTGTAACTTCAGTTCTGAGCAAATATCAAACTATCTTTTTGGTACAATATATGGCAAATAATAATAGAACATTTTTTTTAGGAATATTTAGCTCTAGAACTCATTTTGAAAACAAAAATAAGTTACTAAAAATCACCATTTTTTTGTGCCCGCCCCCCCCCCCCACAAAAAAATTTGGAGAGCTAAAAATCAACATAACTCCACCAATTTTGGGAATTGGAAGCTCAAATTTTGGGAATTGGCTAACTTTATCATAACCCATACTTGGGACAAAATTCCAGAAAAATCAAAGGGGTTGGGTGACATGGCCTGGATGATTTGACACAGAATCAAATCTATAGATCACAGCAAATTAATACCTGTAGAACAACACTTCCACTTAAATGTTCAAGATTTTAACAGATACTAAATTCACAATCATTGAAAGAGTTGAAAATAACATCCACAATCAGCAATTGCAAAACAAATGGATAAACAAAATAAGTAGCTATAATCTGTTTGGACTTGTTATAAAATTTAATTACTCTGCCTGGTAATAAAATGTGTGTGTCACTTACACCTATATAAATAAGAAAATCAGTCACTGGTTGATCTATGTAACTTGAAATGAATCACTCCCAAACCTAATAAAAGAAACTCACTAGCCAGGTGACTACACCACTGAGACATGTATATACAAAAAAGCAATCAAAGAAAATTTAACCAGAAGATAGTTTTCACTCAACAAATGGATATGCCACTTCAACAGTACATTTTCCATACCTTCTTTTGTGGCTTATCAAATACTTTGAAAACTTTTTAAAAACTTTCTAAAAACAATGTTTTTACAAAACCCTTTTCTCCTGACGATGACATAAGGTCAAAACTAGTTGAGAACAATTAAAAAATAAATAACATAAAATAAATATTCCTATTGTCTTTTGTTCATCTTTATATATATAAATATATATATATACATATATACACAAGAATAGATCAATACATTTGCCAAAGTTAATAGTTGGATTGTTATTGGCAAATTAAATACATTGACTAAAGATTATGTAGAAAAATATTTGTTGAATAAAGTAGATTATTTTTTCATCACTGAAGTGGGAACATATATAATGTGTATGTGTGTGTGTTATGGCTTGTTTTTGTTTTTTTCATCTTAACACTTTCTAGCTCAAAATTTAACATTTGAGATGTCTTGTTGCTGATAGTCAGTGTTAAAAACAGAGTAGTTGTTGCTGATAGAACTGGGCTACCACTATCCTTGAACACGATGTCCAACTGATAGGAGCCAGCATTTTCTGGTCTCAGATGGCAATTGAAAGCTAACAAACCAGTGTACTGGTATATGCTGAACATCTATTTCTCATTGCAATGGGGTATAATTCTATAATAATATCTAAATGACATTTTGAAAAATACAGTTTAAAATGGATATCTAATGATCTACAGGATGCTAAGTATGATAGGAAAATTTAATTTTGTTTCCAGATAATTAAGAATGTTTGTATTGTATTAAATTTATTTAAAAATATTTATGTTTGCAAAAATTAAAAAAGATATTTCTTCTAATTTTTTAAGTTACTGTCTAGAATATAATACTGCTTCTTTTACCTAATAATTTTATATTTAGTGTATGGCATATATATGCAAATGTAAACTAATATAGGATAGAAATAGAATATAAAACAATTTGACTATTAAGTATTTTTTTGTAAAATGACACCAAATGTTGGGTATAAATTTTAAAATAGACAGAAAATTCATTTTAACATTTCAGTGCAATAGACAAAATACATTTTACTTACTGAAATGTTTGTAGTTTAAATGGCATTAGATTTATTATAATTTTCTAGAATAAGCTAAATTATCTACCTACCTAAAATTTTAGAGTTACTTCCCTTCGATTTTTAGAATATTTCTTTCGTTTTGATAAGTATTATTAAATGTAAAATTAATGATATATATCATATACTTTCTACATAATTATTATATCAGTTTGTATAATTTTATTAAATAATTGGATTGAAAACTTATCAATACATATATGACATTCATAGGTGAAGATTTTATGAATTTCTCAAATTACTTGACTATTTTAATATTTTTAGCAATTTATGTGAAATAGTGCTTATGCCATATTTATTTGTATTTTTATTTTAAATCATAACTTTTAGCAGAATTGTTTGGATAGTCATTTTCTTGAATTAAGAATTTTTTTTTCTCGAAGAAATTAGAAGTATTTCCTAATGTAGAATTAACAAAAACTAAATTGGCATAAAAACATCCTGAAAAAATACATTTTTTCAGAATGCTTTTATGCCAATTTAATTTTTTTGGGAAAATTATATCAACAAGCTACTGATGATATAGGCATCTATATCCATTAAATTTGATAATAATCTTATTATAATGGAGATTGTGTGTCTGTCTGTAAGTGAAACTATATCAGTACCCAAGTCACAATTCCCTTAGTAAGTTACGTCACATTCTCCATGATTTTATTTTTATTTAAACCTCAATTATTAATAAAAAAATTTCACATTATTAATACGGTTGGTCTTATCTACATACTAATAACATGCAAGTGTATTTATATCTACAACAAAATACTAGTTTACAGTGTTAACGAGAAGGCTTATTTGCATATTGATCTTAAAAATTTGATTTTAAATATGTGCTTGGTATTTCTAATTGTTTGGTTTTATTTTAATAAATATGAGCAAAAATCTGGGGGATAAAGGAATCCATTAACAAAAAGAAATAACTGTAATTTTATTATTTACTTCTTAATTTAAGTAAATAGTTAAATTAGGAACATTTAGCAATGAAAGACAGGGGTGATGGAAAATGATGGAAGAGTTAGTTTCAAAGTTGTTCTATTTTTTTTATTATATCCCCATTTGTTTCAAATCATTTTATCTACTTTCTTATTTAGTTTCATTAGTCTTTCTAATTTAATATATTTCATTACATTAAAACATAAATACTTACACACGGAGGGTACATATTTTTGCTAGTAATAATAATAATAATAATAATCAATGTTTTAGGTTTAAGAAAGATGTTAGATTTTTTTGTCATATAACATCAACTTGAACATAAATCATGTATTGCTATTAATGAAAATATCAAAGAATAGGCTTGTCTAATAATAATAATAATAATGAAATTTATTGTGTACAGTGCTCATCAAAGTCTCATGTCTAGTACACAGAATAATGTATTAGTGTCAGGAACATGAACAGTTTACTGTAATAATATGCATGTATGTGTGCGCGCGCTTATGTGTGTGGAGAGGGGCATCAGGTATGGTGTTGGCGAACTACAGGAAGCATGGAGGCCTTGAAAGATGCAGTGTTTTGGCAGCCTACAACGGACGCGGACAGCTTATTCCATGCCTCAACAATTCTGAGCATGAAAAAATGTTTCTGAAAGATGGCTTCCTTCACAGAGGATTGTTAAAATGGTGAAAAATCAGGGTAGTTAGAGAAGTTGTTTATGATTTCTTGAATAAAATCAAAGGTGTAAGTTTTTTTTTATATAAAAAGGTTACTCTATTCATAATTTAGGAATCAAATTATATTCGTGAAGATTTCATCTCATTAGAGATTATGAAATATTCTGAGTTATACAAAACAAAAAAAGAGAAAAAAAGTATCTGATGAGAAAGATGGTTTCCATGAAAGGATTGAGTTTTAAGGAAACAAAGAAACTAAAAGAAAATTCATGACAATTTTTCTTACCTTTGATATGACATCCAATGTTGTTAGTTGTAAGTTGTTTTGTCCAGTAATTATTTAGTTGATGTTCAATCCAGTGAGATAAATATTAGGATTTATGAAGTGTTTCTGTGTGTGTGTGTGTGTGTGTGTGTGTGTGTAGTAAAGTAATCATCCTAAGAAGTATGATGTGTGCGTGTAATGGTTGTATTTGTTAGAGAAAGAAGGAAGGTATTGAGGTTGTTAATGTGAACTTAATGAGATTTACTCACCCACTATCATTTTTATTTATTTCTCGTTTTTTATTTTCAACAAAAACTGTTTTAAATTTGATCTTAATAGTTTGAATGATGTAGAGTTTACTTTCTTTAAAATGATGCATGTCTGTATATTTGCATGTTTATATTTACAGGTACAAAATGTAAATTTATTTTATACTGTTAATAGAGAGAATATATTCATTAGTTTTTGTGTGGCACTGGTGGTAATGGCCTTGAGTTAGAAGTCTGTTGGTTATTCATTTCTATAAGATTTCTGGATTGTGGATATGGAGCAGAAATATCATTTTTGTTAAGATGACCTGAATGAACTGAAGATTTAGTAGAAACCAAATCTGAAATTAAAAATAATTATGGTATTGAAATAAGACATAGGGGACCATATGACCTTTAGGCACCCCTTTTGCAATCTCGATTCATAAGCACATGTTTTTCAATTACACCATCAGCATCTGGTTGTTTATTAACAGACGAGTTTTAGAGTTTTTTTTTTAATTATAAAACTAACCCTAACCCTAATCCTAACCCCTAACAAACAACCAGATTTTGACAGTGTAAATGAAAAACATGTGCTTATGAATTGAGATCGCTAAAGGGATGCCTAAAGGTCATATGATCCGACATAGGAATGGATTAGACAAAATTTGAAGATTTTGTTTATATCAATGTACATGTATTTTTCACATGTGCACACACACACACACACACACACACACACCTATTGTCTATTGCATGTTCTGTTATAAATGCAATTATATTACTTTACTATGACCTATAATATAATTTTACAAACATTTTAAATTTGCCAAAAATTCAATTCATAAGATCTGAATTTAAAATTTGAAATTTCTTCTCTACTCATTGATTTTACTTCTTAGATTCCTTTCCATTTTTAGAGGCATTTATTGGGTTATTTATTTTATAGTTTAATTTCATCATTTAATGTTCAAAACAATGTTATATGCCATCATTTCTCCCATCTCCCTTTCTACATGTTCATTTGAATCTTTTATTACTGGTCTCTTCCTACTTAATAATAAGTGTGTATTTTGTGTTGTCTATAATTTGACTTCATCAAAATTACCTGTTGTTTCTTGGTCATTTGTAGCAGTATCTTCTCTGCAGTTTAGCTCATTGTTCAATTGAGAAGGTACAGCAGATCTCCAGGTAAAATAATCAGGTGGAATGGATACATTTTGAGTATACATCTGTTAAAAAAAAAATTGAGATATATATTTTATATAATACGATAATGATAAGCATCTTTCCTTTTGGATCATCCTTTAAAAAAATCTGTAATAATCATAACATATAAATTGTTGATTTTTGTAAATAGTTTAAGCATAAAAAGTATACAAAACAAATTATTCTAAAGTCATATTGAATTTAGACTCTTTACAAATAAATTATAGATATATATTTTTTTTTAAATTTGCAATAAAACTTACAGTAATCATAGTAGATTTTTTAAAACTCTAGAAGAAAAATTAGATCTTATTTTATTTTCATGAAAATGCATATTTGAAAGAAAAACTCATTATAATTAACATTCCATTGACAAATATTTCTTCTGGGTTCAGATTTGTACCTGGTTGTTTATTTCATGTTTTTTTAATTTCTTCTTAAAGAATATGAAAGATTTTTAAAAATTGACTCATAATTAGATTTTTTTTATTTTGATTTGTAAGATTCTAGGATTATGAAAATAAATTATCATTTGATTTTTGGCTATGAGAAGGAATGAATAAGGAAATCTATATTATTATTTCTACTAAATCAAAATAGCTTTATAACTTATTAATTCAATATTAAAAAGAAATTAAAGTAAAAGATAGAAATGAAGGAAATTTTTCTTTTATTTAAATCACATTAATATTTTTAAAATGTTAGACCAATGTTAATATTAATTGAAAACATACAAAATGAATACATTAAAAATTTAGATCTAATTGTAATGAGTATTAATTTAGAGTTACTTGATGGAACATTAGTCTTATAAATCTATATATGAATACATTTGTACTTCTATATATCACACCCTATCGATAAATAATAGACTGTTCAATTTTGATTGTGAGGAAAAAAAGAGAAGAAAAAGAACATGCTACACATCAGAAAGAAAAGAAAAAAAAAATGAGAATCAGAAAGAGTGAGAGAGAAATGGTTAATCAAGATTATTATACTGTTTATATATTGAACTATTTTAAAATAGCTCTTAAGCATATTTATCAAATTCTGTAATAGTTCAATTATAATACCATGGGAGATCCACAGGTCCCACTAGTTTATATTAATTTAAAATAGCTTAGCATTATCTGAACACTAAAAATATTAATGTTCTGTTACTTTGTCTAAAGTTTATTGTCTTATTAAAGCTTGATAAACGAGCATAGAATGAAAATTAGCATTTTTGTTTACTTACTTGTGATGGAACTTCATTTGATGGCTGTGTTTTCTGTGAAAATCCATCTGCACAAGTTAGTTGCCTTCTTGATGCTGTCAAAGGAGTATTTGTAGATGGAGTTTGGCCTATTGGCATTGGGTGAGCAGGTCGAGGCCAAGAGTTTGGCTGGTAAGAAGGAGCAATCAAGTGTCTCTGTTCACCAACATATCTATTGGAAGGATCAAGTGCTTGTGCATAGGCCACATTTGGCTGACCATTACAGCGAATAATACAGATTGACAATGAAGCTGTAATGAACACAGCTATTGTGACTGCTATCACTGTAATAATAATGACCAGATTAAGATGAACCTTCTCTTCACTTTCTAGCTCAACAACATTTAACATTTGAGATGTCTTGTTGCTGATAGTCAGTGTTAAAAACAGAGTAGTTGTTGCTGATAGAACTGGGCTACCACTATCCTTGACCACAATGTCCAGCTGATAGGAGCCAGCATTTTCTGGTCTCAGTTGGCGATTGAAAGCTAACAAACCAGTGTACTGGTTCATGCTGAACATCTGTTTCTCATTGCCTCTGATTATTTCATATTTTAGAAATGCATTCTCTTGACTATCACTGTCTGATGCCTTGATTTCAGTGATGTTCTTTGTATGATGTGGGTAATATGTCACATCCAGATTGTAAGGTTTAACACTGGGAAATGTAAAATATGGAGCATTATCATTTTTATCAGTTACCTCAACAATCACATTCACTGTATTATTGAGAGATGGTGTTCCATTGTCTTTCACAAATACCTGGAACTCATAAGTATCTTGAAACTCATGATCAAGAGACATAATTGCTGATAATAATCCATTTGGTCTTATTTTGAAAGGTAAGAAGTGTTTGTTATTGGTGATCAGAGAATACGTAAGTTTTCCTCCAGCTCCCAAGTCTGGGTCAGTGGCATTGATGTAGCCAACATTAATTCTTGAGTTTTCATTCTCATCAATCAAGAATTTAAATGTATCTTTTGTAAATTGTGGCTCAACATCATTGATATCCATCACTTGAATGGAGAATTTGCTGTTACTATGAAGAGGAGGAGATCCTTTATCTTGACAACTGATTACAACATCATGGTGTTCTTCTTTCTCTCTATCCAGGGGATTTTTCAGTGTCACTTCATATTTCTTTGTACCTAAATTCTGTAATTGGAATTTATCATGGTGAAGGTGACAAGTGACCTCTCCATTTTGTCCTTCATCATTATCAATGACTTTCACATAGGCAATGAAACTGCTAACTTTGGCATTTTCCAAAATTTCAACTGCATTCTTATTGGACGCAGAAGGAAAATTAATATCAATGGCTGGAGCAGTGTTTTCATGGCTTATTACATTTACATAAAGTATTGCAGTTGAGCTTAATGGTGGATTTCCTCCATCTTCAGCTTTTATATATAATTTATTTATTATTTTATCACCTGGATTAAACTTTTTCTGCAAGAAAATCTGACCAGTTGTTTCTACTAATTGGAAAAAAGCTTTTGCTTTTTCTGGTGTTTGATAACTCCAGTGATATGAAATTCTTCCATTTTGTCCTGAATCTAAATCAGTTGCAGATAAAATAGCAATTGGTGTACCTCTGCTCTCTTCATTCTTTATTGAAATATTGTACATTTTCTCTGAAAATATTGGAAAATTATCATTTACATCATTGACTGAGATGTGAACATTTAAAATATTTTGTTTTGGGGGAGATCCTGCATCTTTAGCCACAATTTGTACAACATAAGAATCTTTTGTTTCTCTGTCCAATTTTTCTTCTAATTTTATTCCCAGATGTGATGTTCCCTCAACACCTGGAGTAAGATATAAAGTAAATGGTTCATTTTTCATTTTTTTAAGTTCATAAGAATCTTTGAATTCTCTAGTCCAACATCTTTATCAATGGCATTAGGGATTAGTATTTTTGTTCCCTTTGCATCATTTTCATCAAATTGAATGTTAATTTGTTTATCTGGAAATTCTGGTTTGTGATCATTGATATCTTTTATGATGACTTTGATTTCTAAAATTCTCATTGAAGAAGTTCCTTTACGAACAGCAACATCAATAAGCTGAAAGCATTCTTCATTACGTTTACACATTGCTTCTGCATCCAATGTGACTATTGCATATAATTTGCCTGTTTTCTTGGAGACTTGAAAATATTGTGAGCTATCAACTTTACCCTGTAACTGACTGAATGTGATAAGCTTTTGTCTTTTGAGGAATATCATCCATTATTTTAGAATCTGCAGCAATATCTCCAATGTAGGTACCTGGACTTTTTCCTTCTTCCACAGTGTAAGTAAGATCTATACTTAGACAAATGGTTAGTTGGCATAGCAGAATACATAGAAGTCCCAACATGGTTGCTTTATTACCTGTAAAAATATAAGATTTCTTTAAATTTTAGTTGTTTACATAAATTAAATGAATAGTATATGAAATAATAAATATGTTCAAGAAGTATCAAGAATGAAATTTCATTCATCAAGACAAATATTAACAATGAATGATATATTAATTTTCTTCAAAATTGTCCTGTTGTCATTCAACACACTTATTCCAAACAGTTTTCATTAGTCAACACATCTTCAAAACTCCTCTTTTGATATTGTTAAAACCTGTGCCATCATGTTTTTTAATGTCCTCCACATCCTCAAATCTGATCCTTGAAATAAATTGTAGTTTCGTAAACAAGAAAAAGTAGCACAGGCCTAGGTCTGGTTACTGTGGAGGGTACTGCACATGTACAGTCTGTTTTTTTTCTCCAAAAACTGCTGTTCAAAAAGTATCTTGAGACTAGTTTCATGAAAAAAAACTTTTTAAAATAAAAAATTGGCATTGATATATATATCATCATTTTATGATATAAATTGCTCAGCAGTGCATGCATCAATTTGAATTTAAATGATTTAAATTCAAAGGTTCAGTTTTTGATACTTTTTGATTACCCCTTGTATATGGAAATATAAATATTATATTAATAATTATGATACTAGTACAGGTAATTTCATTTTTCTCTGAAGATTTTCATACAATATCAGTTGTATTTTGTCCCTTAGATATTATCTGTCTTTATTTGTCCAGATATTTTTGTTTGTATTCTTAAACTTTTTATAGTGGATTTAAAAACAGACTATATAACCGACACTCGGTTATATAGTCTGTTTTTCAATTTACTATTGTATCATAAAAAAGAAAGCTATGACTATATTTCCAAAAGGATTCTATCTATCATTTCCAATCTATATAAGAAGAAAGAAGAGAAAAATGACTTTTATTAATAATTTAAGAATCAATATGTTTTTATACACAAAAACATAGATATAATAGATTATGATATTTAGGCTCAAATTATTAAGTCATCTAATAAGCAATAAATTACTACTGCTAAATTGTATATAACCATCATCATCAGGTCACACTGACATCATGGATATCCATGTCTCTCTCTCTCTCTCTCTCTCAACCTATCCCTATTGGTCATCAGATGGCTTGTGTAATAGGGGGAACTTTGTTAGAGCACAAGTGGTGCAGCTATACAGTAGTACTGACATGGTTACAGCTTGGAAGAATTTTTGCTTTACTTTTGACAATTAACAAGTCGTTAAATCATTAAATTTTGTATGGTTTTCTCAATACAAGCAGAAAAGGCAATTTTCAAAATTAGGATTTAGATTTTATACATGTCTTGATATCATCCTTGTTGAATTCAATACATTTCAATTAATCACTATTCTATAAACATACTAATATTAATTTAGTATATTTTATGCCATGTAATGTATACATTTTTTCTGAGGTCAAACATGGATGATTTTAGCAATTAGAGATATGGATATCTCTTACTTCACCTGATTATCCTCCCTCATTATGCACAGAGTTATTATTTTTTATGGAAAGAAAAACTAGACAAAATAGTGGGAAACTTTAGCAAGTTAAAATTAAGAAACTTCTCTTTTTAAAGTACAGTGTAGATATATATGATGTATTTTAGTAATATAAAAAAACAAAACAAAACTTTAAATGTTAAATTAAAAAATATACCTGCTGTTTACTTATAAATAAAAGGCTGAAATTAAATGGGAAAAATGATATTATGACTTAGTAAGTAATATTCAAAATGCAGTATGTTAACTAGTCTTGAACACCGGCAGGACATAAGTAAAATGGTCATGGAGTTACTTCCCTTGCACTTGTTCACGTGAATCCTGCTCTATTTAATGAACAATTATTTTGCATTAAATATCAAGTTAAATATTGTGGCATAATGAATTAACAATCTCAACATTTGATCGTTCGAACAAATAAATTTCCCATCTTTTAATCATTATGTGAATATTTGAAAAGATCTGCTTTAAGACTCCATATTTTTTCATTTTCATATTGAGTATATCCTATTTGAAGTAATGTCTGTCTATTCCTTATATAACCTCTATGTACATTTTTTTCAAATATTCTATTCTAGTTTGTATATATATATATATATATATATATATATATATATATATATATAAATTTGAACATAAATTATTGCTAATGTTATACTTTAAAAGTCATGTTATGATTTACATTTTTTTTCTTTTAATGGAAATGAACTTGAAATTTAAAACTATATAATGTACCTATGTATGATATATCAATATAAATCTAACTTACTGCAATAAACCCTCAAAGATTTGAAATATTCTATTTCATATATTTGAAATATTGTGAAAATCATCACAGAAGATATGAAATTAATTTCATAGGATTTCAGTTCTTTTTTTAAATTTTTGTTACTTAAAGCATTCTCTGATTGTAATTACTACGTCTTAAAAGTAAGGAAAAATACATTTTTATAGAAATGTGAAAAGAAGAATCTTGACGTTTTATAAAAAAGATGCCAACATTCTAAAATATTGAAATTTATATTTTAAAATATATCAAAATGTTCAAAATGTTTTCTCTTATGGTAATATTTCTGTAAATATCATATAAAGAAAGAAGAAATGGTATTTATATAAGTTGTAATAACTGACATTTTACAAATGAAATAGATATAGATTTGTGCAATGGCGTCTTACAACTGTACTAATTGAAAGAAAAGGATGAGAAGAAATTATTGAATTTTTTTTATCATTGAGTAGATAGAGAAGAGAATATCAAAGTAGAAATATATTTTCCCTAAAAAAATTTTTTACAAATAATATTCAAAGGAAAAGAAAATCAGTAAACATGCAATGTTGATGAGAAGAGAGGATAAGTATGTCAGTTGAGAATGATGGCTGTCTATGAAGTGGTTTGTGATAAAGGAAACAAAGAATCTTATAGAAAAACATGATAATTCTACTTACCTTTGTTATTATATCCAATGTTGTTTGTTATAAAATGTAATTTCCAATGATAATTCTGTAGATGTTAGGTTAAGTAAGTAAGATAAAACTTTGAAATAGTGGTGTGTTTATGAGTGTGACAAAGTAGTTGTCCTAAGAAGTATGGAGTGTGTGTAATGGCCGCATGTATCAGAGGAAGAAGGAGGGTATAGAAGTTATTAAAGTGTAATATAGAAAATACCAACCCACATTCATTTTTATTTTATGATTTACATGAAATTAATTTTTCTTTTCTTAAAATACTATATAATTTTGATATTTTTTGATAAATTATTCTTTTATGATTGAACTTGTTTAATTACTTTTGTAACTTTTTTTTCTTTGGTTTTGTTCCCACAATGCAATGTATTAGTAAATATGTTATTCATCCAATGGGATCTGCATTCTTCTCTCTATCCATGTTGTGTGTCTTTAAATTGTCAAATATCAATTCTGGGATTAGAATAATGCAAATTCCTAGCAATCCTGATTCATTTAATAACCACTTTCAATTGACATACACTTTGTTATGAGATATAAGGCAAAAATCATGACCATGAATTTTCTGAAGGAAATTTAAATGCTTTTTCCTTAAAAAGGAAAAATGTTGTCCATAAATTTGGGTCTGAAGGTCCATTTTAAGAATGTATCATAACATTTCTGATAAATTTTCTTTGTAGAAAAATTTATCCACTCATACATATTAATGTTTTTATAGATATTAAGGTTTTTCTTTTTCATAACATAGCTTAATATTAGTCACTAGCTCATGTACCTGTCTATGCTGGATAATAGATCAAGACTTACATTGCTGATATAGTGATACAAAAGACAAAATCCCTTCTACTTATTTCAGTTTTATTTTCAATATCTGTTGTCAAATAAATCTTATATCAATGAGTTACAAATTCTTACTATAAGACATCCACATAAAAGGGATTTACCAATTTTTTTTAATATTATTCTATAAAGTTAATATTATTCAATGAAAAAATTCACTTCTGAAGAGAAATACTTTTTTAAATTTGAGTGACACTTAAGAGATTTATCAATTAAAACTTATCTTTTTATTATTGGATTGTTAATCACACTAATTATTTTACATTTTTAGTAATATTTAATTAAACATAAATAATTATTTTAGCAAGACAAATGATTCATTGTTTTGTTTTCTTTTTTCTACAAATGTGAAATCTGTATCATTAGCTACAGCTTGCAGCAAAATGGCTTCCCACTTTCTACAGATGAGAGCCCCCTTTCCCCATAAAGAACAAAATATTTCTTATATTAATTACTCGTTCTGTTTCAAAAGTTATATGCATAGCAAATTTGGTAGGTTTACATCCAGCTGTTTGGCCATCTATGGAAACAAAACTGACAAACTTCACAATTATCAATATATATTTTGTGTTAATATTCAAATACTTAACACAGAATGAATGAGTGTTTATAGTAGTAAATATCATGTTGTGTGGGGGGGGGGTATTATGTAGTTTTATTTTCATTGTTAATGTAGAGATTATTACTTTTTTTGTGGTACTGGAGGCAATGGCCTTGAGTTAGAAGTCTGTTGGTTATTCATTTCTATAAGATTTCTGGATTGTGGATATGGAGCAGAAATATCATTTTTACTAAGATGACCTGAATGTATTGAAGATTTGGTAGAAGGCAGATCTGAAAAATAGAATTGTTTTACAATTATAGTCAGGTATAGGAATTATTAAAAATGTTTTGTTATAAAAATGTTTGAGATTTTATGATAAGAACCTTCATTACAACATGTGAACATACAAATATATTAATTAAACATTCAATAAAATTATTTATGTGCAATAAATGAAGATATATGGAGAATATATGTATTAAATATTTTCTTACAAAAGCAGTCATGAACTTACTATTAGAAATCTAAACTTCTTTAATTTTGTGAGAAGGTATCATCATCATCATTTCTCTCCCTCCTCCTATTGATCTCATTCAATGAAAGACGGGAGTGATGGAAGAGTAAGTTTCAGTTGTTCAATTTTTTTTATTATACACCCCTCTGTTTCAAATCTTTTTATCTGCATTCTTATTTAGTTTCATTAGCCTTTCTAATTTAATATAATATTTTATTACATTAAAACTTAAATACTTGAACCCAGAAGATGCATATATTTGCTAGTACTGGTAATAAAATAAGATCAAAAAAGGTGATTAATAGTGCACACAACTATTAGAGGAGCCTCACCACTTATTTATTTTATTTATTTATTAATAATTTGTGAATCATGGAGGATTTTATTTTGTCTTTCTCTTTTACATATTTGTTTCATCATCTTTCCTCCTGTTGTATTAAAAAAAAATTTTCACTATTCAACTTAATTGTAGCATTTGTCCATTATTTCATCCTTCTTAACTACAACTATAACTACAATCTGCTAACTCTATCCTGTAATAGTTGTTATTTTTGCATATATATTTTATACATTAAATATAACAAGCATTATGAGACAGATAGAATAATTTACATTTCAACTTTATGTTTTATTTAATGACATCTTCTTAAAATTACCTGTTGTTTCGTGGTCATTTACAGCATTTTCTCCTCTCCAGTTAAGATCAGTATCTGATTGAGAAGGTAGGTAGATCTCCAGGTAAAATAATCTGGTGGAATTGATACATTTCTGAGTATACATCTGATAAAAGGAAAAATATGACATGTATATATTAATATCATGTGTGTGGGTGTCTGTGTCATTTTTTCTGTAATAATACTAACTGTATTATACTAACTGAAATATTTGGATTACAAATATGTCAAACACTTCCTGAGTTAAAAGCAAATTAAATCATTGTGAATATTTTATTCTATTGTGTACTTATTGTTTCTGTGACAGACATTTGTGACAACTTCCACCACCTCTGACATCAACTTCTGTAACTACTATATAATTTACACCTGCAATGCTGTGATGTCACCTCAAGAGTAAATGCAACTATGTCTCTCCTGATCTTGAGGGTGTGAATTACCTTCTCAAATATGGTGGGGACTTCCTTCTGCACCAGCTATCACTCTTTTTTCAATTCTTTATAAACAGTGGAAAACTGTGGGTGTAATGCCTCTGTTCAAAAAGGGTGATTGCACATCACCTGTCAACTATCATCCAGTCAGTCTTAATTGTTGCATTGCCAAGCTGGTGGAATCCTGTGTCAAAGAAAGACTTTGGAATTTCTGGAACTCTCTCAGTCTTATCCGACTCTCCCAGTCCCAAACTCCAGCTGTTGTGATCAACTTATTGAGTTTCTAGAAGACATCACTCAGATCACTGATGGTAGCTCATGGGTGGACATTGTTTACCTTGACTTTACTAAGGCCTTTAATTATGTGCCACAAAAGACATGGCAAAACTCTCTGCAATGGGTATGAAGGATGATCTTTTTAACTGGTTGAAGTCTTTCATTCTCAACCGGAGAGAGGTAGTTACAGTTCTTGGGCAGCACTCCTCACCATATGTCATCTGGTGTACCACAGGGATCTGTTCTTGGCCCCCTTTTGTTTGTTGTGTATATAAATAACGTAGATGCCAACTTGAGGAATACCACAGTGCTGAAGTATGCAGATGACATCAAGCTGTACCTTGAGATAAAGAAAACAGACCCTAAACACTGCAGATCTTTTCTGCAATTGGACCTGGACATGATGCAGCAATGGATCACTGACTGGAAACTCAAGTTGGCTGTAGACAAATGTACTACCATGCATTTTAGGAAGAAAAACTCATCATACACATACTCTTCCACAACGCTGGCATAAAAAAATCTTCTTGTAAACACATTAATGCCAGCAGCGATTTACGTTGGACGAAACACATCTCTAAAATTGTCAAGAAGGCCAAGTGTGCCTTGGCATCACTCATCAAGACCTTTGTCAGCCACTCCATGGCTATCTATTTAAAGCTGTATAAAGCTATAGTGCAGCCACACTTGGAATGTGCAGCACCACTGGAGAATTTGCTGACGTTTATAAGAAATAAAACTTCTGATTCTGTTAATATAATTTATGCTATTTTTGTCAAAGCAGATGTCTGAGTCAAAAAAAAGTATTTTTCTTATATAGTAATATAGTAATAGAAAAACTATTAATTTTTGGGTTGACATTTTATCAAAAAGATAAAATAAGCATAAAATGAAAAAGTAAATTTGATTACTTACTTGTGATGGAACTTCATTTGATGGCTGCACTTTCTGTACACATCCATCTGCAAAAGCTAACTGCCTCCTCGATGCTGTCAATGGAGTATTTGTAGGTAGATTATGGTCAATGGGCATTGGGTGAGCAGGTCGTGGCCAAGAATTTGGCTGATAAGAAGGAGCAATCAAGTGTCTCTGTTCACCAACATATCTATTGGAAGGATCAAGGGCTTGTGCATAGGCCACATTTGGCTGACCATTACAGCGAATAATACAGATTGACAATGAAGCTGTAATGAACACAGCTATTGTGACTGCTATCACTGTAATAATAATGACCAGATTAAGATGAACCTTCTCTTCACTTTCTAGCTCAACAACATTTAACATTTGAGATGTCTTGTTGCTGATAGTCAGTGTTAAAAACAGAGTAGTTGTTGCTGATAGAACTGGGCTACCACTATCCTTGACCACAATGTCCAGCTGATAGGAGCCAGCATTTTCTGGTCTCAGTTGGCGATTGAAAGCTAACAAACCAGTGTACTGGTTCATACTGAACATCTGTTTCTCATTGCCTCTGATTATTTCATATTTTAGAAATGCATTCTCTTGACTATCACTGTCTGATGCCTTGATTTCGGTGATGTTCTTTGTATGATGTGGGTAATATATCACATCCAGATTGTAAGGTTTAACACTGGGAAATGTAAAATATGGAGCATTATCATTTTTATCAGTTACCTCAACAATCACATTCACTGTATTATTGAGAGATGGTGTTCCATTGTCTTTCACAAATACCTGGAACTCATAAGTATCTTGAAACTCATGATCAAGAGACATAATTGCTGATAATAATCCATTTGGTCTTATTTTGAAAGGTAAGAAGTGTTTGTTATTGGTGATCAGAGAATACGTAAGTTTTCCTCCAGCTCCCAAGTCTGGGTCAGTGGCATTGATGTAGCCAACAGTAATTCTTGAGTTTTCATTCTCATCAATCAAGAATTTAAATGTATCTTTTGTAAATTGTGGCTCAACATCATTGATATCCATCACTTGAATGGAGAATTTGCTGTTACTATGAAGAGGAGGAGATCCTTTATCTTGACAACTGATTACAACATCATGGTGTTCTTCTTTCTCTCTATCCAGGGGATTTTTCAGTGTCACTTCATATTTCTTTGTACCTAAGTTCTGAAGCTGGAACTTATCATGGTGGAGGTGACAGGTGACCTCTCCATTTTGTCCTTTATCATGATCAGTGACTTTCACATAGGCAATGAAACTTCCAGTTTTGGCATTTTCTAAAATTTCAACTTTATTCTTATTAGAGGCAGAAGGAAAATTTATAGTAATAGCTGGAGCAGTGTTTTCATGATTTATCAAATTTACATAAAGTATTGCAGTTGAGCTTAATGGTGGATTTCCATCATCCTCAGCTTTTATATACAATTTATCTATTATTTCTTCTCCTGAATTAAACTTTTTCTGCAAGAAAATCTGTCCGTTTTTTGGTATTAATTGGAAGAACATTTTTGCTATTTCTGGTGTTTGATAACTCCAATGGTATGTCACTCTTCCATTTTGTCCTGAATCTAAATCAGTTGCTGATAAAGTAACAATTGGTGTGGCTTTGTTCTCCTCATTCTTTATTGAAATATTGTATATCTTTTTAGAAAATACTGGTAAATTATCATTAACATCAATGACTGAGATATGAACATTTAATATATTTTGTTTTTGGGGAGATCCTGCATCTTTAGCTACAACTTTTACAACATATGTATCTTTTTCTTCTCTATCTAATGTATCTTCTAATTTGATCCATACAACTGATGCCCCCTCAACACCTGGAGCAATGTATAGAGTGAATGGCTCATTCTTTATCTTTTTAAGTTCATATGTAATCTTTGAATTTAAAATTCCAACATCTTTATCAAAAGCATTTGGAATTAATTTTCTCATTCCCTTCCTATCTCCTTCATCAAACTGAATATTAATTTGTTTTTCTGGAAATTCTGGTTTGTGGTCATTGATATCTTTTATGATGACTTTAATTTCTAAAATCCTCATTGAAGAAGTTCCTTTACGAACAGCAACATCAATAAGCTGGAAGCATTCTTTATTGCGTTTACACATTGCTTCTGCATCCAATGTGACTATTGCATATAATTTTCCTGTTTTCTTGGAGACTTGAAAATATTGTGAACTATCAACATTACCCTGTAACTGGCTGAAAGTTATGAGTTTCTTGTCTTGTTGAGGAATATCATCCATTATTTTAGAATCTGCAGCAATGTCTCCGATGTAAGAACCTGGACTCTTTCCTTCTTCCACAGTGTAAGTAAGATCTACACTGAGACAGATAGATAGTGTACTTAGGAAAATATATAAAAGTCCAATCATGTTTGGTTTATTGCCTGTAAAAATATACATTGAATTTAAATTTAAATGATTTATATTTGGAAATATGTATTGCATAAATTATATAAACAAAAAATTTCATCAAATCTTTCTTAGTAGTTTATGCAATTCAATTTGCAGAACAGTTTTATCAGAGCTTCTTTATATAAAATCATTGTATTTTCTTCCTTTAACAAGCAAAACTTCTTTCTAATTTAATTTTATTGGCTATATTTTTAACAGCCATTTCTAGTGGATAATGTCACTTATCGATTGTGATTTTATAATAATATTTGTAATAAAGGACAGAAAATGATGACTGCATTAGCAAAATAAATGTATGTCTTTATACAAATGTCTATACAAATGGAGAAAATAAAAATATCTTTCATTGAGAATTTAAAAATCAGTATTGTTTAAGCATAAAATGAATAAAATCAATTATGTTGTTTGTGTCCAACTTACAAAATCATTACATAAGTTATACTGAAGCACTAATAATTATATCAAATACAGATGATAATAATTGTATATTTAGAATTATGATGATTAAGTTACAAAATGGAAGTGACAAATCAAAAATAACGATTTTCATTTATTGTGTAAATGCTGACTGTAATGTTATTAGCACTAAAAAAAGGGATAAAACAATAAAAATCAATACTCATGGATAAACATTTTTTGTATTCATACAGGGCAAAACACATTTAGATTACATGCATTTAACCAAGCAAGTAGAATGTAATAGATAAAAATTTCTTAAGAGGGAAAACATTGGATGTGTCTATATGGTGGTGGTCTTTGGCCAATTGACTAAGCATTTGATTTTCCCCACCTTATGACATATAATGGTTTCTAGCAGTTATTAAGAAACAATGTCAGGAACATTTTTTGAAGGAGCTTCATGACATCTTTAAAATTATTCTGATGATTAATATATCCATTATATATAAAAACTGACTGAAATGCTTTAACATCTGCAGAAGTATTTATTCATTCATAAATAAATACATTCCCTGAATATTTGTTGTTGTTTTTTTTATATTTCTATATAAGTAAGAAAAATGGAAATGAATTTAGCGACAAATCAACTTT
Source organism: Doryteuthis pealeii (assembly GCA_023376005.1). Taxonomy (NCBI): domain Eukaryota; kingdom Metazoa; phylum Mollusca; class Cephalopoda; order Myopsida; family Loliginidae; genus Doryteuthis; species Doryteuthis pealeii. The sequence continues at coordinate 21,493,316 of CM042151.1, forward strand.
TTTTTATAAATTCCCGTCGTTCGTCAATTGGAAACAAAACCTTTTTTTTATTTTTCATAATCGCGTTAATTTATTTATTTTAATATTAGAAATACAAATAAAATCATGATACTAATGTAGAATAGTGCGCAAGAGATAATACCATTAGATTACCTAATACATTTCACGGAAATACCTGAAAACTCAAATTGTTATCAAATTTATGATATATTATACTTTACTATAATTATTATAGTAAAGTATACTATATTCGATCGGCTATGTTTTGAATTAATAATGTTATTTTTTTAAAGATTATTTATCGTTTTACATAAATTTGATTACTTTATTTAATTCTTTTTTTTTTTTTTTCTTTTTCAAATATTAATTTGAAGTTTAGCAAATCGTTTCATTTATATTTTATTTAAAAAATATAGAATTAAAATTTCTTACTATATCATTATGATGGGCTAAATAAATTTTGTAATAAAACTGTTAATTTTAACTTGGAGGGTTTAGGGTTAGAGTTTAGGGTTGGGGATGGGGTTTAGGGTTAGTTTAATGAGAAAATAAATAATAATTTGTGTTCTGTTTTTCTGGGTCACTCTGTATGCAGAGTGACCCAGAAAAAAAAAACAGAACCCACAAATTTTGTAATAAAACTGTTAATTTTAACTAGGGGGTTTTAGGGTTAGGGGTGGGGTTTAGGGTTAATTTAATGTGAAAATAAATAAATAATTTGGGTTCTGTTTTTTCTAGGTCACCTGTAATATGTTTTCATTTTCCGACTGATTCGCAAGTTTAGCCATATGATGTCATCCCCTCAAATCTGAAGAAAAGAAAATTCCCTGACCTCCCACCAGGCAGGATTAAATTAAGATCGTTTTTACATGTTGATTTTTATAGGTCATCCTTCGAGGACCGAACTCGGTATTCAGTAGTAATAGATCTGCAAACGATTATTAAACCATGTTTTTATCTCCTCTACCCGGGCTTAGCTGGGTAGCCACTGCTAGTATATATATAAAATGTGTTGTGTGTATATATATATATATATATATATATATATATATATATATTTTAAAGCATTGTTATGTAAAGTATATTATTATTTATATTTTTTGAAGGCAATTACAATGCGTATATTGTATAAAACTCGATAATTATTGAAAATAATCATGACAAGCAAACCCGGCGAATAACATGCACCATGTGGAACACCGTACAGCTGTTTCAACTTTATTAAGTCTCATCAGCGGTGTATACCTACGATCTCCCTACGATAGAGATCGAAAGCGGGAACCCAGCATACATCTGGGCCACCGGCCTGTAGCACGCGATACATGCCTAATTTAACCTGTCAATGATGAACACGCCACTACTATACATAGTACAGTGAGTGTTTGAGGGAATCGCAAATTAGGCCTATGCCAAGGCTTAAGAAATAAATGGAATTTGTAATTTGCTTTTGAAGCATTGTTATGTAAAGTATATTATTATTTATATTTTTTCAATCTCTATCGGAGGGAGATCGTAGGTATACACCGCTGATGAGACTTAATAAAGTTGAAACAGCTCTATGGTGTTCCACGTGGCGCACGTTATTATTTTCAATAATTATCGAATTTTATACGATATACGCATTGTAATTGCCTTCAAAAAATATAAATAATAATAATAATAATAATAATAATAATAATATATATATATATATATATATGAGTAAGAAAATGTGGAATGAAAACATCACACAATGCTGTTAAAGAAGAAAACAATTTATAATATAATCATAGCTGATACTGATTAATATTTCGATTTTACAAAAATCATCATCAGAGCTCATTCACTCCCGTAGTTGTTTGGGTCGGAGAGGAAAGTCAAATGAGTTTACAAAACAAAAAACCTTAATACTGCAAAAAACGAAAGACGTTACAATATTCACCAACGTGGGCATTCGCGCCATATATATGTCGGTCATGTCTCATATGTATATCTTTTGTCAACCAAATGTAGCGAATTTTTGAGATATTGGCAACAAGACGAAACAATTTAAACGGAAGAGGATGGGTATTAAGAAATGTGACGGTTGCAATTCAAAAGATTTTTAGTAAAGGAATTTTTTACGATTAATTGTTTTTATTATTTAAATTTTATTTTTAAGTTCTGTAATTCATAATATAATGCTTAGAAATTTACTGTATTTAGTTTTTATATATAAAGTGAAAAAGTTATGGGCGGAATATGTTAATATTTTAGAAAAGGAATTTTTATATATTTTTTATTTTACGATTAATTATTTTTAATTTTTAATTATTATTTTTAAGTTCTGTATTGTGTTTTGTTTTTATATATAGAGTAAAAAAGGTTATGGGCGGAATTGGTTATTATTTTAGATAATGTTAAGCGATTTGTATCTAATGTAAGGTATTATTTTAAACCGAAAACAATATATATATATTATATATATATATATATATATATATATATATGGTGTGGTACTGTTGCACACAAAAGTGTATCATTTAAGAAAATATGTTACACATATCTTATAATCTCTAAGCTTAAACACAATAGTTGATAAATTTTAACTTCAGATCAGCTCACAAAATTCAAATTTGCAGTTGTTTAAATTGTCTTGGAGTTACTTCCCTTACATTTATTCACATAAAGTCTTCTATTTAATGATTTGGCAATAAAAATCAAGTTAAATATTCCGTCATAATGAATTGATATACATTTGAATACATGAAACATTTATACAGTACAATATTGTTTTTTTACATTTTGTAATGTAAGCAATGTTAAGGAAATTGTATGTATAACTTGAAGGGGTAAATAAAGTATGTTTATCTCTATTATTGCAAATATTCTGGAATTAAAAACTCTAGTGTAATTGATTGCTAAGATTATACTTTAAAAGTAATGTTTTGATATACATTTTTTTAAATGGTATTGAAGTTCAAATTTAACCTGATAATAAACTCTACTTCTGTATGATGCATCAGTATAATTTTTTCTTATTACAATTTACCATTAAATAGTTACATATTTTAAGATTTTAATTCATAAATTATAAAAGTAAACTATCTCATCAATTAGAAATCATTTTTTTTTTAATTACTGTTTACTTAGAAATTTTGTAAAAATAACATTTATTGAAATGTAAAAGAAAAAGAAAATCTTGAAGTGTACTATAAATGAAATTTATCGGCTAAAAATTAAAAAATATTTGAAAATATATATATATTTTAAATGTGTATAAAATTCAAAATAAATTTATTTCAAGGTTATTATTTTTGTAGATATAAACCTCACATGAAGAAAAGCCATTCATATAAGTTATAAGGATTGCCATTTTACAAATGAAGTGGATATACATTCGTGTAATGGCGTCTTACAACTGTACTAATTTAAAGGAAAAGCTGGGAAAAATCTATTTTTGTTATTATTCTGAGTAAAAATGTCTAGTATGAAATATTCAAATAAAAGATACAATATTTTTTCTAGAAATGTTTACACTGTATGTATTTTTTTAGAAATATGATTTTCCCATGAAAAGAAAATTAGTAAACATGCAAAATTGTCAAGAAGAGAGGCTAAGTGTGTCAGATGGAAATGATGGCTATCTATAGAGCTGGTTTCTGCCAAGGAGAAACAAAAAATCTCACAGAAAACAAAAACTATAAAAATTCTTCTTACCTTTGTTATGATCTGTAAAATTGTTAGTTGTAAGATATATTCTTGAGTTATACTTCTGTAACTCTTAAGTCCAGTAAGCAAGATAAAACTTGAACTATAAATGTGTTTATGAGTGTGTCAAAATAGTTATCCTAAGAAGTATGGTGTGTGTGTAATGGCTGCATTTATCAGAGGAAGTAGGAGAGTGTAGATATTAATATGAAATGTAGAAAGCACTTCAGTATTTTTTTTTCTTATGATTCATATAATATTTTTTTAAATTTAAACAAACTGTCAGTAGATCTAATAATTGATATTTCTAATAAAAATTTATAGTGTAAAATAGAATTTATATAATTAATTTTCTAAAGATTTATTTTTCTGCCTTTGTTCCCACAATGCAGTATAATAGTAATTATATTATTCCTCCTGTAGGATCTTTATTCTTCTCTCTATCCATGCTGTGTGGTTTTAACTAGTCTAATATTCATTCTTAGAATATAATAATACACATTCCTGGCAGTATTAATTCATCTTGTATTCACTTTAAATTTCCATACATTCTATTATCACATAGTCCATAAATCCTATGAAGGACATTTGAATGATTTTTCCATATATCATATAGATTACATGGGAAAATGCAAACTGTAAATTTATTTATGCCACATTGTAACCAGGATAAAAGTTGCCTTTTAAGAATATCTTATTTGCATTTATGATACATTAAAAATGTACACATTTCTATAAGCAGTAATTATTGCTATAAAATATGAAATATTTTTTTATATTATGAAGTTAAAATTGTTTTGTGAAAAATGTCTTGGGTTTTGTAGAAAAATATTATAAATCTAAGTGTGTTACATTTAGACTATCAATTTAAACCCAATCAGTCTTTGTCTGGATTATTAGTTTCGTACTAAGCAATAATTCTAAGTAATTATTTTATATTTCAACTTGAAGAACTATCTGTAAACCTAACTAGTAAGGTTTAATTAAATGTAGATAATATTTTAGCAAAGAAATTCATTCATTATAATAATAATGTAATTTATTGTGTACAGTGCTCAGGTGCACCACAACTCATCAAAGTACACAGAATAATGTTGTGTCAGGAACATGAACAGTTCACAGTAGTAATATGCATGTATGTATGTGTGTGCATGTGTATGTGGAGAGTGGCATCAGGTATAGTGTTGGCGGACTACAGGAAGCATGGAGGCTTTGAAAGATTCAGTGCTCCGGCAGCCTACAACAGATGCAGGCATATTTTATATTTTTACTTTTGAGTTAGGAAATTTAATTCCTGTATTATTAATTATATCTTACAGCAACATGGTTTCTTGATGATTTTAATTATTATTAGAAATACCCTCACAATGAAAACCCACCTTTTTCTATGAAAAACAAAAATGTTTTATACTTTCTACTATGTCATAAAATGTATGCCTACTAAATTTAGTAGTTCTGTATTGAACAGGCCATCTATAAAGGATAGACAAACAAACGCTTTAAAATTATCAATATAGATTTTGAGCTAAATTTCAAAGAAAACTTACCACTGAAATGTTTCTTGTCAGTGAATAGTTATAATGAAGAATATGAATGAAGAATATGATATAGTGTGTGTGTGTGTGTGTGTGTGTGTGTGTGTGTGATATTAATGTAGGTTTGCTTTTCATTGTTAATGTAGAGATTATTAGTTTTTGTGTGGTACTGGAGGCAATGGCCTTGAGTTAGAAGTCTGTTGGTTGTTCATTTCTATGAGATTTCTGGATTGTGGATATGGAGCAGAAATATCATTTTTGCTAAAATGACCTGAATGAACTGAAGATTTGGTGGAAGACAGATCTGAAAAATAAAATTGTTTTGCTATTAAAATCAGTTATAGGAATCATTCAAATGGATTTTATTTGATTTCAAAATTTATGTTTAATTTTAATCTGTAGTATGTATGTGTGTGTGTGTGTGTGTGTGTGTGTATTATATATATATATGTCTATAATATATATTTATCGGATTTTTTTGTTGGTTTTAATGTGAAGCATGAGGGGAAAGGTGTAGAATAAATTATTTTACATCTTTCTCTCATGCTTCACATAAAAAAAATATTTTTCCCATGAAATTATATATATATATATATATATATATATATATATATATATATATATATATATATATAACATACACATATATAGATATAATATATACACAGAAAATTAGATTCATCAGATATACCAACAAAGAAGCATCACAACATGTGTGTGTGCGCATATGTGTGTCCTACATATTTTCTTACATGTATGCTCACTTAAGTGTATTGATAAGGAAGGATATGATGTTCACAAAGTAAGTATTTGTTGTGTAAAATAAATACCTTTCTATCATTAAGTTATGTATGGACTTATTATTGTATCTATTATGTTTTAGTTATTCCTATGACTTCAAATTTAGACTCTAGAAATTGATATTATAAAGCAGCCCTGCATTTAGATTTCTTTTGTAATTTTGAGACCAGTCACCACTAACACCACGGTGGTGGTGGTGACCTGATAAGAAGGAACAATCACTGACATATCTATTGGAAGGATCAACTGTTTGTGAATAGGCCACATTTGGCTGACCATCATCATTATCATCATCATCATTCCACAACTTGTTTATAGTACTGATTTCATTTTTTTGTTGATAGTATAGTTACTGAATTTCAATCAGTTTAATCTGCAACCATTTTCTGGTGTCCATTATTTACAGAATGAGTGTGGTTACTTTTTTTCAGGTAGAACAGACCAGAAAACTTGTTTGATATTATATGTGCTGCACACATTATGAGATTTAACATAATTAATTGATCTGATTATCATATTTGCTTTGTTTTTTTTTTTCTACTGTCCTTGATTTTTAGGTTTGCTCTGCATCACACTAATAAATAAACAAATAAAAAATCTATAATGCTGTTTCTATACAAATTTTACACCTGAGGAAATCTCCTGGATCAATCTGTTGGAATGGTGGCCACTATTTAATGGTTTGTTCTAACCCACCTGAAAGAGATATTATAATAAAAAGAATGAGATCAATAGGTCAAATCTCTTCAAAGTAGTCCTTTACCTAATTACCATATTTTATATATTTCCTAATAATTTGTTTTTCTTGGTATATTTTATAATTTAATGATCTTTACAGCTGCTGTAATAAAAAGCACTTTTTTCAATCCAAGTTTTTTCTAGCCTCCTTACATTAATTCATCTTTGTTAATCTATAATTCTACCCTGTTAGCTGGGGCTATAATATACACTGACTGCACCTCTGCAGGTGGGTAAGACCTCTGTTGGCTGTGAGTGGTGATGCCTAATGTCTGAGGAAAGGATCCTGGCTGTTGAGTAATCTGTGATATGGCTAATGTTGATAATAATATGACTTGAAAACCATCACTTTGGGCCTTACTCAGTCTAGACGGGCAGTTGGAGTGGCCTGATCTGATCAATTAGCTGGTCATGTGAAGCCATAGCACCTATATGATTAAGTCTTGACTGTATTCTTCAAGTTGCTCTTATGGCAAACAAACACCCAACACTTTTTTTCTTATAGGTGCTAGAAGGCAGTGACCGAGGGTTGACCAGCACTTTATTGATACACATTGATATAATGAAAATTATTTCTACTAGTTTATAAAATCAAACTAAAATATTTACCTACAAACAATTTGCTTACAAATCATAAATAAGAAAAAAAAGATTTGGCATTAATAACCCACAACTTTTGATGTATAATTACGGTTTATTTCTATCTCATAGTAGTTATTTCATTTCCATAAATATATTGCATACATTGAATATAACAAATATCATGAGCAGGAGATAGTGTTATTTATGCTATTATTCTATATCTTAATTCATGATATCATTCTAAAATTACCTCTTGTTTCCTGGTCATTTGTAGCATTTTCTTCTCTCCAGTTAAGTTCAGTATTTGATTCAGAAGGTACAGCAGATCTCCAGGTAAAATAATCAGGTGGAATTGATACATTCTGAGTATACACCTATTAAGAGAGAAAAATGTTATATGTATATATCAGAAATAGTACAGAAAATTTCTCAGCCCAATCAAAGAGAGAAAGTATAAAAACATAAATTAACTATATTGAAATTAATTATCTTAAACATATATAAAAAGTTGTTTAAAAGAAAACAAAACTTATGATTCTGTTAATATAATTTATTTAATTTGTATTAAAGCAGATTATAATGATTTAAAAAATATTTTAATGACATTCTATTCCAGAGAATATTATAAAGATATATTTTTACATAAATTGGAGATATTACTTTGATTTTTGGAATTAATTTTATTGTTTATTAAAAATAGAAGATAATCAAACTGGGAATAAAAAATAGATTTTTTCTTTACTTACTTGTGATGGAACTTCATTTGATAGTTGTGTCTTTTGTGAAAATCCATCTGCACAAGTTAGTTGCCTTCTTGATGCTGTCAAAGGAGTATTTGTAGATGGAGTTTGGCCTATTGGCATTGGGTGAGCAGGTCGCGGCCAAGAGTTTGGCTGGTAAGAAGGAGCAATCAAGTGTCTCTGTTCACCAACATATCTATTGGAAGGATCAAGTGCTTGTGCATAGGCCACATTTGGCTGACCATTACAGCGAATAATACAGATTGACAATGAAGCTGTAATGAACACAGCTATTGTGACTGCTATCACTGTAATAATAATGACCAGATTAAGATGAACCTTCTCTTCACTTTCTAGCTCAACAACATTTAACATTTGAGATGTCTTGTTGCTGATAGTCAGTGTTTAAAAACAGAGTAGTTGTTGCTGATAGAACTGGGCTACCACTATCCTTGACACAATGTCCAGCTGATAGGAGCCAGCATTTTCTGGTCTCAGTTGGCGATTGAAAGCTAACAAACCAGTGTACTGGTTCATGCTGAACATCTGTTTCTCATTGCCTCTGATTATTTCATATTTTAGAAATGCATTCTCTTGACTATCACTGTCTGATGCCTTGATTTCGGTGATGTTCTTTGTATGATGTGGGTAATATGTCACATCCAGATTGTAAGGTTTAACACTGGGAAATGTAAAATATGGAGCATTATCATTTTTTATCAGTTACCTCAACAATCACATTCACTGTATTATTGAGAGATGGTGTTCCATTGTCTTTCACAAATACCTGGAACTCATAAGTATCTTGAAACTCATGATCAAGAGACATAATTGCTGATAATAATCCATTTGGTCTTATTTTGAAAGGTAAGAAGTGTTTGTTATTGGTGATCAGAGAATACGTAAGTTTTCCTCCAGCTCCCAAGTCTGGGTCAGTGGCATTGATGTAGCCAACAGTAATTCTTGAGTTTTCATTCTCATCAATCAAGAATTTAAATGTATCTTTTGTAAATTGTGGCTCAACATCATTGATATCCATCACTTGAATGGAGAATTTGCTGTTACTATGAAGAGGAGGAGATCCTTTATCTTGACAACTGATTACAACATCATGGTGTTCTTCTTTCTCTCTATCCAAGGGATTTTTCAGTGTCACTTCATATTTCTTTGTACCTAAGTTCTGAAGCTGGAATTTATCATGGTGAAGGTGACAGGTGACCTCTCCATTTTGTCCTTCATCATTGTCAGTGACTTTCACATAGGCAATGAAACTGCTAACTTTGATATTTTCCAAAATTTCAACTTTATTCTTATTAGAGGCAGAAGGAAAATTTATAGTAATAGCTGGAGCAGTGTTTTCATGGCTTATTACATTTACATAAAGTATTGCAGTTGAGCTTAATGGTGGATTTCCATCATCCTCAGCTTTTATATATAATTTATTTATTATTTCTTCTCCTGGATTAAACATTTTTTGAAAGAAAATCTGACCAGTTGTTTCTACTAATTGGAAAAAAGCTTTTGCTCTTTCTGGTGTTTGATAACTCCAGTGATATGAAATTCTTCCATTTTGTCCTGAGTCTAAATCCGTTGCTGATAAAGTAACAATTGGTGTGGCTTTGTTCTCCTCATTCTTTATTGAAATATTGTATATTTTTTTAGAAAATACTGGTAAATTATCATTAACATCAATGACTGAGATGTGAACATTCAATATATTTTGTTTTGGAGGAGATCCAGCATCTTTAACTACAACTTGAACTACATATGTATCTTTTTCTTCTCTATCTAATGTATCTTCTAATTTGATCCATACAACTGATGCCCCCTCAACACCTGGAGCAATGTATAGAGTGAATGGCTCATTCTTCATCTTTTTAAGTTCATATGTAATCTTTGAATTTTGCAGTCCAACATCTTTATCAATAGCATTAGGGATTAGTACTTTTGCTCCTTTCCTTGAATCTTCCAAGAATTCAATATTTACTTGTTTATCTGGAAATTCTGGTTTGTGATCATTAATATCTTTTATGATGACTTTGATTTCTAAAATCCTCATTGATGAACCTCCCTTACGAACAGCCACATCGATGAGTTGAAAACATTCTTTATTATGTTTACACATTGCTTCTGCATCCAATGTGACAATTGCATATAATTTGCCTGTTTTCTTGGAGACTTGAAAATATTGTGAACTATCAACATTACTCTGTAACTGACTGAATGTGATAAGTTTTTTTTCTTGTTGAGGAATATCATTCATTATTTTAGAATCTGCAGCAATGTCTCCAATGTAGGTACCTGGACTCTTTCCTTCTTCCACAGTGTAAGTAAGATCTACACTGAGACAGATAGGTAGTGTGAATAGAATATATATCACTCCAAACATGTTTGATTTATTGCCTGCAAAAATATACATTGCATTTATATTCAAATACTACATTGAATATATGAAAATATAAAAATCATCTTAAAAACATTTATGTTATTACTCTATGTAATTCTATTTATAGAACATTTTTTTCTTAGAGGATTTCCTTATAAGATCAATCATACTTATATACTATTATATTATTATACTATTAATATTATCATACTCAATACAAATAAAAAATGTTTAAAAAAAAAAATTGTACTTTTTTTGGTACGGCGTACCCTTACTCGATCAGCAATGGCGAGCTTTAGACACGCCCAGAAGTGTTTACCAGTATGACAGATTTGATAGAGAAAGAAAAAAAGTTTATTTACATTTAGAAATAAAACAATTATCTTGTCTTTAAGACATAAGTTTTAGCTTAGAAAATTGAAAGTTTTAAATAAAAATTTTAAAAAACCTTAAATCATGTAAATCTCTGGTTCTACAAATATTTTCTTAATTTATTTACGGAAACAAAATTTCTTTATGAAGAAAACAAAGTTTATTTATTCATATTTATTTAGAAATAAAAGAATTTAATTCCATATTCTTATATAAATTTTGTAATTACAACTTTTAAATACTACACGTTGTATATGAATCTAATTTACAATTATTTTTTAGAAATCAAACAATCATTTTTATGTTTTCCCTCCCTCCATAAATTTTAAGTAGATTTTTGAGCTTTGTAAATAGAAAGCTTAGTAAAAAAAAGGTTTTTTTCTGTTTTTGTTTTTGCTTGTTTGTTTTTTTTTACTAAAATTTCAATTTACAAAGCTAAAAAATCTACTTAAAATTTATAATATATTTTAGTAAATAAAGTTGTAGACACATGTTTCTTCAACTGATTGGATTCTCATTAATAGTACAATGGATTTTAAATTAGAATATTTTGGAAAGAAGAGGTGCATGATATAACTGGAAATAATGAAATCTATTGAAATCAATATACATATCTTAGCAGGTAAAAAATAAGAAATATCTCTTATTAGAGGTCAAAACTGCAGACATGTATATTATAAAGAACAAATTTTGCAATTAAAAATATCTGCAGTTTACATTAAGATAAATTGTTCAAAATAAATAGTGAAATTAATCTTGTTTTTTTTTGGGGGGGGGGTGTATATTATTCTCAAAAATATATCTGAACATATAGATTCCTTAACAAAATGTATTTTTAATTGAGCCATAGAATTACAAACTTAATTCTCTAGTTGATAAAATTGACTTTTGCAGTTTGGTATTAACTGTCTCGGAGTTACTTCCCTTGCACTTATTCACATGGATTTTGCAATAAAAAGTGAATTATTAAAGCCTAATCAATTGATATATATTTGAAAATCCAAGGCGTTCAAAAAATACAAATGACTGAAATTTTTTAGTCATTAAAATTCATCTGCTTCAACATTTAGTTTTTTTTTTTTTCATTTCAGGGATATTAAACTATTTTTATTCATAGTTCCTTTGAAAGAATAAATAATCAAATCTGTTAGTCATATAACTACAATCTTTTTAATATTCTGTTCTAGAATATAAGTATTCAAAATTGTAGGTAAATTAACTGCTAAAACTATACTATGAAAATAACATTGTTTTTTTCTTTTTGTTGTTTTTTTTTATAAATTGAAATCAAGTTAAAATTGTAAATGCTATAGTCTGGTTGATATACCAATAGAAATTTAACTTATGACAATATACTCTTAAAGAATCAAAATAGATTTTACGTCACATATTTTCAATACTTTGAAATTCACAGTAATTATAAAATTAAGTATAATTAATTCTCTACTTTTTAGTTATTATATATTTATTGCACATGTCGTTATTGAATATTATCTGTTTGAATTTTTTAGATGAAGCTTGATAATTGGAATTATTTAGATTTTTCAGACTGTTGTCCTCATATTTATTGTTATATACACAACTTTTCGGCCTATGTGCATCCAGCTTTCTTTAGGTGTTTCTTGTCAAAGTCAGGAGCCTTCATGGAACTTCAAAACCCTTTATTTGGACACATGGTGCAACAGATATAAGGGTTGAGTTAATACAGTTCAAGTGACATCATTTGGAGGCTTCAGATTCAATCTTGACTACAGGAAAAAGTAATAGAATATTTAACATAGCTTGACACTTATACTCGGTCATGGATAATGGAATGAAAACAATCTACCCCAATGGATTAAATAAAGGGTTTGGTACAAAGTTCCGCGAAGCTCCTGATTATGACATGAAAGCTCCCAAGTTTCACAAGAAGGTTCCTGAATTCAACAAAAAACACCTGAAGAAGGGTGGAGGGCATATCATCCAAAACAAAACTGTTGTGCTCATCTTTATTGTTATATGCACAAATATAACAATAAAGATGAGCACAACAGTTAAAAAAAATCTAAATAATACATATTGAATATTGTTTAGGAATTGAAAATAAACATTTTCTTAAAGTTCACTCTAAAAAAGTAAGTAGTCTGTCAGAATTTAGAAATATTCAAGTATTTATTTTAAAATAGACCAATAAAGATTCAAAATAAACTACGTTAATGGTGTTAAGAAGGATTTAGAAGTTCCTTATAGATTCTAAGTAGCCTGCTATAATTTTAAAATATTGAAATATCTCTTTTAAGAAGTATATCTATATAAGTTCAAAACAAATATATAATTTCTGTAGATATATTGCATAAAGAAGAGGTATTCATGTAAGTTGTAAGGACTACCATTTTACTAATGAAGTGGATATATATATATGTGTCATGGCATCCTATAACTGTATTAATGGAAAGAAAAGGAGCATAAGAAATGGCAAAAAATATTTCATTATATTGAGTAGAAATTTCTAGTGTAGAATATTCAAATAAAGTTAAAATGGTATTTTTCCTGAAAAGCCTAAAGTGTAGATGTCTTTTTTAGAAATATGATTTACCTATAAATAGAAAATCAGGAAACATGCAACATTATTGAGAAGAGAGAGTAAGTGTGTCAGATGTTAATGATGGCTTTTTACGAGGTAGTTTCTGCTAAAAGAAACAAAGAATTTTACAGAATAAAAATTATGAAAAATTCTACTTACCTTTGTTATGAACTTTAATGTTGTTAGTTATAAAATATTTTTTCCAGTGATAATTTTGTAGATGTTTGATCCAGTGAGAAAAACTTTGGACTAGTGATGTTTTCACAAGAGTGACAAAGTAGTTGTCCTAAGAAGTATGGTGTGTGTGTAATGGCTGTATTCATCAAAGGAAGAAGGAGGGTGTAGAAGTTGTTAATGTGGAAAATAGAAAATAATCAACCCACATTCATATGTTTGTCTTATGATTCACATGAAAGTTATTTTTCTTCAGTTCTTAACAAAAATACCATTAGATTTACTTTTGATATTATTAATAATTGATTATGACGTAGAGCTGAATTTGACTAATTTCTTTTTAAAATAATTTTTTTCCTTTGTTCCCACAATGCAGTGTAATAGTGAATGTTATTCATCCTGTAGGATCTGCATTCTTCCTTCTATCCATGTTATGTGCTTCTAACTTGTCAAATATTCATATAATAGAATAATACAAATTCTTAGTAGTCTAAATTTATCTTGCATTCACTTTAAATTTACCTATATTATTCTACCACATACAAGGCCATAAATCCTATGAAAGAAATTTGAATGCTTTTTCTTAAAAAATGTTCATTAAAAGGAAAATGTTTTTCATAAATTTGTATATACGAAGACATGGCCATGGCTGAAAATGCCTTTTAATAATGTATTAAATATTATTTCTGATAAGTTTTCTCTGTATAAAAATGGTCTTCATATCCATATTACATATATTAATATTTTATGTATAATCTTTTTTTTTAATAAAATAGCTTATCATATATATATATATATATATATATTAATATATATATATATATTAATATATATATATATATATATATATATATTCAGATAGATTTTACAAAACAAGGTTTTGTAAAATCTATCTGAAGAGACTAGCCTCATTTTGAGTTTATGGACGAAATAAAGTTATCATAGTCTAATGAAGGTTTGTTAAGTTTTTCTTTTTTTGAAAGTTAAATATTTCTCTGTATATAATTAGTTTTTTTTAGTTATTATACATTGAGCTCTCTTAGGAATTTATAAAAATCCTTGTATGAGTCAATAAGTTTGCACCTACAAGAGCATACAGTATGGATCTACAGTGAGATTTCAATGATCCTAAATAGAATCATCCCTTACTTGCCAGTCAATTGGATTATTTTACATATATGTGTGTGTGCGTGTGTGTGTTTGTGGAGAAGTGTAGAGAAATACAAGATGGAATATATATAAATATATGTCATTAGCTGAAGTACCTGTCCTACTTAGTAATAGATCGAGACTTGGATTGTAGAGACAATGGTGAAACAAATATAAAAAAGAAAAATTCTTTCTACTGATTTCATTTTTTGTAAACAATGTCTATTTTATAATTTGTTTATAGATAAAAAAAAATGTAATCCAATCACTTATAGACATTAATTGTTATATTAAAAATTATTCTGCATAAGAGAAAATAAATTTTCTTTTGATAATATCTTAGGAAGTTAATATTGTCAGTAAAAACAATTAAAAGAGTTTTATAAAGAGATATTTTTCAAATTTAAGTGAGTGACAATACAGAGATTTATGAATTGTAACATTTTTATTTTTTGTCTGGATTATTTATCCTAAATAGGTAATAATGCTATATGATTATTTTACAATTTCAGCTTGAAAAACTATCTCTAAAGCAAATTAGTAATGTTTAATTGAATATGAATACATATTTTTCTTTTTTTTTTCTTTTGATGTTTGGAAATTGAAATTCTGATTAGCTATATCTTGCTGCAAACTGCTTATTGCTTACTATTAAAGATGCTCTTTCAATGAGAGGCCTCACCCATTGACTTCCTTATGAAGAACACAAAAAAAATTACATTAATACCTTCTCTGTGTCAAAATCTAGTATACATATCAAATTTGGTTGACATATATCAAACTGATTGGCCATAGAGGATAGACAAACAAACTCTTATGAAGAGTTTGTTTGTCTATCCTCTATGGCCAACCAGTTTGATATATGTCAACCACATTTGATATGCATACTAGATTTTGACACAGAGAAGGTATTAATATAATTTTTTTCTGTGTTCTTATTAATATAGATTTTGTGTTAATATCCCAAGAAAACATTGAAATGTTTCTTGTCATTGAGTAGTTATATTGATTGAATATGATGTAGTCAGTGTGTATGTGTGTATGTGATATTAATGTAGGTTTGTTTTTCATTGTTAATGAAGATATTATTAATTTTTGTGTGGCACTGGGGGTAATGGCCTTGAGTTAGATGTCTGTTGGTTATTCATTTCTATAAGATTTCTAGATTGTGGATATGGAGCAGAAATATCATTTTTGTTAAGATGGCCTGAATGAACTGAAGATTTGGTAGAAGGCAGATCTGAAATATAGAATAATTATAATTTTCACTGTATAATTAATATTCATAATTGAATAAAATACATATATAATTTTCACTGTATAATTAATATTCATAATTGAATAAAATACATAGACAAGGAACAAAATTGTTTAAAAATAAATATTTGCTGTGTAAAATGAAGGTATTTTTTATAAGGCTACAGACTTTAAATTTTTTTTTTTACTGCCTGTCAGTCTCAACCCCACTCCAAATTAGCCACTCTTTGTCAACAAATGGTTGGTCACTTCCTATTGAATGATAAGTATGCATTTTTATCACTCATAATACTGGGCAACACAATTGCTTTGATTTTTTTCAGTTTACCAGATCTACTGCCCCACATGCACAGAAAGCTGGTGTATCTGTGTTGCTGACCAAGAAGGAAGCATACCATTTTCAGGTAAACACAGATGATTCAACTGTGTTTGTGATATTGCAACAACTCAATGACTCTCTTTATGTCTTCATATTTTTCATAAAGACAAACTGAATGCCTGATTTGGACTGCACCATATAAATTACAATTGTGGAGGAGGACATACTTTAAACTCTGCTTTGAGCTATTGATGAACAGTTGTTATTCAGTTGAGTTGTACATTTCTGGTAAAATGTCTAGTTATGAATGATTCAAATAAAAGACTACAATATTTTTTCTAGAATGATTTCACTGTATGTATTTTCGAAATATGTATTTTCCCATGAAAGAAAAATTAGTAAACATGCAAAATTGTCAAGAAGAGGGCTAAGTGTGATCAGATGGAAATGATGGCTATCTATAGAGCTGGTTTCTGCCAAGGAGAAACAAAGAATCTCACAGAAAACAAAAACTATAAATTCTTCTTACTTTTGTTAGATCTGTAAAGATTGTTAGTTGTAAGATAATATTCTTGAGTTATCTTCTGTAACTCTTGTCCAGTAAGCAAGATAAAACTTGAACATAAATGTGTTTATAGTGTGTCAAATAGTTATCCTAAGAAGTATGGTGGTGTTGTGTAATGGTGCATTTATTCAGAGGAAAGTAGGAGAGTGTAGATATATAATATGAAATGTAGAAAGCACTTTAATATTTTTCTTTCTTATGATTCATATAATATTTTTTTAAATTTAAACAACTGTCAGTAGAATCTAAAAATTGATATTTCTAATAAAATTATAGTGTATAATGAATTTATATAATTAATTTCTAAAGATTTATTTTTGCCTTTGTTCCCACAATGCAGTATAATAGTAATTATATATTCCTCCTGTAGGATCTTTATTTTCTCTCTATCCATGCTGTGTGGTTTTAACTAGTCTAATATTCATTCTTAGAATATTAATAATACACCTTCCTGGCAGTATTAATTCATCTTTATTCACTTTAAATTTCCATACATTCTAATTATCACATAATCCATAAATCCTATGAAGGACATTTGAATGATTTTTCCATATATCATATAGATTACATGGGAAATGCAACTGTAAAATTTATTTATGCAAATTGTAACGATGGATAAAGTTGCCTTATTAAGAATATCTTATTTGCATTTTGATACATTAAATAGTACACATTTCTTAAGCAGTAATTGTTGCTATAAAATATGAATATTTTTTTATATTATGAATTAAATTGTTTATGTGAAAATGTCTTGGTTTTGTAGAAAAATATTATAAATGCTATAGTGTGTTACATTTAGAACTCTCAATTTAAACCCAATCGGTTTTGTCTGGATTATTATTTTCTTACTAAGCAATAATTCTAAGTAATTATTTTATATTTCAAACTTGAAGAAACTATCTGTAACCTAACTAGTAAGGTTTAATTAAATGTAGATAATATTTTAGGCAGAAAGAATTCATTATTATAAATAATGTATTTATTGTGTAAGTGCTCAGGTGCACCACAACTCATCAAATACACAGAATAATGTTGTGTAGGAAATGAACAGTCACAGTATGTAATATGCCGATGTATGTATTGTGTGCATGTGTATGTGGAGAGTGCATCAGGTATAGTGTTTGGCCGGACTACAGGAAGCATGGAGGCTTTGAAAGATTTCAGTGCTTCGGCAGCCTACAACAGATGCAGGCATATTTTATATTTTTACTTTTGAGTTAGGAATTTTATATTCGTATTAATTATTATATCTTACAGCAACATGTTTCTTGATGATTTTAATATTATTAGAAATACCGCTCACAATGAAAACCCACCTTTTTTCTATGAAAACAAAAATGTTTTTAATCTTTCTACTATGTCATAAAATGTATGCCTACTAATTTTAGTAGTTCTGTATTGAACAGGCCATCTATAAAGGATAGACAACCAAACGCTTTAAAATTATCAATATAGATTTTGAGCTAAATTTCAAAGAAAACTTACCCTGAAATGTTCTTGTCAGTGATAGTTATAATGAAGAATTATGAATGAAGAATATGATATAGTGTGTGTGTTGTGGTTGGTGTGTGTGTGTGTGATATTAATGTCGGTTTGCTTTTCATTGTTAATGTAGAGATTATTAGTTTTTGTGTGGTACTGGAGGCAATGGCCCTTAGGTTAGAAGTCCTGTTTGGTTGTTCATTTTCTATGAGATTTCTGGATTGTGGATATGGAGCAGAAATATCATTTTCTGCTAAATGACCTGAATGAACTGAAGATTTGGTGGAAGACAGATCTGAAAAATAAAATTGTTTTGGCTATTAAATCAGTTTAGGAATCATTCAATGGATTTTCTTTGATTTCAAAATTTATGTTAATTTTTAATACTGTAGTATGTATGTGTGTGTGTGTGTGTGTGTGTGTATTATATATAATATATGTCTATAATTAATATTATCGGATTTTTTTGTTTGTTTTAATGTGAAGCATGAGGGGAGGTGTAAGAATAAATTATTTTACAGATCTTTCTCTCATGCATTACATAAAAAAAATATTTTCATGAATTTATATTATATATATATATATATATATTATATATTTATATATATATATAACATACACACATATTAGATATAATATATACACAGAAAATTAGATTCATCAGATATACCAATAAAGAAGCATCACAACATGTGTGTGTGCGCATTGTGTCCTACATTTTTTCTTACATGTATGCTCACTTAGTGTATTGATAAGGAAGGTATGATGTTTCAAAGTAAGTATTTGTTGTGTAAAATAAATACCTTTCTCATCATTAAGTTATGTATGGACTTATCATTGTATCTATTAGTTTTAGTTATTCCTATGACTTCAAATTATAGACTCTAGAAATTGATAATTAGTAAGCAGCCCTGCATTTAAGATTTCTTTTGTAATTTTGAGACCAGTCACCACTAACACCACGGTGGTGGTGTGACCTGATAAGAAGGAACAATCACTGACATATCTATTGGAAGGATCAAACTGTTTGTGAAATAGGCCACATTTGGCTGACATCATCATTTTATCATCATCAACATTCCAAACTTGGTTTATAGTACTGGATTTCATTTTTTTTGTTGATAGTATAGTTTAACTGAATTTCTAATCAGTTTAAATTCTGCAACCATTTTCTGGTGTCACATTATTTACAGAAATGAGTGTGGTTACTTTTTTTATAGGTAGAACAGACCAGAAAACTTTGTTGATATTATATATGTGCTGCACACATTATGAGATTTAACTATTAAATTGATCTGATTATCATATTTGCTTTGTTTTTTTTTTTTTTTCTACTGTCTTGATTTTTAGGTTTGCTCTGCATCACACAATAAAAAATAAAAAATCTATAATGCTTTTCTAAGTACAAATTTTACACTGGAGGAAATCTCCTGGATCAATCTGTTGGAATGTGGCACTATTTAATGGTTTGTTCTAACCGCACTTGAAAGAGATATTATAATAAGAATGAGATAGAATAGGTCAATTCTCCTTCAAAGTAGTCCTTTACCTAATTACCATATTTATATATTTCCTAATAATTTGTTTTTCTTGGGTATATTTTATAATGTAATGATCTTTACAGCTGCTTAATAAAATAGCACTTTTTTCAATCCAAAGTTTTTTCTAGCCTCCTTAATTAATTCATCTTTGTTAATCTATAGATTTACACTGGTTAGCTGGGCTATAATATCATGGCACCTCTGATGGGGGGTAAGACCTCTGTTGGCTGTGAGTGTGATGCCTAATGTCTGAGGAGAGGATCCTGGTTGATGAGAATCTGTGATATGGCTAATAAGTTGATAATAATATGACTTGAAAACCATCATTTGGGCCTTACTCAGTCTAGACAGGACAGTTGGAGTGGCCTGATGCTGATCAATTGCTGGTCATGTGAAGCCATAGCACCTATATGATTAAGTCTTGACTGTATTCTTAAGTTGCTCTTATGGAACAACAAACACCCAACACTTTTTTCTTATAGGTGCTAGAAAGGCAGTGAGGCTGCGAGGGTTGACCAGGCACTTTATTGATACAACATTGATATAAACGAAAATTATTTCTACCTAGGTTTATAAATATCAACTAAAATATTTACCTACAAACAATTTGCTTACAAATCATAAATAGAAAGAAAAAAGATTTGGCCTTAATAACCCACAACTTTTGATATGCCATTAAACAATAAATAATGTATAAGTATGTTTATTTCTATCTCATAGTAGTTATTTTATTTCCATAAATATATTGCATACATTGAATATAACAATATCATGAGCAGGAGATGGAGTTGATTTATGCTATTTTCTATATCTTAATTAATGAATATCATTCTAAAATTACCTACTCTTGTTTCCTGTGTCATTTGTAGCATTTTCTTCTCTCCAGATTAAGTTCAGTATTTGATTCAGAAGGTACAGCAGATCTCCAGGTAAAATAATCAGGTGAATTGATACATTCTGAGTATACACTTGTTAAAAGAGAAAAATGTTATATGTTATATCGAATGGTGCAGAAAATTTCTCAGCCCAATCAAAAGAGAATATAAAACATAAATTAACTATATATTGAAATTAATTATCTCAAACATATATAAAAGTTTGTTTAAAAAGAAACAAAACTTATGGATTCTGTTTAATATAATTTATTTTCAATTTGTATTAAGCAGATATGAATGAATTAAAAAAATATTTTAATGACATTCTATTCCAGAGAATATTATAAAGATATATTTTTACATAATTGGAGATATTACTCTTTGATTTTTCGAATTAATTTTATTGTTTATTAAAAAAAAAAAAGATAATCAAACTGGGAATAAGAATAGATTATTTTCTTTACTTACTTGTGATGGAATTCATTTGATGGTTGTGTCTTTTGTGAAAATCCATCTGCACAGTTATTGCCTCCTTGATGCTGTCAAAGGAGTATTTGTAGATTGGAGTTTGGCCTTTGGCATTGGGTGAGCAGGTCGGCCAGAGAGAGTTTGGCTGGTAAGAAGGAGCAATCAATTGTCTCTGTTCACACATATCTATTGGAAGGTAGTGCTTGTGCATAGTTTCATGGCTGACCATTACAGCGAATAATACAGATTGACAATGAAGCTGTAATGAACACAGCTATTGTGACTGCTATCCCTGTATAATAATGACCAGATTAAGATGAAATTTCTCTTCACTTTCTAGCTCAACAACATTTAACATTTGAGATGTCTTGTTGCTGATTAGTCAGTGTTAAAAACAGAGTAGTTGTTGCTGATAGAACTGGGCTACAACTATCCTGGACCAAATGTCCAGCTGATAGGAGCCAGCATTTTCTGGTCTCAGTTGGCGATTGAAGGCTACAAACCAGTGTACTGGTTCATGCTGAACATTCTGTTTCTCATTGCCTCTGATTATTCATATTTTAGAATAGCATTCTCTTGACTATCACTGTCTGATGCCTTGATTTCGGTGATGTTCTTTGTATGATGTGGGTAATATGTCACATCCAGATTGTAAGGTTTAACACTGGGAAATGTAAAATATGGAGCATTATCATTTTTATCAGTTACCTCAACAATCACATTCACTGTATTATATGAGAGATGGTGTTCCATTGTCTTTCACAAATACCTGGAAATCATAAGTATCTTGAAACTCATGATCAAGAGACATAATTTGCTGATAATAATCCATTTGGTCTTATTTTGAAAGGTAAGAAGTGTTTGTTATTGGTGATCAGAGAATACGTAAGTTTTTCGTCAGCTCCCAAGTCTGGGTCAGTGGGCATTGATGTAGCCAACAGTAATTCTTGAGTTTTCATTCTCATCAATCAAGAATTTATAGATTTTTTTTGTAAATTGTGGCTCAACATCATTGATAACCATATTGAATGGAGAATTTAGCTGTTACTATGAAGAGGAGGAGTCTTTATCTTGAACAACTGATTACAACATCATGGTGTTCTTCTTTCTCTCTATCCAGGGATTTTTCAGTGTCACTTCATATTTCTTTGTACATAGTTCTGAAGCTGGAATTTATCATGGTGAGGTGACAGGTGACTCTCCAATTTTGTCCTCATCATTATCATGACTTTCACATAGGCAATGAAACTGCTAACTTGGTTATTTCCAAATTTCAACTTTATTCTTATTGGACGCAGAAGGAAAATTAATATCAATATGGAGCAGTGTTTTCATGGCTTATTACATTTACATAAGATATTGCAGTTGAGCTTAATGGTGGATTTCCTCCATCTTCAGCTTTTATATATAATTTATTATAATTATTTCTTCTGAATTAAACCTTTTTTGCAAAGAAAATCTGACAGTCGTTTTCTTAATTGGAAAAAAGTTTTGCTCTTTTGGTGTTTGATACTCCAGTGTAATGAAATTCTTCCATTTTGTCCTGAATCTAAATCAGTTGCTGATAAAGTAACAATTGGTGTGGCTTTGTTCTCTCATTCTTTATGAAATATTGATATATTTTTTAAGAAAATACTGGTAAATTATCATTAACATCAATGACTGAGATTGAACATTAAATATTTGTTTTGGAGGAGATCCAGCATCTTTAGACACAATTACTACATATGTATCTTTTTCTTCTCTTCTAATGTATCTTTAATTTGATCCATACAACTGATGCTCCTTCAACACCTGGAATGTATAGAGTGAATGGTCTCATTCTCATCCTTTTTAGTTCATATGTAATTTTGAATTTTTATCCAACATCTTTATCAATAGCATTAGGGATTATATTTTTGCTCCTTTCTTTATCTTATCAAACTTCAATATTTATTGTTTATCTGGAAATTCTGGTTTGTGATCATTAATTCTTTATGATGACTTTGATTTCTAAAATCTCATTGATGAACCTCCCTTACGAACAGCACATCAATAGCTGAAAACATTCTTCATTCGTTTACACATTGCTTCGCATCCAATGTGACGATTGCATATAATTTTCCTGTTTTCTTGGAGACTTGAAAATATTGTGAACTATCAACTTTACCCTGTAACTGACTGATGTGATAAGTTTTTTTTTCTTGTTGAGATATCATTCATTATTTTAGAATCTGCAGCAATGTCTCCAATGTAGTACCTGGACTCTTTCCTTCTTCTACAGTGTAAGTAAGATCTACACTGAGACAGATAGTAGTGTGCTTAGGAAAATATATATATCCAATACATGTTTGATTTATTGCCTGAAAATATACATTGCATTTATATTATAATACTACATTGAATATATGAAATATAAAAATCATCTTAAAACATTTATGTTATTACTCTATGTAATTCTATTTATAGAACATTTTTTTCTTAGAGGAATTTCCTTATAAGATCAATCATACTTATATACTATTATATTATTCTACTATTAATATTATATACATACTCATACAAATAAAAAATGTTTAAAAAAAAAATGTACTTTTTTGGTACGCGTACCCTTACTCGATCAGCAATGGAAGCTTTAGACATGCCCAGAGTGTTATACGCAGTACGACAGATTTGATAGAGAAGAAAAAAGTTTATTTACATTTAGAAATAAAACAATTATCTTTATTTTAAAACATAAATAAGTTTTAGCTTAGAAATTGAAAGTTTTAAATAAAAATTTAAAAAAACCTTATTTTCTTAATTTTTAATTTTTAATTTAAAATTTCTGGTTCTAACCAAATATTTTCTTAATTTATTTACAGAACACAAATTTCTTTATTTACCTTCGATTTTGAGAAAACAAGGTTTATTTATTCATATTTATTTAGAAATAAAAGAATTTAATTCCTAATATAAATTTTATTGTAATTACAACTTTTAAACTACAACATTGTATATGAATCTAATTTACAATTTATTTTTTAGAAATCAAACAATCATTTTTATGTTTTCCCCCCTCTCCATAATTATTAAGTAGATTTTTGAGCTTCGTAATAGAAAGCTTAAGTAAAAAAAAATTTTCTTTCTGTTTTTGTTTTTGCTTTGTTTGTTTTTTTTTTACTAAAATTATTTCAATTTACAAAGCTCAAATCTACTTAAATTTTATAATATAAACAGAATAGCATTTAGGAAATGATTTCAATATAGAGCAATTCTTGATGCTAATTTGATAAATTCATACATTTTGATTAATGACCAATTCTATTATACATATTCTATGATATATGTACATATTATTTTTAAACTCACTGGAGCATTTTAATAAAAGTTCGTGACACATGTTTCATTCAAGATTGAGATTCTCTCATTAATAGTACAATGGATTTTAAATTAGAATATTTTGGAAAGAAGAGGTGCATGATATAACTGGAAATAATGAAATCTATTTGAAATCAATATACATATCTGCAGGTAAAAATAAGAAATATCTCTTATTAGAGGTCAAAACTGCAGACATGTAATATTATAAAGAACAAATTTTGCAATATAAAAAAATATACCTGCAGTTTACATTAAGATAAACTTGTTCAAAATAAATAGTGAAATTAATCTTGTTTTTTTTTGGGGGGCGGGGACGAGGTATATTATTCTCAAAATATATCTGAACATATGATTCCTTAACAAAATGTATTTTTAATTGAGGCCATGAATTACAACTTAATTCTCTAGTTGATAAAAATTGCTTTTTTGCAGTTTGGTATTAACTGTCTTGGAGTTACTTCCTTGCACTTATTCACATGGATTTTGCAATAAAAGTGAGATTATTAAAGCCTAATCAATTGATATAATTTTGAAATCCAAGGCGTGTTCAAAAATACAAATGACTGAAATTTTTTAGTCATTAAATTCATCTGCTTAACATTTAGTTTGTTTTTTTTTTCATTTCAGGGATAATTAACTATTTTTATTTCATAGTTCTTTTGAAAGAATAAATAATCAAATCTGTTAGTCATATAACTAATATCTTTTTAATATTCTGTTCTAAGAATATAAGTATTCAAATTGTAGGTAAATTAACTGCTTAAAACTATACTTATGAAATAACATTGTTTTTTTTTCTTTTTGTTGTTTTTTTTTATAAATTGAAATCAAAGTTAAAATTGTAATATGCTATATGTCTGGTTGATTACCAATAGAAATTTAACTTATGACATACTCTTAAAGAATCAAATAGATTTTAACGTCACATATTTATAATACTTTGAAATTCACAGTAATTATAAAATTAAGTAATAATTAATTCTCTACTTTTTAGTTATTATATATTTATTGGCAGCATTCAGTTATTGAATATTATCTGTTTGAATTTTTTAGATAAGCTTGATAATGGAATTATTTAGATTTTCAGACTGTTGTCCTCATATTTATGGTTATATACACAACTTTTCGGCTATGTGCATCCGCAGCTTTCTTAGGTTGTTTCTTGTTAAACCAGAAACGTTTCTGTCAAAGTCAGGAGCCTTCATGGAACTTCAAACCTTTATTTGGACACATGGTGCAACAGATATAAGGGTTGAGTTAATACAGTTTCAGTGACATCATTTGGAGGCTTCAGATTCAATCTTGACTACAGGCAAAGGTATAGAATATTTAACATAAGTTGACACTTGTACGGTCATGGATATGGAATCAAAACAATCTACCCAATGGGATTAAATAAAGGGTTTAGGTACAAAGTTCGTAAGCTCCTGATTATGAACATGAAAGACTCCAGGTTTACAAGAAGGTTCCTGAATTCAACAAAAAAACCTGAAGAAGGGTGGAGAGGGCATATCATACCAACAACATTGGTGCACTATAACAATAAAGATGAGCACAAGCAGTTAAAAATAAAAATAATACATATTGAATATTGTTTAGGAATTTGAAAATAAAAATTTTCTTAAAGTTCACTCTAAAAAAGTAAGTCGTCAGTGAGAATTTAGAAATATTAAGTATTTATTTTAAATTGACAATAAGAGATTAAAATAATATATTAATGGTGTAGAAGGATTTAGAAGTTCCTTATAATTCTAAGTAGCCTGCTAATAATTTTAAAATATTGAAATATCTCTTTTAAGAAGTATATCTATATAAGTTCAAAACAGATATATCATTTCCGTAGATATATTGCATAAAGAGGGTTTCATGTAAGTTGTAAGGACTCCATTTTACTAATGAAGTGGATATTATATATGTGTCCATGGCATCCTATAAACTGTATTAATGGAAAGAAAGGAGCATAAGAAATGGCAGAAAATATTTTTATTATATTGAGTAGAAATTTCTAGTGTAGAAATATTTCAATAAAGTTAAAATGGTATTTTTCCTAAAGCCTAAAGTGTAGAATGTCTATTTTAGAAATATGATTTACCTATAAATAGAAAATCAGGAAAGCATGCAACATTATTGAGAAGAGAGAGTAGTGTGTCAGGTGTTAATGATGGCTTTTATACGAGGTGGTTTCTGCTAAAAGAAAACAAAGAATTTTTCAGAATAAAAATTATGAAAAATTCTACTTACCTTTGTTATGAACTTTAATGTTGTTAGTTTATAAATATTTTTTTCCGTGATAATTTTGTAGATGTTTGATCCAGTGAGAAAAACTTAGACTAGTGATTGTTTTCACAAGATGTGACAAAGTATGTTGTCCTAAGAAGTATGGTGTGTGTGTAATGGCTGTATTATCATCAAAGGAAAGAAGGAGGTGTAGATAGTTGTTAATATGGGAAAATAGAAATATAATCAACAGCCACATTCATATGTTTTGTCTTATGATTCACATGAAGTTTTTTTTCTTCGAGTTCTCTTAACAAAAACTACCATTAGATTTAATTTTGATATTATTATAGTTGATTATGATGTACGAGCTGATTTGACTAAATTTCTTCTTTTTTAAAAATTTTTTTCCTTTGTCCCCATGGCAGTGTAATAAGTGAATATGTTATTCATCCTGTAGGATCTGCTATCTTTTTCCTTCTATCATCATGTATATGCTTCTAACGGTCACATATTCATATAATAGAATATAGAAATTCTAGTAGTCTAATTTATCTTCTGTCACTTTAATTTCATCAAATCTTTCTTAGTAGTTTATGCAATTCAATTTGCAGAACAGTTTTATCAGAGCTTTTTATACAAAATCATTGTTTTTTCTTCCTTTAACAAGCAAAACTTCTTTTTAATTTAATTTTATTGGCTATATTTTTAACAACCATTTCTAGTGGATAATGTCACTTATCGATTGTGATTTTATAATGATATTTTTTTTAAAGGACAGTAAATTATGACTTTATTAGCAAAATAAATGTATGTCTTCATACGAATGTCTATACAAATAGGGAAAATAAAAATATCTTTCATTGAGAATTTTAAAATCAGTATTGTTTAAGCATAAAATGAATAAAATCAATTACGTTGTTTGTGTTCAACTTACAAAGTCACTACATAAGTTATACTGAAGCACTAAAAATGATATAAAATACTTATATACAGATGATAATTGTATATTTAGAATTATGATGATTAAGTCACAGAATAGAAGTAACAAATCAAAAATAACGATTTTCATTTATTGTGCAAATGTTGACTGTGGCGGTATTAGCATTAAAAAAGGGATAAAACAATAAAATCCATACTCATGGATAAACATAAGGGTTTTTTTGTATTAATACAGGGCAAAATACATTTAGATATAACTATTTAATATTACATGCATTTAACCAAGCAAGGAGAATGTAATAGAAAAAAATTTCTTAATTTGATATATCCGAAAGAGGGAAAAAATTGGATATATATATGGTGGTGGTCTTGGTCCAACTGACTAAGCATTTGAGTTTCCCCACCTTATGACACATGATGGTTTCTAGCAGTTATTAAGAAACAATATCAGGAACATTTTTTGAAGGAGCTTCATGACATCTTTAAAATTACTCTGATGATTAATATATCCAATATATATAAAAATTGACTGAAACGCTTTAACATAGGCAGAAGTATTTATTCATTCATAAATAAATACATGCCATGAATATTTGGGTTTTTAAAAAATATTTCTATGTAAGTAAGAAAAATGGAAATATATGACAAATATGTTGAAAAGATAAATGGAAAAATATAGATGCCAACTTAAGGAATGCCACCATACTGAAGTATGCAGATGACATTAAGCTGTACCTTGAGATAAAGAAATCTTTCTTTTCAAATTTTCAGAACATAAACAGTTAAAAATATTTCCATATTATTTTTTAAAACCAGGAAATGCTTTTGAGATTTGAAAAAAAAGAAAATTCTATTTTACAACGTAATCAATTTTGAATATTTCTCCTGTATTACCCATCTTTCAAAAATCAAAACACTCTATTCTGATGAAGACCTATTGTTTACATGTGTTTTTCCATTATCATTTTATTTTATATCTAAAATAATTGTAAATAGAATACTGAAGCAAATTTTTGGTCGAAACACGTATCAGCATATAGTAAATTTCATCCCTACCAATTATATATATATATATATTTTCCATTTATCTTTTCAACATTTCTATCTATTATATATATAAAATGTTGTGTGTGTATATATATATATATATATATATATATATATATGGTGTGGTACTGTTGCACACAAAAGTGTATCATTTAAGAAAATATGTTACACATATCTTATAATCTCTAAGCTTAAACACAATAGTTGATAAATTTTAACTTCAGATTAGCACACAAGATTCAAATCTGCAGTTCGTTTAAATTGTCTTGGAGTTACTTCCCTTACATTTATTCACATAAAGTCTTCTATTTAATGATTTGGCAATAAAATGAAGTCAAATATTCCGTCATAATGAATTGATATACATTTGAATACATGAAACATTTATACTGTACAGCATTGTTTTTCACATTTTGTAATGTTAGCGAAATTTATATCTATAACCATTTGAAGGAGTAAATAAAGTATGTTCATCTCTATTTATGCAAATATTCTGTTCTGGAATTAAAACTCTAGTGTAATTGATTGCTAAGATTATACTTAAAAAGTAATTTTGATATACATTTTTTTAAATGGTATTGAAGTTCAAATTTAACCTGATAATAAACTCTACTTCTGTATGATGCATCAGTATAATTTTTTCTTATTACAATTTACCATTAAATAGTTACATATTTTAAGATTTTAATTCATAAATTATAAAAAGTAAACTATCTCATCAATTAGAAATCATTTTTTTTTTTAATTACTGTTTACTTAAAATTTGTAAAAATAACATTTATTGAAATGTAAAAGAAAAAGAAAATCTTGAAGTGTACTATAAATGAAATTTATCGGCTAAAAGAATTAAAAAATATTGAAATATATATATATATTTTTTAAATGTGTATAAAACTTCAAAATAAATTTATTTCAAGGTTATTATTTGTAGATATAAACCTCACATGAAGAAAAGCCATTCATATAAGTTATAAGGATTGCCATTTTACAAATGAAGTGGATATACATTCGTGTAATGGCGTCTTACAACTGTACTAATTTAAAGGAAAAAGCTGGGAAAAATCTATTTTTGTTATTATTCTGAGTAAAAATGTCTAGTATGAAATATTCAAATAAAAGATACAATATTTTCTAGAAATGTTTACACTGTATGTATTTTTTTCGAAATATGATTTTCCCATGAAAAGAAAATTAGTAAACATGCAAAATTGTCAAGAAGAGAGGCTAAGTGTGTCAGATGGAAATGATGGCTATCTATAGAGCTGGTTTCTGCCAAGGAGAAACAAAGAATCTCACAGAAAACAAAAACTATAAAAATTCTTCTTACCTTTGTTATGATCTGTAAAGTTGTTAGTTGTAAGATATATTCTTGAGTTATACTTCTGTAACTCTTAAGTCCAGTAAGCAAGATAAAACTTGAACTATAAATGTGTTTATGAGTGTGTCAAAATAGTTATCCTAAGAAGTATGGTGTGTGTGTAATGGCTGCATTTATCAGAGGAAGTAGGAGAGTGTAGATATTAATATGAAATGTAGAAAGCACTTTAGTATATTTTCTTTCTTATGATTCATATAATATTTTTTTAAATTTAAACAAACTGTCAGTAGATCTAATAATTGATATTTCTAATAAAAATTTATAGTGTAAAATAGAATTTATATAATTAATTTTCTAAAGATTTATTTTTCTGCCTTTGTTCCCACAATGCAGTATAATAGTAATTATATTATTCCTCCTGTAGGATCTTTATTCTTCTCTCTATCCATGCTGTGTGGTTTTAACTAGTCTAATATTCATTCTTAGAATATAATAATACACATTCCTGGCAGTATTAATTCATCTTGTATTCACTTTAAATTTCCATACATTCTATTATCACATAATCCATAAATCCTATGAAGGACATTTGAATGATTTTTCCATATATCATATAGATTACATGGGAAAATGCAAACTGTAAATTTATTTATGCCACATTGTAACCAGGATAAAAGTTGCCTTTTAAGAATATCTTATTTGCATTTATGATACATTAAAAATGTACACATTTCTATAAGCAGTAATTGTTGCTATAAAATATGAAATATTTTTTTATATTATGAAGTTAAAATTGTTTTGTGAAAAATGTCTTGGGTTTTGTAGAAAAATATTATAAATCTAAGTGTGTTACATTTAGACTATCAATTTAAACCCAATCGGTCTTTGTCTGGATTATTAGTTTCTTACTAAGCAATAATTCTAAGTAATTATTTTATATTTCAACTTGAAGAACTATCTGTAAACCTAACTAGTAAGGTTTAATTAAATGTAGATAATATTTTTAGCAAAAGAAATTCATTCATTATAATAATAATGTAATTTATTGTGTACAGTGCTCAGGTGCACCACAACTCATCAAAGTACACAGAATAATGTTGTGTCAGGAACATGAACAGTTCACAGTAGTAATATGCATGTATGTATGTGTGTGCATGTGTATGTGGAGAGTGGCATCAGGTATAGTGTTTGGCGGACTACAGGAAGCATGGAGGCTTTGAAAGATTCAGTGCTCCGGCAGCCTACAACAGATGCAGGCATATTTATATTTTTACTTTTGAGTTAGGAAATTTAATTCCTGTATTATTAATTATATCTTACAGCAACATGGTTTCTTGATGATTTTAATTATTATTAGAAATACCCCTCACAATGAAAACCCACCTTTTCTATGAAAAACAAAAATGTTTTATACTTTCTACTATGTCATAAAATGTATGCCTACTAAATTTAGTAGTTCTGTATTGAACAGGCCATCTATAAAGGATAGACAAACAAACGCTTTAAAATTATCAATATAGATTTTGAGCTAAATTTCAAAGAAAACTTACCACTGAAATGTTTCTTGTCAGTGAATAGTTATAATGAAGAATATGAATGAAGAATATGATATGTGTGTGTGTGTTGTGTGTGTGTGTGTGTGTGTGATATTAATGTCGGTTTGCTTTTCATTGTTAATGTAGAGATTATTAGTTTTTGTGTGGTACTGGAGGCAATGGCCTTGAGTTAGAAGTCTGTTGGTTGTTCATTTCTATGAGATTTCTGGATTGTGGATATGGAGCAGAAATATCATTTTTGCTAAAATGACCTGAATGAACTGAAGATTTGGTGGAAGACAGATCTGAAAAATAAAATTGTTTTGCTATTAAAATCAGTTATAGGAATCATTCAAATGGATTTTATTTGATTTCAAAATTTATGTTTAATTTTTAATCTGTAGTATGTATGTGTGTGTGTGTGTGTGTGTGTGTGTATTATATATATATATGTCTATAATATATATTTATCGGATTTTTTTTGTTGGTTTTAATGTGAAGCATGAGGGAAAGGTGTAGAATAAATTATTTTACATCTTTCTCTCATGCTTCACATAAAAAAAATATTTTCCCATGAATTTATATTATATATATATATATATATATATATATATATATATATATATATATAACATACACACATATATAGATATAATATATACACAGAAAATTAGATTCATCAGATATACCAACAAAGAAGCATCACAACATGTGTGTGTGCGCATGTGTGTCCTACATATTTTCTTACATGTATGCTCACTTAAGTGTATTGATAAGGAAGGATATGATGTTTCAAAGTAAGTATTTGTTGTGTAAAATAAATACCTTTCTCATCATTAAGTTATGTATGGACTTATCATTGTATCTATATGTTTTAGTTATTCCCTATGACTTCAAATTTAGACTCTAGAAATTGATATTATAAAGCAGCCCTGCATTTAGATTTCTTTTGTAATTTTGAGACCAGTCACCACTAACACCACGGTGGTGGTGGTGACCTGATAAGAAGGAACAATCACTGACATATCTATTGGAAGGATCAACTGTTTGTGAATAGGCCACATTTGGCTGACCATCATCATTATCATCATCATCATTCCACAAATTGTTTATAGTACTGATTTCATTTTTTTGTTGATAGTATAGTTACTGAATTTCAATCAGTTTAATCTGCAACCATTTTCTGGTGTCCATTATTTACAGAATGAGTGTGGTTACTTTTTTTCAGGTAGAACAGACCAGAAAACTTATTTGATATTATATGTGCTGCACACATTATGAGATTTAACATAATTAATTGATCTGATTATCATATTTGCTTTGTTTTTTTTTTTTTTCTACTGTCCTTGATTTTTAGGTTTGCTCTGCATCACACTAATAAATAAACAAATAAAAAATCTATAATGCTGTTTCTATACAAATTTTACACCTGAGGAAATCTCCTGGATCAATCTGTTGGAATGGTGGCCACTATTTAATGGTTTGTTCTAACCCACCTGAAAGAGATATTATAATAAAAGAATGAGATCAATAGGTCAAATCTCTTCAAAGTAGTCCTTTACCTAATTACCATATTTTATATATTTCCTAATAATTTGTTTTTCTTGGTATATTTTTATAACTTAATGATCTTTACAGCTGCTGTAATAAAAGCACTTTTTTTCAATCCAAGTTTTTTCTAGCCTCCTTACATTAATTCATCTTTGTTAATCTATAATTCTACCCTGTTAGCTGGGGCTATAATATACACTGACTGCACCTCTGAATGGGGGTAAGACCTCTGTTGGCTGTGAGTGGTGATGCCTAATGTCTGAGGAGAGGATCCTGGTTGATGAGCAATCTGTGATATGGCTAATAAGTTGATAATAATATGACTTGAAAACCATCACTTTGGGCCTTACTCAGTCTAGACAGGCAGTTGGAGTGGCCTGATCTGATCAATTAGCTGGTCATGTGAAGCCATAGCACCTATATGATTAAGTCTTGACTGTATTCTTCAAGTTGCTCTTATGGCAAACAAACACCCAACACTTTTTTCTTATAGGTGCTAGAAGGCAGTGGCTGAGGGTTGACCAGCACTTTATTGATACACATTGATATAACGAAAATTATTTCTACTAGTTTATAAAATCAAACTAAAATATTTACCTACAAACAATTTGCTTACAAATCATAAATAAGAAAAAAAAAGATTTGGCATTAATAACCCACAACTTTTGATATGCCATTAAACAAAATAACCATTAATGTATAATTACTGTTTATTTCTATCTCATAGTAGTTATTTTATTTCCATAAATATATTGCATACATTGAATATAACAAATATCATGAGCAGGAGATAGGGTTATTTATGCTATTATTCTATATCTTAATTCATGATATCATTCTAAAATTACCTCTTGTTTCCTGGTCATTTGTAGCATTTTCTTCTCTCCAGTTAAGTTCAGTATTTGATTCAGAAGGTACAGCAGATCTCCAGGTAAAATAATCAGGTGGAATTGATACATTCTGAGTATACATCTGTTAAAAGAGAAAAATGTTATATGTATATATCAGAAATGGTGCAGAAAATTTCTCAGCCCAATCAAAGAGAGAAAGTATAAAAACATAAATTAACTATATTGAAATTAATTATCTCAAACATATATAAAAAGTTGTTTAAAAGAAAACAAAACTTATGATTCTGTTAATATAATTTATTTCATTTGTATTAAAGCAGATTATGATGAATTAAAAAATATTTTAATGACATTCTATTCCAGAGAATATTATAAAGATATATTTTTACATAAATTGGAGATATTACTTTGATTTTTCGAATTAATTTTATTGTTTATTAAAAAAAAAAAGATAATCAAACTGGGAATAAAAAATAGATTTTTTCTTTACTTACTTGTGATGGAACTTCATTTGATGGTTGTGTCTTTTGTGAAAATCCATCTGCACAAGTTAGTTGCCTCCTTGATGCTGTCAAAGGAGTATTTGTAGATGGAGTTTGGCCTATTGGCATTGGGTGAGCAGGTCGCGGCCAAGAGTTTGGCTGGTAAGAAGGAGCAATCAAGTGTCTCTGTTCACCAACATATCTATTGGAAGGGTCAAGTGCTTGTGCATAGGCCACATTTGGCTGACCATTACAGCGAATAATACAGATTGACAATGAAGCTGTAATGAACACAGCTATTGTGACTGCTATCACTGTAATAATAATGACCAGATTAAGATGAACTTTCTCTTCACTTTCTAGCTCAACAACATTTAACATTTGAGATGTCTTGTTGCTGATAGTCAGTGTTAAAAACAGAGTAGTTGTTGCTGATAGAACTGGGCTACCACTATCCTTGACCACAATGTCCAGCTGATAGGAGCCAGCATTTTCTGGTCTCAGTTGGCGATTGAAGCTAACAAACCAGTGTACTGGTTCATGCTGAACATCTGTTTCTCATTGCCTCTGATTATTCATATTTTAGAAATGCATTCTCTTGACTATCACTGTCTGATGCCTTGATTTCGGTGATGTTCTTTGTATGATGTGGGTAATATGTCACATCCAGATTGTAAGGTTTAACACTGGGAAATGTAAAATATGGAGCATTATCATTTTTATCAGTTACCTCAACAATCACATTCACTGTATTATTGAGAGATGGTGTTCCATTGTCTTTCACAAATACCTGGAACTCATAAGTATCTTGAAACTCATGATCAAGAGACATAATTGCTGATAATAATCCATTTGGTCTTATTTTGAAAGGTAAGAAGTTGTTTGTTATTGGTGATCAGAGAATACGTAAGTTTTTCCAGCTCCCAAGTCTGGGTCAGTGGCATTGATGTAGCCAACAGTAATTCTTGAGTTTTCATTCTCATCAATCAAGAATTTAAATGTATCTTTTGTAAATTGTGGCTCAACATCATTGATATCCATCACTTGAATGGAGAATTTGCTGTTACTATGAAGAGGAGGAGATCCTTTATCTTGACAACTGATTACAACATCATGGTGTTCTTCTTTCTCTCTATCCAGGGGATTTTTCAGTGTCACTTCATATTTCTTTGTACCTAAGTTCTGAAGCTGGAATTTATCATGGTGAAGGTGACAGGTGACCTCTCCATTTTGTCCTTCATCATTATCAATGACTTTCACATAGGCAATGAAAACTGCTAACTTTTGGTATTTTCCAAAATTTCAACTTTTATTCTTTATTGGACGCAGAAGGAAAATTAATATCAATAGCTGGAGCAGTGTTTTCATGGCTTATTACATTTACATAAAGTATTGCAGTTGAGCTTAATGGTGGATTTCCTCCATCTTCAGCTTTTATATATAATTTATTTATAATTTCTTCTTCTGAATTAAACATTTTTTGAAAGAAAATCTGACCAGTCGTTTCTGCTAATTGGAAAAAAGCTTTTGCTCTTTCTGGTGTTTGATAACTCCAGTGATATGAAATTCTTCCATTTTGTCCTGAATCTAAATCCGTTGCTGATAAAGTAACAATTGGTGTGGCTTTGTTCTCCTCATTCTTTATTGAAATATTGTATATCTTTTTAGAAAATACTGGTAAATTATCATTAACATCAATGACTGAGATATGAACATTTAAAATATTTCGTTTTGGAGGAGATCCAGCATCTTTAACTACAACTTGAACTACATATGTATCTTTTTCTTCTCTATCTAATGTATCTTCTAATTTGATCCATACAACTGATGCTCCTTCAACACCTGGAGCAATGTATAGAGTGAATGGCTCATTCTTCATCTTTTTAAGTTCATATGTAATCTTTGAATTTTGTAGTCCAACATCTTTATCAATAGCATTAGGGATTAGTATTTTTGCTCCTTTCTTTGAATCTTCCTCAAATTCAATATTTACTTGTTTATCTGGAAATTCTGGTTTGTGATCATTAATGTCTTTTATGATGACTTTGATTTCTAAAATCCTCATTGATGAACCTCCCTTACGAACAGCCACATCAATGAGCTGAAAACATTCTTCATTTCGTTTACACATTGCTTCAGCATCCAATGTGACAATTGCATATAATTTTCCTGTTTTCTTGGAGACTTGAAAATATTGTGAACTATCAACTTTACCCTGTAACTGACTGAATGTGATAATTTTTTTTTCTTGTTGAGAATATCATTCATTATTTTAGAATCTGCCAGCAATGTCTCCAATGTAAGTACCTGGACTCTTTCCTTCTTCCACAGTGTAAGTAAGATCTACACTGAGACAGATAGGTAGTGTGAATAGAATATATATCACTCCAAACATGTTTGATTTATTGCCTGCAAAAATATACATTGCATTTATATTTAAATACTACATTGAATATATGAAAATATAAAAATCATCTTAAAAACATTTATGTTATTACTCTATGTAATTCTATTTATAGAACATTTTTTCTTAGAGGATTTCCTTATAAGATCAATCATACTTATATACTATTATATTATTATACTATTAATATTATCATACTCAATACAAATAAAAAATGTTTAAAAAAAAAATGTACTTTTTTGGTACGGCGTACCCTTACTCGATCAGCAACGGCAAGCTTTAGACATGCCCAGAAGTGTTTACCAGTACGACAGATTTGATAGAGAAAGAAAAAAAGTTTATTTACATTTAGAAATAAAACAATTATCTTATCTTTAAAACATAATAAGTTTTAGCTTAGAAAATTGAAAGTTTTAAATAAAAATTTAAAAAAACCTTATTTTTATTTTTAAATTTTTATTTAAAATTTCTGGTTCTACAAATATTTTCTTAATTTATTTACAGAAACAAAATTTCTTTATTTACCTTTCATTTATGAAGAAAACAAAGTTTATTTATTCATATTTATTTAGAAATAAAAGAATTTAATTCCATATTTTTATATAAATTTTGTAATTACAACTTTTAAATACTACACATTGTATATGAATCTAATTTACATTTATTTTTTAGAAATCAAACAATCATTTTTATGTTTTCCCTCCCTCCATAAATTTTAAGTAGATTTTTGAGCTTCGTAAATAGAAAGCTTAGTAAAAAAAAAATTTCTTTCTGTTTTTGTTTTTGCTTGTTTGTTTTTTTTTTACTAAAATTTCAATTTACAAAGCTCAAAAATCTACTTAAAATTTATAATATAAACAGAATAGCATTAAGAAATGATTTCAATTATAGAGCAATTCTTGATAGCATCAATTTGATAAATTCAATACATTTTGATTAATGACCAATTCTATTAATAAGCATATTTTCTATGATATAATGTACATATATACTTTTTTAAACTCAACTGGAGCCATTTTAGTAAATAAAGTTGTAGACACATGTTTCTTCAACTGATTGGATTCTCTCATTAATAGTACAATGGATTTTAAATTAGAATATTTTGGAAAGAAGAGGTGCATGATATAACTGGAAATAATGAAATCTATTGAAATCAATATACATATCTTAGCAGGTAAAAAATAAGAAATATCTCTTATTAGAGGTCAAAACTGCAGACATGTATATTATAAAGAACAAATTTTGCAATTAAAAAAATATACCTGCAGTTTACATTAAGATAACTTGTTCAAAATAAATAGTGAAATTAATCTTGTTTTTTTTGGGGGGCGGGGAGCGAGGTATATTATTCTCAAAAATATATCTGAACATATAGATTCCTTAACAAAAAGTATTTTTAATTGAGCCATAGAATTACAAACTTAATTCTCTAGTTGATAAAATTGACTTTTGCAGTTTGGTATTAACTGTCTCGGAGTTACTTCCCTTGCACTTATTCACATGGATTTGCAATAAAAAGTGAATTATTAAAGCCTAATCAATTGATATATATTTGAAAATCCAAGGCGTTCAAAAATACAAATGACTGAAATTTTTAGTCATTAAAATTCATCTGCTTCAACATTTAGTTTTTTTTTTTTCATTTCAGGGATATTAAACTATTTTTTAATTCATAGTTCCTTTGAAAGAATAAATAATCAAATCTGTTAGTCATATAACTACTATCTTTTTAATATTCTGTTCTAGAATATAAGTATTCAAAATTGTAGGTAAATTAACTGCTAAAACTATACTATGAAAGTAACATTGTTTTTTTCTTTTTGTTGTTTTTTTTATAAATTGAAATCAAGTTAAAATTGTAAATGCTATAGTCTGGTTGATATACCAATAGAAATTTAACTTATGACATACTCTTAAAGAATCAAAATAGATTTTACGTCACATATTTTCAATACTTTGAAATTCACAGTAATTATAAAATTAAGTATAATTAATTCTCTACTTTTTAGTTATTATATATTTATTGCACATATCATTATTGAATATTATCTGTTTGAATTTTTTAGATAAAGCTTGATAATTGGAATTATTTAGATTTTTCAGACTGTTGTCCTCATATTTATGGTTATACACAACTTTTCGGCCTATGTGCATCAGCTTTCTTTAGGTGTTTCTTGTTAAACTCAGAAACCTTCTTGTCAAAGTCAGGAGCCTTCATGGAACTTCAAAACCCTTTATTTGGACACATGGTGCAACAGATATAAGGGTTGAGTTAATACAGTTCAAGTGACATCATTTGGAGGCTTCAGATTCAATCTTGACTACAGGCAAAGGTAATAGAATATTTAACATAACTTGACACTTGTACTCGGTCATGGATAATGGAATCAAAACAATCTACCCCAATGGATTAAATAAAGGGTTTAGTACAAAGTTCCGTAAAGCTCCTGATTATGACATGAAAGCTCCCAAGTTTCACAAGAAGGTTCCTGAATTCAACAAAAAACACCTGAAGAAGGGTGGAGGGCATATCATCCAAAACATTGTGCATATAACAATAAAGATGAGCACAACAGTTAAAAAAATCTAAATAATACATATTGAATATTGTTTAGGAATTGAAAATAAAAATTTTCTTAAAGTTCACTCTAAAAAAGTAAGTCGTCAGTCAGAATTTAGAAATATTCAAGTATTTATTTTAAAATTGACCAATAAAGATTCAAAATAAACTATGTTAATGGTGTTAAGAAGGATTTAGAAGTTCCTTATAAATTCTAAGTAGCCTGCTATAATTTTAAAATATTGAAATATCTCTTTTAAGAAGTATATCTATATAAGTTCAAAACAGATATATCATTTCCGTAGATATATTGCATAAAGAAGAGGTATTCATGTAAGTTGTAAGGACTACCATTTTACTAATGAAGTGGATATATATATGTGTCATGGCATCCTATAACTGTATTAATGGAAAGAAAAGGAGCATAAGAAATGGCAGAAAATATTTATTTATTGAGTAAAATTTCTAGTGTAGAATATTCAAATAAAGTTAAAATGGTATTTTTCCTAAAAAGCTAAAGTGTAGATGTCTTTTTTAGAAATATGATTTACCTATAAATAGAAAATCAGGAAACATGCAACATTATTGAGAGAGAGAGTAAGTGTGTCAGATGTTAATGATGGCTTTTTTACGAGGTGGTTTCTGCTAAAAGAAACAAAGAATTTTACAGAATAAAATTATGAAAAATTCTACTTACCTTGTTATGAACTTTAATGTTGTTAGTTATAAAATATTTTTTCCAGTGATAATTTTGTAGATGTTTGATCCAGTGGAAGAAAAACTTAGACTAGTGATGTTTCACAAGAGTGACAAAGTAGTTGTCCTAAGAAGTATGGTGTGTGTGTAATGGCTGTATTCATCAAAGGAAGAAGGAGGGTGTAGAAGTTGTTAATATGGAAAATAGAAAATAATCAACCCACATTCATATGTTTGTCTTATGATTCACATGAAAAGTTATTTTTCTTCAGTTCTTACAAAACTACCATTAGATTTAATTTTGATATTATTAATAATTGATTATGATGTAAGGAGCTGAATTTGACTAATTTTCTTTTTTAAATAATTTTTTTCCTTTGTTCCCACAATGCAGTGTAATAGTGAATATGTTATTCATCCTGTAGGATCTGCATTCTTCCTTCTATCCATGTTATGTGCTTCTAACCGGTCAAATATTCATATAATAGAATAATACAAATTCTTAGTAGTCTAAATTTATCTTCTGTTCACTTTAAATTTACCTATATTCTTCTACCACATACAAGGCCATAAATCCTATGAAAGAAATTTGAATGCTTTTTCTTAAAAAATGTTCATTAAAAGGAAAATGTTTTTCATAAATTTGTATATACGAAGACATGGCCATGGCTGAAAATGCCTTTTAATAATGTATTAAATATTATTTCTGATAAGTTTTCTCTGAATAAAAATGGTCTTCATATCCATGTTACATATATTAATATTTTTAATATACAATCTTTTTTTAATAAAATAGCTTATTATATATATTATATATATAATATATATATATATATATATATATATATATATATATATATTCAGATAGATTTTATAAAACCTTGTTTGTAAAATCTATCTGAAGAGACTAGCCTCATTTTGAGTTTATGGACGAAATAAAATTATCATAGTCTAATGAAGGTTGTTAATTTTTTTCTTTTTTTGAAAGTTAAATATTTCTCTGTATATAATAGTTTTTTTTTAGTTATATATTGAGCTCTCTTAGGAATTTATAAAAATCCTTGTATGAGTTCAATAAGTTTGCCACCTACAAGAGCATACAGTATGGATCTACAGTGAGATTTCAAGGATCCTAAATAGAATCATCCCTTACTTGCCAGTCAATTGGATTATCTTACATATATGTGTGTGTGTGTGTGTTTGTGGAGAAATGTAGAGAAATACAAGATGGAATATATATAAATATATGTCATTAGCTGAAGTACCTGTCCCACTTAGTAATAGATCAAGACTTGGATTGTAGAGACAATGGTGAAACAAATATAAAAAAGAAAAATTCTTTCTACTGATTTCATTTTGTAAACAATGTCTATTTTATAATTTGTTTATAGATAAAAAATGTAATCCAATCACTTATAGACATTAATTGTTATATTAAAAATTATTCTGCATAAGAAAAAATAAATTTTCTTTTGATAATATCTTAGGAAGTTAATATTGTCAGTAAAAACAATTAAAAGAGTTTTATAAAGAGATATTTTTCAAATTTAAGTGAGTGACAATACAGAGATTTATGAATTTTAAAAGATTTTTATTTTTTGTCTGGATTATTTTATCCTAAGTAGGTAATAATGCTATATGATTTTTTAAAATTTCAAGCTTGAAAACTATCTAAAGCAAATTAGTAATGTTTAATTGAATATAAATACATATTTTTCTTTTGAAGTTTTGGAAATTGAAATTCTAATTAGCTTTATCTTTGCTGCAAACTGCTTATTGCTTACTATTAAGATGCTCTTTCAATGAGAGGCCTCAACCCATCGACTTTCCTTATGAAGAAAACAGAAAAAATTTACATTAATACCTTCTCTGTGTCAAAATCTAGTATGCATATCAAATGTGGTTGACATATATCAAACTGGTTGGCCATAGAGAATAGAACTCTTCATAATTATTAATATAGATTTTTGTGTAATATCCCAAGAAAACATTGAAATGTTTCTTGTCATTAGTAATTATATTGTTGAAATATGATGTAGTCAGTGTGTATGTGTTTTGTTATTAATGTAGGTTTGTTTTTCATTGTTAATGAAGATATTATTAGTTTTTGTGTGGGCACGGAGTAATGGTCTTGAGTTAGATGTCTGTTGGTATTATCATTTCTATAAGATTTCTGGATTGTGATATGGAGCAGAAATATCATTTTTTGTTAGATGGCCTGAATGAACTGAAGATTTGGGTAGAAGGCAGATCTGAAATATAAAATAATTATATTTTTTCCTGTATAATGTTTATTCTATTATATTCACAATGGATAAAATACACTGACAGGAACAAAATTGTTTAAAAAATAATATTTGCTGTGTAAAATGAAGGTATTTTTGAAGCTAGCAGACTTATTGATAAACCTGCCTATTTCAAATTTTTCCCAATTGTTTTTTTTTTTTTTTTTTACTGCCGGCTAGTCTACCCAACCCCAATTAGCCACTCTTTGTCAACAAATGGTTGGTCACTTCCTAGTGAATGATAAGTATGCATTTTTTTCACTCATAATACTGGGCAACACAATTGCCTTGATTTTTTTCAGTTTACCAGGTTATTGCCCACATGCACAGAAAGCTGGTGTATCTGTGTTGCTGACCAAGAAGGAAGCATACATTTCAGGTAAACACAGATGATCAATTGTGTTTGTGATATTGCAAAACTCAATGACTCTCTTTATGTCTTCATATTTTTCATGAAGACAAACTGAATGTGATTTGGGACTGCATTACCATTAAATTACAATTGTGGAGGAGGACACACTTTAAACTCTGCTTTTGGGCTATTGATGAACAGTTGTTATTCAGTTGAGTTGTACATTGGAATTCCCAACTTCTCTACTAAACCCTGTATGTCATGGCAATGCATAAACCTACTGTCACTTTGAAAATACTGCAGAAATCTACTTTCTCTCAATTAAAAGTAAGATACCTTTGCTCTCTTTTCAAGCAAGTTTTTCTTATTCAGTCTTGATGCTAGGAATTCTGAAGCCTTTTTTTAATAGTCCCAAAACTTGTGCCAAATCATTCAATTGATGCTGATTGAATTCCCTATGAATTGAGTCATCTTCAATTTCAAAATTTGAATCATTGCTTTTACTGAGTTCTTCATCATAATCAAAAGAAGGAAGTTGAATGAAAACTGACCCTGGGATTTCAGCTGAATGAGGCACTGGACATATAGCTGATGGTAGATTACGATACTCAATTTTACATTTGTTTTTCTTGTTATATGGTGAAGTTTTCATTAAACAAAATTAATAGTCTGTGCAATGATATTTTACCAATCATAAGTATACCAAATGACAACTTATCAGGTGTTCTAATGATCCACATTCAACTCTCACAACCACTGTTTGCACACTCTTGTGAAGGACCCAAGACTTTGTCTTAACACCAAGTTTAAATTTAAAATATGCAAAATACACAAGCTTCACAAATGCACTGGTATTTACTCCTTGACTGGGAATCAGCCTAGTCTCCAGATCTGAAAAATTCTACTTCCTTTTCAATAAAATAATCAACGCAATCAGTTTACCAGTCCTTTACTTACCAGACAACCAATACATTGTGCTTATTGGAGGTAAGAAAAAACTTGACATGATAGAGAAACTGACTGCAGTTTGAATCATAATACCAATTTTAGTCTAAATCAAATGAAAAATCAATTCAACAGAAATTTATGTCCAAATTGTTCCCTCAGTCTAATTTACTTAATCTTTTTGTATTACCTGTAGTTTCTTGGTCATTTGTAGCATTTCCTTCTCTCCAGCTCAGCTCAGTATCTGATTTGAGAAGGTACAGCAGATCTCCAGGTAAAATAATCAGGTGAATTGATACATTCTGTGGTATACATAGTAAGAGGGGGAAATGGAGGTATATGTTAATATCATATATATCAATATGAGTAACATTTTTCATATTAAAACTAACAATTATATTTAAGGAAAAACATATTAATATAATGATTATGAACACAAAAGCTATTTTGCTTTCTACTTGAAATCAAAGCAACTAATAAATCAGTACAAACATTTATGTAATTATGATAAATAAAAAGCTTCCATATTAATTCTGACAATGATATTTAAAAATAAAAATATTTCAAACTGTTCTTGATTTAAAAATTAATTGATATGTTACTGTCTTATGAATTTATTGATGATAATGTCTGCAATGCACAGAGAATTAAAGTGAATTGTTTTCAAATTTTTGTTATTATTCATTCACAGATGCACACAGATATACACTGTGAAAAACAATGTTAGAAAATAGATTTAGAAAAAAAGTTGAACCTTCATATCAAATAGTATTGAGAAAAGAAATGGGATAAAAATTCAAATTACTTAAAAATTATGCTGCTAATTTTTATACTCGTTTTTTTTTTTGGTTTGTTTTTCAGAGGCAGAATTTTTGTCAAAATGTACTGAAAATATTCCAATTCATAATA
Source organism: Doryteuthis pealeii (assembly GCA_023376005.1). Classification (NCBI taxonomy): domain Eukaryota; kingdom Metazoa; phylum Mollusca; class Cephalopoda; order Myopsida; family Loliginidae; genus Doryteuthis; species Doryteuthis pealeii. The sequence continues at coordinate 21,537,968 of CM042151.1, forward strand.
AAACATTGAAAATATATAAATAGCAATACAGAATTAATCCCTTCTGAAAGCTCTCTCTCTCTCTCTCTCCTCCTCTCTTCCTCTCTCTCTCTCTCACTCTCCTCTCTTTCTCTCTCAAGATCTTAGGAACCACAAGTTCCTAGTTCGATACCGCCCTCGCCAACTCAGCGTATGAGTAGCACAGGGATCTGTGCGGTAAAGTAAGGAGCTGATGGTAGGTGTGGCGCTCCACCTCAGATGCAAAAACAATCTCCTTGGTCTAGTGCTAGTGAAAAGGGGATAGACTCCCTTGCTGATAGGCTGATACCGACTTTAGGCTGCCCCGACGACTTTATATATATATATATATATATACACATATATGGTATTTGTGGAAAAGGTGACTTACCAGTGAAACAGGTCACAATGGTTAATTGATGCAACATTCACAATGATAAGGCAGCAAAAAAATACACACGTGCATCAACTGCAATTAATCAATATCTTGATTAATCCAGTGGATTTAACCCTGAAGATCCTTATGGTGAAACTCGAGTAGGTTATTACCGTGTACCTTTATCATAATTATATATATATATATACACACACACAGACATGACATAAAGTTTGTTTATAAGATAAATAAAATGATTCGCATTTTACATTAATCAAACAAATAAAATATAGAAATAAATTAAAGATATTTTTTGGTCTGACTAACTGTTTTACTAAAACTTGAAACAGATAAAACACCAGAAAATGAAAATGAGCTTTTTTCTTTACTTACTTGTGATGTAACTTCATTTGATAGTTGTGTCTTTTGTGAAAATCTATCTGCACAAGTTAGTTGCCTTCTTGATGATGTTAAAGGAGTATTTGTAGATGGAGTTTGGCCTACAGGCATTGGGTGAGCAGGTCGCGGCCAAGAGTTTGGCTGGTAAGAAGGAGCAATCAAGTGTCTCTGTTCACCAACATATCTATTGGAAGGGTCAAGTGCTTGTGCATAGGCCACATTTGGCTGACCATTACAGCGAATAATGCAGATTGACAATGAAGCTGTAATGAACACAGCTATTGTGACTGCTATCACTGTAATAATAATGACCAGATTAAGATGAACCTTCTCTTCACTTTCTAGCTCAACAACATTTAACATTTGAGATGTCTTGTTGCTGATAGTCAGTGTTAAAAACAGAGTAGTTGTTGCTGATAGAACTGGGCTACCACTATCCTTGACCACAATGTCCAGCTGATAGGAGCCAGCATTTTCTGGTCTCAGTTGGCGATTGAAAGCTAACAAACCAGTGTACTGGTTCATGCTGAACATCTGTTTCTCATTGCCTCTGATTATTTCATATTTTTAGAAATGCATTCTCTTGACTATCACTGTCTGATGCCTTGATTTCGTGATGTTCTTTGTATGATGTGGGTAATATGTCACATCCAGATTGTAAGGTTTAACACTGGGAAATGTAAAATATGGAGCATTATCATTTTTATCAGTTACCTCAACAATCACATTCACTGTATTATTGAGAGATGGTGTTCCATTGTCTTTCACAAATACCTGGAACTCATAAGTATCTTGAAACTCATGATCAAGAGACATAATTGCTGATAATAATCCATTTGGTCTTATTTTGAAAGGTAAGAAGTGTTTGTTATTGGTGATCAGAGAATACGTAAGTTTTCCTCCAGCTCCAAGTCTGGGTCAGTGGCATTGATGTAGCCAACAGTAATTCTTGAGTTTTCATTCTCATCAATCAAGAATTTAAATGTATCTTTTGTAAATTGTGGCTCAACATCATTGATATCCATCACTTGAATGGAGAATTTGCTGTTACTATGAAGAGGAGGAGATCCTTTATCTTGACAACTGATTACAACATCATGGTGTTCTTCTTTTCTCTCTCCAGGGGATTTTTCAGTGTCACTTCATATTTCTTTGTACCTAAGTTCTGAAGCTGGAATTTATCATGGTGAAGGTGACAGGTGACCTCTCCATTTTGTCCTTCATCATTATCAATGACTTTCACATAGGCAATGAAACTGCTAACTTTGGTATTTTCCAAAATTTCAACTTTATTCTTATTGGACGCAGAAGGAAAATTAATATCAATAGCTGGAGCAGTGTTTTCATGGCTTATTACATTTACATAAAGTATTGCAGTTGAGCTTTAATGGTGGATTTCCTCCATCTTCAGCTTTTATATATATTTATTTATAATTTTCTTCTTCTGAATTAAACATTTTTTGAAAGAAAATCTGACCAGTCGTTTCTGCTAATTGGAAAAAGCTTTTGCTCTTTCTGGTGTTTGATAACTCCAGTGATATGAAATTCTTCCATTTTGTCCTGAATCTAAATCAGTTGCTAATAAAGTAACAATTGGTGTAACTTTACTCTCTTCATTCCTAATGGAAATATTATAAAACTTTTTAGAAAATACAGGAAAGTTATCATTAATATCGATCACTGAGATGTGAACATTAATATATTTTGTTTTGGAGGAGATCCTGCATCTTTAGCCACAACTTGAACTGCATATGTATCTTTGTCTTCTCTGTCTAATGTATCTTCTAATTTTATCCCTAATATTGATGTTCCTTCAACACCTGGTGTAATAAGTAAATTAATGGTTCATTCTTCATCTTTTTTAGTTCGTATGTAATCTTTGAATTCTGTAGTCCAACATCTTTATCAATAGCATTAGGGGATTAGTATTTTTGCCTCTTTCTTTGAATCTTCCTCAAAATTCAATATTTACTTGTTTATCTGGAAATTCTGGTTTGTGATCATTGATATCTTTTATGATGACTTTGATTTCTAAAATCTCATTGATGAACTCCTTTACGAACAGCCTACATCAATTAACTGAAAACATTCTTCATTACGTTTACACATTGCTTCTGCATCCAATGTGACTATTGCATATAATTTGCCTGTTTTTCTTGGAGACTTGGAAATATTGTGAACTATCAACTTACCCTGTAATTGACTGAATGTGATGAGAGTTTTGTCTTTTTGAGGAATATCATTCATTATTTTAGAATCTGCAGCAATGTCTCAATGTAGGTACCTGAACTCTTTCCTTCTTCTACAGTGTAAGTAAAGATCTACACCGAGACACATAGGTAGTGTGCATAGAATATATATCACTCCAAACATGTTTGATTTATTGCCTGCAAAAAATATACATTGAATTTAGATTAAGATGATTTCATTTTTAAAACCAATACAAGAAATATATGAAAATAATCTTCAAAGCATTTATGTTATTACTTCTTGTAATTCTATTATAGAAATTTTCTAAAATGTTCATATAAGATCCATCGCAATTTAATCCTTATATTATATCATACTAGCAAAAGTACCCGTCCATGACCGGACTAAAAGAAAAATTAGGGACCCAGAGAGTGAAAACAGGAGGGAGAAATAAGAGGAACATGATTTATCAAATTAAAAAGAAATTGCTGAGATTTTTATAGTAGAATGCTTGTTTATTTTAGGATTTTTTTTCTTTTTGTTTCAATTTAAGATATTAAGTTTCTAAAAATGCATTTCCTTAACTTTATTAAAGATTTAACAAATAACAAAGCTAAGAATTATGTTTATAATATTCGTTTTGTTTGACATTTTTGAAACAAATTTTATTTTTTTAAAGTCACTTCTTTGCCTGATTTGATTTCAAATCTTTTTTTACCTGTATTAAAAGTAACATAAAATGCTAAGAATTAAATATTTACAATTGTTCATATTAACAATTTCTTTTTTTCTCTTTTTTTTTTTCTAAAAACTCTCTTTGTACATATGAAAAAATTAAAATACTGATTAAAAATGGATATATTTTTGTGCTGAAAATAGAAAGTATTAATAATAAAAACAAAGTTTGAGTTAATCGTTAATTAAATGTTTTTGGTTTATTATTGTTATTTACTTCACTGTAAAAAAATAATTCAATCGATAAAACCAAAAAACCAATTACATTATTTAGAAAGATTATTTTCTTTTCTTTCTAACCAAGTAAATATTTCTAAATTAGACCCGGTGATACACTAGAAATTCTGAGCTGAACACGATTAGGACACAATTTGTCAACTTCAAATTACCAGCAGCAGTGCCATTTTAAATCACTGTTGATACACGGCAGAAGCCCGTGAATTCTTTTTATTTTGAGTAGCAGCACTATGCACGATAATTATTGCAATCATTTGATTTTTTTTGTTAATTAATTAATTATATCACCTTAATTCAGTAAAAATCAATATCCAAATTTGGTGTGTTATCTTAGGTATAAAGAATGTCAAGGGTGTATGTAAGATTTTCGGAATCTGAATAACATCTCGTTTCTTCTGAGTTTATAGAGTCAAGCATGAACATACTAAAACGTTCTTGTTATATATAGAGAGGTTATGGATGTACATAAACTGCTTCGGAAGTAAACTCAAATACATATCACTAATATGAGCTTTGCTCGTCACTAACTATAACTAATCCCAGTTCATCAAGGGCATCTAAC
>CM042151.1:21542563-21604010 GCA_023376005.1 Doryteuthis pealeii
GAGAGAATTAAGACTTGCTTTATAATCAAAATAATTTTAAATGATTTATGCTTATTATTAGGCATATAATAGCTTTAATGACATTTTGACATCACATATCTTAATCTGTTGCAAAATTAAATTCTACTTTGAATGTTTTATTTCTGGTTTAATAAAAGATGATAGCATCGTTAGTCATGAAAATACTTGGGAACTTGAAAACTTATTTGATGTGATTGTAAGTATTGTTTACAATTTGACAGACAAAATACTTTTTTGTTTTGAAGATCAGCTAAAGCGTAATAATAAAAAGTTTTATTGAAAAAATTATCACTCAAGGGCAAATTGAAGGACAAATAAATGTTTCTGATTGGAAGAGATACTTTGTAAAGTGAATGAATATGAATAACTTTAGTTGATTTTTAAAAAACAAAATAAAATTAAAATCAAAAGCCCATTTTAATTATCTACTTACTATATAACAAATTAATTTTATTGATGATGCAGTGTTAAACATGAACAAAATACTTCTAACATTAATTACTTCAACTACAATTAATTTAAATAAATATATTGCAGATGAAAAATAAACATTGATAATAGAAAATAACAACCGTAAATTGCTTTTGCATAAAAAAAATGTAAACATTTTTTTAAATATGTTTGTACAATAAAAAATAACAACTATAAAGTTTTGCATTAAAAATAAATGTAAAAAAAAACTACTTCCAGTTAGTTTCAAGTTCTTAGAATTTAAGCTAAGCAAGTTTATTGATGATTTCTGTTTGTAAATAATTTTCTCATAAAAAATCTATGTTAGATTTTTAAATATATATTAAAATAAAAGAAACTAAATATATCAATCAATAATACCAGGCATGTATTTATCAAAACTTGTTTTTAAAAAAACAAGGTAGACTGTCCAAATGTTGTGTACTTAGTTTATGAGTATATATAGTATATATATAATAGTGTATTCTATATTTTATGATAGATAGTCTCAACTATAAATTAAATACACATTGATAACATACCTAATCCATGAAATTACCGTAAATATAAGCAGTGACATAGTTTTGGTAGCAGATGATAGATACTGAATTTCCAAGATAACTGTCATCCATAGGTGTTAAATACAAAAAAGTTGTATGATTTAATAAAATTCAATATTCTATTAAAATATTCTGCTCTGGTAAGGAACTAGGTAAACTGTAGATTTTTATATTGTCAAAACTGTTTTAATAATAAAGTTTTAGAAATATTCTAAATTTGATTGATACTGAAAAAAAAAGAATTTTTTTTAAAACATTTTTAAACCCTTTTTTTAAGGAATTTTAATGAAAAGGAAAAAAATCTCATTTTTGTAAACAGATTTTTGTTCATAACTAAAAACTTTTGCAGAAAATAAAAAATTGTGTTAGTTCCAATGGCAGTTTAATATGAATGATTTGAATTTGACTAAATGTGCAAAGACTTTGATGATAGAATGTGTACTAAATTTCAAGAGGTTTTTTTCTATCTAACTTTTTTTTATCTGTATATTGTTGCCTAACTTATATTGAAAAACCAATAAATTTTAACTGACTGATTTTAAAAAATCAGTATCTGAAGTATCTAATACAATTGGCAATAGTTAAACCTTGCTTATTAGGTAACATGTAAACTATTAAATTATTTGTTTTATGTTTTAAAAAATACTGATTCTTAAAATTATAAAGTATTTCCCATTGCATAGACAGGAATGGATAAATAAATGCACACACTCATTTTGGTAAACGAGTCAGAGCTTTCTTTTTGATAATACAAACACAAATTTAAACACTAAATTATATTATAGTCCCCTATCCCAACTATAAAGGTTAAAAAATACAAAATACATTTTTTTAAAGAAATAAAAAACTAATCTTTTACATCTAAGGACCAAAATGAAATTTGATCTTATATGATTTTTAATATAAGATAATTTATTTTGGTCTTAGAATGACCAAGAATTCTTTTTTCAAAATGAAAAAATCTTCTTTAAATATGATTGCATAGCGTAATAACATAATATTTGATAGAACTTCATATATTCATGTAGTACTTATTCTAAAAGTAAATCATTAAATTTAATGTCAACATATATATTTGCAGGCAATAAATCAAAATGTTTTGGGCTGGGATATATTCTCCTATGCATAATACCAATTTGTCTCAAAGTGCAGATCTTACTTACACTGTGGAAGAAGGAAAAGAGTCCAGGTACCTATATTGGAGACATTTGCTGCAGAATCTAAAATAATGGATGATATTCCTCAACAAGATAAAAAACTTATCAACATTAGTCAGTTACAGGCTAATATTGGATAGTTCACAATATTTTCAAAGTCTCCAAGAAACAGGAAAAATTATATGTCAATAGTCCACATTGGATGCAGAAGCAATGTTGTAAACGTATGAAGAAATGTTTTCAGCTAATTGATGTAGCTGTTTCGTAAAGGAGGTTCGTCAATGAGGATTTTAGAATTAAAGTCATTATAAAAGATATCAATGATCACAAACCCAGAATTTCCAAGTAAAATCAAATAATATTGAATTCTTGAAGATTCAAGAAAAGGAGCAAAATACTAAACCCTAATGCTATTTGATGAAGATGTGCACTAGGGAATTCAAAAATTTCTTATGAGCTTAAAAAGCAGAAAAATGAACCATTTAACTTTACTTATTACACCAAGTGTTGAAGGAACATCAATATTAGAGATCACATTAGAAGAATACTTAGATAGAGAAGACAAAGATACATAGCAGTTCAAGTGTGGAATAAAGATGCAGGAATCTCCTCCAAACAAATATAATTAAATGTTCACATCTCAGTCATTGACATTAAATGATAATTCCTGTATTTTCTAAAAAAGTTTTATAATATTTCCATTAGGAATGAAGAGAGTAAGTTACAACCAATTGTTACTTTATTAGCAACTGAATTTAGATTCAGGACAAAATGGAATGAGTAACATACCATTGGGAGTTATCAAACACCAGAAATAGGCAAAAATGTTCTTCCAATTAATACAAAAAACGGCGAGATTTTTCTTGCAGAAAAGTTTAATTCGGGAGTCAAAATAATAAATAAGTTATATATAAAGCCAAAAAGATGGAGGAAATCCACCATTAAGCTCACTGCAATACTCTATGTAAATGTAATAAGCCATGAAAACACTGCTCCAGCTATTACAAAATTTTCCTTTCAGCAAATCTGATAAGAAAATTGTTGAAATTTTGGAAAAATGCCAAAGCTGGAAGTTTCATTGCCTATGTGAAAAGTCACTGATCATGATAAGGACAAAAATGGAAGAGGCACTTGTCACGCTTTCACCATATAAATTCCAGCTTCAAATTAGTACAAAGAAATATGAAGTGACACTGAAAAATCCCTTGGATAGAAGAAAAGAAGAACACCAATGATGTTGTAATCAGTTGTAAGATAAAGATCTCCTCCTTCATAGTAACAGTAAATTCTCATTCAATGATGGATATAAAATGATGTTGAGCCACAATTTACAAAAGATACATTTAAATTCTTGATTGATGAGAAATTGAAAAACTCAAGAATTACTGTTGGCTACATCAATGCCACTGACCAGACTTGGGAGCTGGAGGAAAAACTTACGTATTCTCTGATCAACCAATAACAAACACTTCTACCTTTCAAAATTAAACAAAAATGGATTATTATCACAGCAAATTATGTCTCTTGAATCATGAGTTTCAAGATTACTTAGAGTTTCCAGGTAATTTGTGAAAGACAATGGAACACCATCTCTCATAATACAGTGAATGTGATTGTTGAGGTAACTGAATAAATGATAATGCTCATAATTTTTAAAAGCATTTCCCAGTGTTAAACCTTACACTGGATGTGCATATTACCACAATCATACAAGAACATCAAACCGAAATCAAGGCTCAAGACAGTGATAGTCAAGAGAATGGGCATTTCTAAAATATGAAAAATAATCAGAGGCAATGAGAAAGCAGATGTAGCATGAACCAGTATACTGGTTTGGTTAGCTTTCATCGCCAACTGAGACCAAGAAAATGCTGGCTCCTATCAGCTGGCATTGTGGTCAAGGATAGTGGTAGCCCAGTTCTATCAGCAACAACTACTCCTGTTTTTAAAACACTGTACTATCAGACAACAAGACTCTCAAATGTTAAATGTTGTTGAGCTGAAGTGAAGAGAAGGTTCATCTTAATCTGTCATTATTATTAACAGTGAAAAGCAGTACAATAGCTGGTGTTTCATTACAGTTCATGTCAATCTGCATTATATCGCTGTAATGGTCAGCGCAAATGTTGGCCTATGCACAGCACTTGATCCTTCTAATAGATATGTTGGTGAACAGAGACACTTGATTGCTCCTTCTTACCGCCAAACTCTTGCCGCGCCTGCTCACGCAAGCCAAATAGGCCAACTCCCATCTACAAATACTCCTTGACAGCATCAAGAAAGGAACTAACTTGTGCAGATGGATTTCCATCAAAGGCACAACCATCAAATGAAGTTCAGCACAAGTAAGTAAAACAAGAAAGCTCATTTTCATTCTCTCCTTGTCCAGTGGTTTATTTTCTTATTAACAAAAGTACTAGATAAAATTCTTTTTTCATTTGCTTTACTCAAAATTGGTTTAAAAATAATTTTTGTTTGAATATTATTGTCCAGCTTTAAATACAAATAACATGTTCTTTATACCTAACAGCAAAATAAAAAATGCCTCCGGATCGATATAAAAATAAATTTTTGAAAAATATTGCAGAGGTGGGTGGAAGTTTAAAATTCAATGTCAATAAACTAAATTTTATTCAGTTCAATTCTGTAAGGAAAACAAAATTTTTTTTAAAAAAAAATTTTTTCTGATAAATGAAATTTATTCAAAAAAATATTTGTAAGTTGTTAATGCTCTTAATTCATTTTTCTTAGGATTCAAGAAATTTCAATATTTTAATTAAAAGTAGCATTTAATTTATTGAGTAAGCATTAAATTAATTGGAATAACTTTATTTAATTAATTCTTAAAGAACAAATAAAATGATATCAATTAAAATTAAAAGCTATTTCAATAACCTAATACAATAAATAAACTTGAATGTGATTTTTAAACAAAGAACAATAACAATGATTACTTTGCTAAAATTGATTAATAAAATAAATATATTGCATGATGAAAAATAACAATCAGTAATAAAGAATGCATTTTTTGCATTAAAAACGTAAACATAATGTTGTTACACTTTTAATCATTTTTCCCCCCTTAGAGATCTTAAGTTTCATATTTATTAAAGTAAGTTGATTTATCAATGTAAGCATTAAATCAAATTGAAAAACTTTATTTAATTTTTAAAGTCAAATAAAATTCATATAAGCTAAATTTAAAAACTATTTTTAATAATCCTAATACCATAATAAAATAAACCTAATTTTTTCCATTAAAAATAAATGTAAATGAAATCATTTCCCGTTGAATCTTACAGATAAGTTTACAGGTCTTAAATAATAAGTAAGACAAGTTTAATATGACAGTATCTTGTTCGTAATAATTTTTCTTTGTTAAAATCTATACATTTGATAACTTAGATATATATTAAAATAAAAAAAGTATATATAAATCAATAATACGGGGCATGTATTTATTAAAACTTATTTAAAAACACCTTGGAAACCATCCTTTTTGGTGTACTACTTTCAGAACATATATAAATAATACAGCTTTTTCATTATTTTATAATGGTAATGATATTGACTATAATTAGATACTCATTGATAAAGTTACTTAATTCCTGAAATTACTGTGACATGAACAGTGATGTAGTTTCAGTTTACAGACAAATAGAGACTAAATCTCCATTATATACTAGATGTTCATGCCGGTTTATTAGTTGCTTTGCTGGAAAATAGAACAGATTTTATGTTAAGCATATATAATATATATTTATATATATATATATATACTATAAGATTTTAGGCCTTGTCCAATGAGAAAATATTTTTAATGATAAAAAATAATGATAAGGTCTACAAAAAGTGGTTTTAATTTCTTTAAAAAAAATTTATGATATCAAATGAATAAATCATTTTTTCACAAATGAAAATGGGAATTGTTTTTTTTTAAAATCCTAAATAACAAGGAAACGCTTTTTTGAGGTTTTAAAAAAAGATTCCATTTTACAATATAATCAATTAAACGAATATTTCTCCTCTTATTTTTCAAATCAACACTCTGATAAAAACATACTTGTTTTCTATTATTATCATTTTATTTTATATTTAAACAATTTTAAATAGAATACTGTATGTGTTAAGCAAATTCTGGTTGAAGCATGTATAAGCAAATAAGTTCCTCCATACCAAATATATATATTTTTCGATTTATCTTTTCAACATATCTGTCAGATTCACTTCTATTTTTTTTCACTTACTATATATGTGTGTGTGTTTTTCTTAAATATAATTGTTAGTTTTATATGAAAAATGTTATTCATACTGATATATAATAATATTAACATATACTCCATTTCCCCCTCTTACTAGATGTATACACAGAAATGTATCAATTCCACCTGATTATTTTTTACCTGGAGATCTGCTGTAACCTTCTCAAATCAATACTGAGCTGAGCTGGAGAGAAGGAAATGCTACAAATGACAAGAAACCACAGGTAATTACAACAAAGATTGTCAAATTATGAGCAATAACAATGCATACTTATCATTCAATAGAAAGTGACCAATAATGAGAGGTTTTAAGGAACAATAGAGCAAGAAGAGAAGAAATTATGGCATATAAAATTGGTATAACATCAATGATAAAATAAATTTATAAGAAAACAAATCAGCTAAGAAATATCACTGAAAAAGAAATGAAAAAGAATCTGAGAAATAAAGTAAATTTGTAGAGAGGAAATGTTAACTTCTCAACTCAAATTTCATAAATAGAATTCTTGACAAATGGTACAAATACTGATTTTAAAATCTGTATGTATACTATAATTATATATATATAATATATATATACCTACTAAAATTTACACCTACCAAAACATGCAATAATTATACAGTGAGATTTTGAAGATCCCATGTAGAATCATCCCTTACTACCAGTTTTGGATACCATATTATAATATTATATATATATATCTATATATATACTTGTTGCAGTACCAAGTTTCTTGGTACACAGGTGATTCTAGGCGGGTCCTAATTCTCAAAAACATGCTTGAATACTAGATACTCCAAGAAAGATAAAAGGCTTGTAACCATAATAAAGTAAACTCAGATACCCCACCCGTGAGAAAAAAGACATACTTCCCTGCTTCCCACTTGACCCACTTGAAACCCACTTAGAGCGAAAGGGCATCTAGACCTTAAATAGAAAAAACACCGCCAACCAGGCAAAGGATGAAGGGAAAAAAAAAAAAAAAAAAAAAATTTCCATCATAAAGAAGACACTTGAAAAGGAAAAAAATGCAATATGACCTCCCCTGAATGAGGGAGGTGAAATGTATGAATTAAAATGAGTTTGGCCATGTGCCTGTCTAAATAAAATATATCGTGGTCTGAAGAAGCTCGTGAGCATACTTGCGAGTGGAAATGGTCCATAACCACGATACCCATGGTATTTAATGCCTTTTATTCACAAAATATATATTAATATATATATATATATATATATATATATAATTATTATATATATATATTAAAGTTTATCATAAATTATACAAAATTGTTGTAAATTGAACAAAAATAACAGTTGATTTTAAAAAGATGGTATTCAATAAAATATAGAGTAAAAATGGACATAATACTACCTCAGACCCATAATAGAAGTAAACAAATTGTTAAGAAATATTTAAAGTAAGCTAACTAAAGATTTTTTTGGTCTATTGTTCAGACTGCAGAATGGAATGACTAAAACAAACCAGTGTACAAACCACAACAGTAACAAAAAGACTGAGATCAATAATCTGAAGAATTCTGTGGGTTTTCAATAAGTCTGTAGCCTCATGATGAAAAATACCTTTATTTTACACAACAAACATCTATTCTTAAACAATTTCCTTCCTTGTTTATGTATTTAATGCAGTGCCAAATATCAATAAAATAGATCAAACATTATACAGTGAAAATTTTAGATCAAAAGTCAGTCTATAGATCTATCCTTGTAATGTGATTAATAATTTGTGCTATTTTTTCAAAATTTTTTATAAAATCAAACAGAAATAAGTGTCCCTATAAGGAAATATGTAGGATACACACACACACACACACACACACACATATATATATATATATGTGTGTGTGTGTGTGTGTGTAAAGAAAAAGGCTTAAAAATCGGCTATTTTGTGATTATAGATCTATTTCTGCCCACAGGTATCTGCATATTACCTATGAGTTTCATCAGATAAAAACATTCTAATAGAATGTTTAGCTTGTATAATTATATGTTCATATTATACAATGAAGTTTCTGAAATCTTTAAAATGTTTTATAAATCCATCTCAATAACTGATTATTGCCACAAGCTCATTTTATATCCATAATATAAAAAAATAAGGTACAAATATCTACTAATCCAACATGTTTATTGATATACAAATAAAACGGTGTGAATAAGTTAACAACAGTAACTATACAATTTCCATGTATACACCAAAATTGATGCACTTGTCACATCAGTGCACAAGGAAGTAAATACACTTCTTAAAGAGTATGGTGTCAAGTGACTGGGATTTGAGGTAACAGGTCTCATTATTGATCCTGAACTCCAGAATGATCATCAATCAGCTCCTTTTATAGTATTCTGAGAGCTGAAAGGAAATGTCCATTCACTGGAAATTGTTTTCTTTAGTCAATTGCTTTAGGACCTAATGACATCCCAACTTCTCATGGATGATTTCATGGATAACTGACTTCAATAAATCAAGTCCCATAATCCTATCATAAAATTTGTATCAACTTAGATCAAATTTCAATTGCATAATACTTTCTTATGTTATTGATGAACATGGATGCTTACACAAAACTTTTCCTATATAATTTTATGCTCTCTCTAAATGCACAATAGCTGATCAATACCATCCAATTCATTCTGTGTTTCATATACAGTAATAAGTTTACAATAAATTCCATTTTGGAATATTTGCTCTTGGCATAACAGAAATCTTATTCCCACCTCACACTTTAGTCTACTGTTTGATGATGGCAGTCAACTTTGTCATGGTGTCACATATATATGTACTCAATATCAACACTGTTCAGGTTTTTATAAGGAGTATTGCATACTACATGTTATGTTGTGTTTACAGCTTTCATAATATTTTAATTCTAGTCAATTTATGCTTATCTGTACCTTACTTTTCAGACAGATATCCTCATAGTGATATAATTATTCTATATTTCAGATCTGCCTTCTACCAAATCTTCAGTTCATTCAGGCCATCTTAACAAAAATGATATTTCTGCTCCATATCCACAATCCAGAAATCTTATAGAAATGAATAACCAACAGACTTCTAACTCAAGACCATTACCTCCAGTGCCACACAAAACTAATATCTTCATTAACAATGAAAAACAAACCTACATTAATAGCAAACACACATACACACTGACTACATCATATTCCATCAATATAACTACTCAATGACAAGAAACATTGATATAGTTTGATACAGAACTATTATATTCAATATGCATACTGATTTTTGATACAGAGAATATACTAATGTAAATTTTTTCTGTGAGAAGCATTATTGTGTGAGAGCTCTCATAGAAAGAACATCTTTAATAGTAAGCAATAATCAGAAGGAAGCCATTTTGCAGCAAGATATAGCTAATCAAAATTCCAATTTCCAAACTTCAAAGAAAAAACTAGAATAAGTATTTGTATTCAATTAAACAGTACTAATTGCTTTTGCAAGCTGGAATAGTAAAATAATCATATAGCATTATAACTTTTTTAAAAATCTAGACAAAATAAAAATGTTAAAATTGATAAATCTCTGTATCTGGATAAATCTCTGCCACTCAATGAAATTTGAAAAATATCTCTTTCTAAAACTCTATTAATTGTTTTCACTGGCAATATTAACTTCCTAAGAAAAATATAAAAAGAAAATTTATTTTCTCTTATGCAGACTAATTTTAATATAACAATAAATGTTTATAAGCAATTGGGGTAAATTTCATAGTTATTGTTTAGACAAATGAAATCAGTAGAAAACAATTTTCTTTTTTACATTTGTCTCAACACATCTACAATCCAAGTCTTGATCTATTACTAAGTAGAAACAGGTACTTCAACTAATGATATATATATGTACATATATAAAGTCGTTGGGGTGGCCTAAAGTCGGTATGAGCCAAACAGTAAGTGAGTCTCTTCTCTTTTTCACTAGCGCTAGATCAAGGAGATTGTGTTTACATCTGTGGTGGAGCGCCACACCTACCATCAGCTCCTTACTTACCACACAGATCTCTGTGCTACTCATACACTGAGTTGGCGAGGGCTGGTATCGAACCAGGAACCTTGTGGTTCCTAGTTGGATGCTCTACCGACCTGAGGTCTATATATTATATATATATATATATATATATATATATATGAGTATAGATAAAAGGATATGAAAACACCACAAAATGCTGTTAAAGTGAAAACATTTTATAACATATTCATATTTAAAAGTTAAAGTGAAAACATATTCATATTTAAAAGTTAAAGTGAAAACATTTTTATAACATATTAATATTTCACTTTAACAGCATTTTCTGGTGTTCCTTTTATCTATACTCATACCGTCGGATTCATTTCCTTTCTTTTAACTTATATATATATATATAATATTATATATATATAATATATATATGATCAGCTATTTGTAATATATATGTAATATATGTAATAAAGTTTAATATGGATATGAAGACCATTTTTATACAGAGAAATCTTAGCAGAAATATATATGATACATTCTTAAAAGGCACTTTCAGCCACAGCTATGTCTTCCTATACACAAATTTATGGAAAAAAGATTATTTTTAATGAATATTTTATGAGAAAAGCATTCAATTTTTTTTCCTAGGACTTATTGCCATGTATAATGCCCTGTATTGAGAGAAGAATATGGGTAATCTTAAATTGAATACAAAATAAATTTAGACTACTAAGAATTTGTATCATTCTATTGTAAAAATGAATATTTGACAATTTAGAAGAACATAACATGGATAGAAGGAAGAATGCAGATCCTACAGGATGAATAACATATTCACTATTACACTGCATTGTGGGAACAAAGGAAAAATAATTATTTTTAAAAAGAAATTAGTCAAATTCAGCTCTACATCATAATCAATTATTAATAATATCAAAAGTAAATCTAATGGTAGTTTTTGTTAAGAACTGAAGAAAAAATACTTTCATGTGAATCACAAGACAAACATATGAATGTGGGTTGATTATTTTCTATTTTTTCCACATTAACAACTTCTACACCCTCCTTCTTCCTTTGATGAATACAGCCATTACACACACACCATACTTCTTAGGACAACTACTTTGTCACTCTTGTGAAAACATCACTAGTCTAAAGTTTTTCTCACTGGATCAAACATCTACAAATTATCACTGGAAAAAATATCTTATAATAACTAACAACATTAAAGTTCATAACAAAGGTAAGTAGAATTTTCATAGTTTTTTATTCTGTAAAATTCTTTGTTTCTTTAGCAGAAACCACCTCGTAAAAAGCCATCATTCACATCTGACACACTTTACTCTCTCTTCTCAATAATGTTGCATGTTTCCTGATTTTCTGTTTATAGGTAAATCACATTTCTAAAAAAAAAAACATCTACACTTTAGGCTTTTTAGGAAAAATACCATTTTAACTTTATTTGAATATTCTACACTAGAAATTTCTACTCTATATAATAAAATATTTTCTGCCATTTCTTATGCTCCTTTTCTTTATATTAATACAGTTTATAGGACGCCATGATACATATATATCCACTTCATTGTAAATGGCAGTCTTTACAACTTACATGAATATTTCTTCTTTATTTAATATCTATATCTACAGAAATGATACCATTATATATAAATCTGTTTTGAAACTTATATAGATATACTTCTTAAAAGAGATATTTCAATATTTTAAAATTATGGCAGCCTACTTAGAATTTAGGACTTCAAAATCTTTTCTTAACATCATTAAAAATAAGTTTATTTTGAATTTTTATGGATCCTTTTTAAAAAATTAATACTTTAATATTTCTAAATTCTGACAGATACTTATTCTTTTAGAGTAAACTTTAAGATTATATTTTTCACATTCATAAAAGATTTTTTTTTAAATTTCTAAGCAATATAGTAAATAAAAATTAGAGAATTAATTATATGAGGTTAAGCTGAAAAGTTCATACAATGATGTAATATCTGCTGTTGATAACTTTTTTTAACCAATGTGATACAAGCACTGCAGCACCAATGGAAGTGTATGGAGCACAAGGGGAACTATGTTGAAAAATAAAGCTTAATTGGTCACATTCGATGAGAATATCTTAGTCAGTCTATGAAATTTTCAGCCGACCCTCAAACTTAATTTATGTAAAGTAAAAAATCTATTTATGTAAAATAGAAAATATATTTTGACTCTTAAGAGTAATATTGTCATAAGTTAAATTTCTACTGGTGTATCAACCAGGATTAGAGTATATCATTTTAAAATTTAACTTATTTTCATCTTTTTTAGAAATTTTAAATGATCATTACTTTCATTGTATAATTTTAGCAGTTAATTTAGCTACAATATTTAATACCTATATTCTTGTACAAAATATTCAGCAATATGACTAACAGACTTGATTTACTCCTTCAAATGGACTATTTAGAAACGAAAAACAATATTGAAATTAAGGAATTTTGAAATATTCTTAATGATTAAAAAATCAGTCTATTGTATTGTTTGAACACTTTATATTTTCAAATGTATATCAATTTATTAGGCTTTAATATTTAACTTTTTATTGCAAAAATCGAGCAAAATTCATGTGAATAAATGCAAGGGAAATAACTCCAATACAGTTAATACCAAACAGCAAAATTCAATTTGCTGAATTATAATTCACTGAATAGGATTGATTTTTGCAGTTTGGTATTATCTGTCTTGAAGTTAAACTCAAGAGTTGACAAATAATTATTCATCAACTATTGAGCTTAGAGAATTAAGCTTGTATATGGGATGATTGAAATAATTTTTCGTTTATAAATCTAAATTTCCAGATAAGTTTTTAAGAACAAGTATACCCTCCTCCAAAAAAACAATAAAAATTAAAAAACAAAAATCAAGATTGATTTCACAATGTTTTGAATATGTTTAGATATAAAATTCAAGATAAGGTCTTAGGAGTTCATTCACTATCTGTCTGTATAAAAATAAATAATACTGGTATGCCAACAATTCACATGTTATTAATAGTCCAGGTTAAAAGGGTAACCCAAAGTCTGTCCAGTTTACAAGAACTTTTCTAGTTCCCCAATAATACCTGCAGTGAAAAAATAAGGTCTGAAAACGATTGGCTTCAAGTCACTCTTACTGTGCTTTTAATCTAGACTATCAGTTTAGAGTCATTTTTACATTTTCAACAGTTTATTTTGATGTAATCTGCAAGTATATTTTTTCATTGAAAACTTTTAACATTTCCTTTGTTCTTTATAAGATACTAGCAAAATAAAAAAAACAACCTCCGGCCAATGTAAAAAGAAATCTTTGAAAAACATTGTCTGAGGCAGGTGGGAATTAAAAATTCAATTTCAATAAACTAAATTTTATTCAGTTCAATTTGGTAGAAAAATAAATTCTTTAAAAATTCTATTCGATAAATAAAATTCCTTTTAAAAATATTTGTACAATCAATGAATGAATGTAAAATATGTTGTTATGCTCTTAATACATTTTCTTATAGATTTAATGAATTTCATGTTTATCAAAAATTCAAAAAACACTATGGACAATCCTTTGTGGCATACTTATTTTTGAGCATATATATACAGCATTACATTGTGGTAAAGTGGGGAGCTGGCAGTGGGTGTTGATGTACTCCACCAAGTTAAATAGACTTTATGATGTTTTGAGATCACATTTTTAAATGTGTTGCAAAATTTAAATATCTACCTTCATGTTTTATTTCTTATTTATTTGAATGATAATGGTGTAAAGTTATTATTATTATTCTCAACACTTTATGAACTGTTATAACTCATCTTGGTTGCTATACTCACAATGTTTCAGCTGCTGTACTCTCCAGCCTTCTTTAGACGCCTTTTGTTGTACTCAGTAAACTTCTAGGAATTCAGGACTTAATCCTTTATTTGAATCATGGAAGTACTCATTCTCCATCCATGTCTTGGGGTATCTCATCAGCTACTTTTTGTCTTTATTGGAACCAAAACTAGGATATTTGACTAGATGTCTTAATCTTCTTAGTGTCTTCCATAGATCTTAAATGCAGAACAGCTTTTTCTTGCAAGGATATTCCCAGCATGGATCTTTCCATAGCCATCTGTGTCATAACCAGTTTATTTTCTTCCTTTGTCATGGTAGCCCATGTTTTGCTTGCATATATCATCACAGGCAAAATGGTGCTATTGAAGAGATTTACACATGGTCTTGACTTGAACACATCTTTTATTGTGATAAATGCCCTCAACTTTGATCTTATTGTTCACAAGATTTCCACATCCATGCCTCAGCACATATTTACCATCCATCCTGAGTAGACTTACTTTTAACCTCTTTGATATCATCTATTCCTACTACTGTACAGCCTTGTGGTACATCTTTAGAGTACATGAATTTAGTTTTCATTTTATCTTGAGGCTGCCAGCCAAAATTCAATTGATCAGTTCAGTCAGCATCGTCTGTAATTGATTAGTAGTTTCAGTACAATAAGCACAATATCATCTTTGAATGGAAGTAAATAGCTTGTCATTAATGTCTCTGATTACCTTTTCAAAACATGCACTGAAGAGCTTCAGGGATATTGTGTCTCCCTGTTTAGATGCCCTTGATGACTGGGATTGTTATAGTTAGTGAGAGCAAAGCTATATTAGTGATACTGTTTGAGTTTACCTCCTGAAGCAGTTTGATGTACATCAAACTCTTCTATATATATAAAAGAACGTTTAGTATGTTCATGTTGACTTATAACTCAGAAACGAGATGTTATTCAGATTCGAAATCTTACATACACCTTGACATTCTTATAACTAAGAAACACACCAAATTTGGATATTGATTTTTACTGATTAAGGGATATAATTAATTAATTAAACAAAAATCAAATGATTTGCAATAATCGTGGCATAGCTGCTGCTACTAATATAAAAAGAATTCACGGGCTTCTGCCTGTATCAACAGTGATTTAAAATGGCACTGCTGCTGGTAATTTGAAGTTGACAAATTTGTGTCCTAATCGTTTCAGCTCAGAATTTCTAGTGTATCACCGGTCTAATCTTAGAAATATTTACTTGGTTAGAAAGAAAAGAAAATAATCTTTCTAAATATGTAATTTGTTTGTGGTTTTATCGATTGAATTATTTTTTACAGTGAAGTAAATAACAATAATAAACAAAAACATTTAATTTAACGATTAACTCAACTTTGTTTTTATTATTAATACTTTTATTTTAGCACAAAATATATCCATTTTTAATCAGTATTTAATTTTTTCATATGTACAAAAGAGTTTTAGAAAAAAAAAAAGAAAAAAAGAAATTGTAATATGAACAATTGTAAATATTTAATTCTTAGCATTTTATTGTTACATTTTAATACGGTAAAAAAAGATTTGAAATCAAATTCAGGCAAAGAAGCTGGCTTAAAAAAATAAAATTGTTTCAAAAATGTAAACAAAACGAATATTATAATACATTAATTCTTAGCTTTGTTTATTGTTAAATCTTTAATAAAGTTTAGGAATGCATTTTTAGAAATAATATCTTAAATGTAAACAAAAAGAAAAAAAAATCCTAAAATAAACAAGCATTCTACTATAAAAATTCTCAGCAATTTCTTTTTTAATTTGATAAATCATGTTCCTCTTATTTTCTCCCTTCTCCTGTTTTCACTCTCTGGTGTCCCTAATTTTTTCTTTTAGTCCGGTCATGGACCGGGTACTTTTGCTAGTATGATATATATAAGGATTAAATTGCGATGGATCTTATATGAACATTTTTAGAAAAATGTTCTATAAATAGAATTACAAGAAGTAATAACATAATGCTTGAAGATTATTTTCATATATTTCTTGTATTGGTTTAAAATGAAAATCATCTTAATCTAAATTCAATGTATATTTTTGCAGGCAATAAATCAAACATGTTTGGAGTGATATATATTCTATGCACACTACCTATGTGTCTCGGTGTAGATCTTACTTACACTGTAGAAGAAGGAAAGAGTTCAGGTACCTACATTGGAGACATTGCTGCAGATTCTAAAATAATGAATGATATTCCTCAAAAAGACAAAACTCTCATCACATTCAGTCAATTACAGGTAAAGTTGATAGTTCACAATATTTCCAAGTCTCCAAGAAAACAGGCAAATTATATGCAATAGTCACATTGGATGCAGAAGCAATGTGTAAACGTAATGAAGAATGTTTTCAGTTAATTGATGTAGCTGTTCGTAAAGGAGGTTCATCAATGAGGATTTTAGAAATCAAAGTCATCATAAAAAGATATCAATTGATCACAAAACCAGAATTTCCAGATAAACAAGTAAATATTGAATTGAGGAAGATTCAAAGAAAGGAGCAAAAATACTAATCCCTAATGCTATGATAAAGATGTTGGACTACAGAATTCAAAGATTACATACGAACTAAAAAAGATGAAGAATGAACCATTTAATTATTATTACACCAGGTGTGAAGGAACATCAATATTAGGATAAAATTAGAAGATACATTAGACAGAGAAGACAAAAGATACATATCAGTTCAAGTTGTGGCTAAAGATGCAGGATCTCCTCCAAACAAAATATATTAAATGTTCACATCTCAGTGATCGATATTAATGATAACTTTCCTGTATTTTTCTAAAAAGTATAATATTTCCATTTAGGAATGAAGAGAGTAAAGTTACCCAATTGTTACTTTATTAGCAACTGATTTAGATTCAGGACAAAATGGAAGAATTTCATATCACTGGAGTTATCAAACACCAGAAAGAGCAAAAGCTTTTTTCCAATTAGCAGAAACGACTGGTCAGATTTTCTTTCAAAAATGTTTAATTCAGAAGAAGAAATTATAAATAAATTATATTTATAAAAGCTGAGATGAGAAATCCACCATTAAAGCTCAACTGCAATACTTTATGTAATGTAATAAGCCATGAAAACACTGCTCCAGCTATTGATATTAATTTTCCTTCTGCGTCCAATAAGAATAAGTTTGAAATTTTGGAAAATACCAAAGTTAGCAGTTTTCATTGCTATGTGAAAGTCCATTGATAATGATGAAGGACAAAAGGAGAGCGTCACCTGCACCCACCATGTGAAAATTCCAGCTTCAGAACTTAGGTACAAAGAAATATGAAGTGACCTGAAAATCCCCTGGAAGAGAGAAAGAATGAACACCCATGATGTTGTAACAGTTGTCAAGATAAAGGACCATCCTCTTCAAGTAACAGCAAACTCCATTCAAGTGATGGATATCAATGATGTTGAGCCACAATTTACAAAAGATACATTTAAATTCTTGATTGATGAGAATTGAAAACTCAAGAATTACTGTGGCTACATCAATGCCATGACCAGACTTGGGAGCTGGAGGAAAACTTACGTATTCTCTGATCACCAATAACAAACACTTTCTTACCTTCCAAATAAGACCAAATGGATTATTATCAGCAATTATGTCTCTTGATCATGATTTCAAGATATTATGAGTTCCAGGTATTTGTGAAAGACAATGGAACACCATCTCTCAATATACATGAATGTGATTGTTGAGGTAACTGATAAAAATGATAATCTCCATATTTTTACATTTCCCAGTGTTAAAACCTTACAATCTGGATGTGACATATTACCACATCATACAAAGAACATCACGAAATCAAGGCATCAGACAGTGATAGTCAGAGAATGCATTTCAAAATAGAAATAATCAGAGGCAATGAGAAACAGATGTTCAGCATGAACCAGTACACTGGTGTTAGCCAATCGCCAACTGAGACCAGAAAATGCTGGCTCC
Organism: Doryteuthis pealeii; assembly: GCA_023376005.1. Classification (NCBI taxonomy): domain Eukaryota; kingdom Metazoa; phylum Mollusca; class Cephalopoda; order Myopsida; family Loliginidae; genus Doryteuthis; species Doryteuthis pealeii. The sequence goes on from CM042151.1 coordinate 21,560,843, forward strand.
TATCAGCTGGACATTGTGGTCAAGGATAGTGGTAGCCCAGTTCTATCAGCAACAACTACGTTCGTTAACACTGATATCAGCAACAAGACATCTCAAATGTAAATGTTGTTGAGCTAGAAAGTGAAGAGAAGGTTCATCTTAATCTGGTCAATATTATACAGTGATAGCAGTCCAATAGCTGTGTTCATTACAGCTTCATTGTCAATTCTGCATTATTCGCTGTAATGGTCAGCCAATGTGGCCTATGCACAACAGCACTTGAACCCTTCCAATAGATATTGTGGTGAACAGAGACCACTTGATTGCTCCTTCTTACCAGCCAAACGCCGCGACCTGCCACCCAACTCTGTAGGCCAAACTCCCATTCTACAAATACTCCTTTAACATCATCAAGAAGGCCAACTAACTTGTGCAGATAGATTTTCACAAAAGACCACAACTATCAAATGAAGTTACATCACAAGTAAGTAAAGAAAAAAGCTCATTTTCATTTTCTGGTTTTCTGATGCGCCATTCATTAATCAACAAAAAAATATAGAAAATAAAATTAAAGATATTTTTTGTCTGACTAACTGTTTTACTAAAACTGAAACAGAAAACACCAGAAAATGAAAATGAGCTTTTTCTTTACTACTTGTGATGTAACTTCATTTGATAGTTGTGTCTTTTTGTGAAATCTAATCTGCACAAGTTAGTTGCCTCTTGATTGATGTTAAAGAGTAGAGATGGTTTGGCCTACAGGCATTGGGTGAGAGTCCGGCCAAGAGTTGGCTGGTAAGAAGGAGCAATCAAGGTCTTGTTCACCAACATATCTATTGGAAGGGTAAGTGCTTGTGCAAGGCCACATTTGCTGACCATTACAGCGAATAATGCAGATTGACAATGAAGCTGTAATGAACACAGCTATTGTGACTGCTATCACTGTAATAATAATGACCAGATTAGGATGAACCTTCTCTTCACTTTCTAGCTCAAAAACATTTAACATTTGAGATGTCTTGTTGCTGATAGTCAGTGTTAAAAAACAGAGTAGTTGTTGCTGATAGAACTGGGCTACCACTATCCTTGACCACAATGTCCAGCTGATAGGAGCCAGCATTTTCTGTCTCATGTGGCGATTGAAGCTAACAAACCAGTGTACTGGTTCATGCTGAACATCTGTCTCATTGCCTCTGATTATTTCTATTTAGAAATGCATTCTCTTGACTATCACTGTCTGATGCCTTGATTTCGGTGATGTTCTTTGTATGATGTGGGTAATATGTCACATCCAGATTGTAAGGTTTAACACTGGGAAATGTAAAATATGGAGCATTATCATTTTTATCAGTTACCTCAACAATCACATTCACTGTATTATTGAGAGATGTTTTCCATTGTCTTTCAAAATACCTGGAACTCATTAAGTATCTTGAAACTCATGATCAAGAGACATAATTGCTGATAATAATCCATTGGTCTTATTTGAAAGGTAGAAGTGTTTGTTATTGGATCAGAGAATACGTAAGTTTTCCAGCTCCCAAGTCTGGGTCAGTGGCATTGATGTAGCCAACAGTAATTCTTGAGTTTTCATTCTCATCAATCAAGAATTTAAATGTATCTTTTGTAAATTGTGGCTCAACATCATTGATATCCATCACTTGAATGGAGAATTTGCTGTTACTATGAAGAGGAGGAGATCCTTTATCTTGACAACTGATTACAACATCATGGTGTTCTTCTTTCTCTCTATCCAGGGGATTTTTCAGTGTCACTTCATATTTCTTTGTACCTAAGTTCTGAAGCTGGAATTTATCATGGTGAAGGTGACAGGTGACCTCTCCATTTTGTCCTTCATCATTATCAATGACTTTCACATAGGCAATGAAACTGCTAACTTTGGTATTTTCCAAAATTTCAACTTTATTCTTATTGGACGCAGAAGGAAAATTAATATCAATAGCTGGAGCAGTGTTTTCATGGCTTATTACATTTACATAAAGTATTGCAGTTGAGCTTAATGGTGGATTTCCTCCATCTTCAGCTTTTATATATAATTTATTTATAATTTCTTCTTCTGAATTAAACATTTTTTGAAAGAAAATCTGACCAGTCGTTTCTGCTAATTGGAAAAAAGCTTTTGCTCTTTCTGGTGTTTGATAACTCCAGTGATATGAAATTCTTCCATTTTGTCCTGAATCTAAATCAGTTGCTAATAAAGTAACAATTGGTGTAACTTTACTCTCTTCATTCCTAATGGAAATATTATAAAACTTTTTAGAAAATACAGGAAAGTTATCATTAATATCGATCACTGAGATGTGAACATTTAATATATTTTGTTTTGGAGGAGATCCTGCATCTTTAGCCACAACTTGAACTGCATATGTATCTTTGTCTTCTCTGTCTAATGTATCTTCTAATTTTATCCCTAATATTGATGTTCCTTCAACACCTGGTGTAATAAGTAAATTAAATGGTTCATTCTTCATCTTTTTTAGTTCGTATGTAATCTTTGAATTCTGTAGTCCAACATCTTTATCAATAGCATTAGGGATTAGTATTTTTGCTCCTTTCTTTGAATCTTCCTCAAATTCAATATTTACTTGTTTATCTGGAAATTCTGGTTTGTGATCATTGATATCTTTTATGATGACTTTGATTTCTAAAATCCTCATTGATGAACCTCCTTTACGAACAGCTACATCAATTAACTGAAAACATTCTTCATTACGTTTACACATTGCTTCTGCATCCAATGTGACTATTGCATATAATTTGCCTGTTTTCTTGGAGACTTGGAAATATTGTGAACTATCAACTTTACCCTGTAATTGACTGAATGTGATGAGAGTTTTGTCTTTTTGAGGAATATCATTCATTATTTTAGAATCTGCAGCAATGTCTCCAATGTAGGTACCTGAACTCTTTCCTTCTTCTACAGTGTAAGTAAGATCTACACCGAGACACATAGGTAGTGTGCATAGAATATATATCACTCCAAACATGTTTGATTTATTGCCTGCAAAAATATACATTGATTTAGATTAAGATGATTTTCATTTTAAAACCAATACAGAAAATATGAAAATATCTTCAAGCATTTATTGTTATTACTTCTTGTATTCTATTTATAGAACATTTTCTAAAAATGTTCATATAAGATCCATCGCAATTTAATCCTTATATATATCATACTAGCAAAAGTACCCGGTCCATGACCGGACTAAAAGAAAAAATTAGGGACACCAGAGAGTGAAAACAGGAGAAGGGAGAAAATAAGAGGAACATGATTTATCAAATTAAAAAAGAAATTGCTGAGAATTTTTATAGTAGAATGCTTGTTTATTTTAGGATTTTTTTTTCTTTTTGTTTACATTTAAGATATTATTTCTAAAAATGCATTCCTAAACTTTATTAAAGATTTAACAATAAACAAAGCTAAGAATTAATGTATTATAATATTCGTTTTGTTTACATTTTTGAAACAATTTTTATTTTTTTAAGCCAGCTTCTTTGCCTGAATTTGATTTTCAAATCTTTTTTACCGTATTAAAATGTAACAATAAAATGCTAAGAATTAAAATATTTACAATTGTTCATATTACATTTCTTTTTTCTTTTTTTTTTTCTAAAACTCTTTTGTACATATGAAAAAATTAAATACTGATTAAAAATGGATATATTTTGTGCTAAATAAAAGTATTAATAATAAAAACAAAGTTGAGTTAATCGTTAAATTAAATGTTTTTTGTTATTATTGTTATTTACTTCACTGTAAAAAAATAATTCAATCGATAAAACACAAACAAATTACATATTTAGAAAGATTATTTTCTTTCTTTCTAACCAAGTAAATATTTCTAAGATTAGACCGGTGATACACTAGAAATTCTGAGCTGAAACGATTAGGACACAAATTTGTCAACTTCAAATTACCAGCAGCAGTGCCATTTTAAATCACTGTTGATACAGGCAGAAGCCCGTGAATTCTTTTTATATTAGTAGCAGCAGCTATGCACGATTATTGCAAATCATTTGATTTTTGTTTAATTAATTAATTATATCCCTTAATCAGTAAAAATCAATATCCAAATTTGGGTGTTTCTTAGTTATAAGAATGTCAAGGTGTATGTAAGATTTCGAATCTGAATACATCTCGTTTCTGAGTTATAAGTCAACATGAACATACTAAACGTTCTTTTATATATATAGAAGAGTTTGATGTACATCAAACTGCTTCAGGAGGTAAACTCAAACAGTATCACTAATATAGCTTTGCTCTCACTAACTATAACAATCCCAGTCATCAAGGGCATCTAACAGGGAGACACAATATCCCTGAAGCTCTTCAGTGCATGTTTTGAAAAGGTAATCAGAGACATTAATGACAAGCTATTTACTTCCAATTCAAAGATGATATTGTGCTTATTGTACTGAAACTACTAATCAATTACAGACGATGCTGACTGAACTGATCAATTGAATTTTGGCTGGCAGCCTCAAGATAAACATGAAAACTAAATTCATGTACTCTAAAGATGTACCACAAGGCTGTACAGTAGTAGGAATAGATGATATCAAAGAGGTTAAAAGTAAGTCTACTCAGGATGGATGGTAAATATGTGCTGAGGCATGGATGTGGAAATCTTGTGAACAATAAGATCAAATTGAGGGCATTTATCACAATAAAAGATGTGTTCAAGTCAAGACCATGTGTAAATCTCTTCAATAGCACCATTTTGCCTGTGATGATATTGCAAGCAAAACATGGGCTACCATGACAAAGGAAGAAAATAAACTGGTTATGACACAGATGGCTATGGAAAGATCCATGCTGGGAATATCCTTGCAAGAAAAGCTGTTCTGCATTTAAGATCTATGGAAGACACTAAGAGATTAAGACATCTAGTCAAATATCCTAGTTTTGGTTCCAATAAAGACAAAAAGTAGCTGATGAGATACCCCAAGACATGGATGGAGAATGAGTACTTCCATGATTCAAATAAAAGGATTAAGTCCTGAATTCCTAGAAGTTTACTGAGTACAACAAAAGGCGTCTAAAAAGGCTGGAGAGTACGCAGCTGAAACATTGTGAGTATAGCAACCAAGATGAGTTTATAACAGTTCATAAAGTGTTGAGAATAATAATAATAACTTTACACCATTATCATTCAAATAAATAAGAAATAAAAACATGAAGGTAGATATTTAAATTTTGCAACACATTTTAAAATGTGATCTCAAAACATCATAAAGTCTATTTAACTTGGTGGAGTACATCAACACCCACTGCCAGCTCCCCACTTTACCACAATGTAATGCTGTATATATATGCTCAAAAATAAGTATGCCACAAAGGATTGTCCATATGTTTTTTGAATTTTTGATAAACATGAAATTCATTAAATCTATAAGAAAATGTATTAAGAGCATAACAACATATTTTACATTCATTCATTGATTGTACAAATATTTTTAAAAAGGAATTTTATTTATCGAATAGAATTTTTAAAGAATTTATTTTTCTACCAAATTGAACTGAATAAATTTAGTTTATTGAAATTGAATTTTTAATTCCCACCTGCCTCAGACAATGTTTTTCAAAGATTTCTTTTTTACATTGGCCGGAGGTTGTTTTTTTATTTTGCTAGTATCTTATAAAGAACAAAGGAAATGTTAAAAAGTTTTCAATGAAAAAAATATACTTGCAGATTACATCAAAATAAACTGTTGAAAATGTAAAAATGACTCTAAACTGATAGTCTAGATTAAAAGCACAGTAAGAGTGACTTGAAGCCAATCGTTTTCAGACCTTATTTTTTCACTGCAGGTATTATTGGGGAACTAGAAAGTTCTTGTAAACTGGACAGACTTTGGGTTACCCTTTTAACCTGGACTATTAATACATGTGAATTGTTGGCATACCAGTATTATTTATTTTATACAGACAGATAGTGAATGAACTCCTAAGACCTTATCTTGAATTTTATATCTAAAACATATTCAAAACATTGTGAAATCAATCTTGATTTTTGTTTTTTAATTTTTATTGTTTTTTTGGAGGAGGGTATACTTGTTCTTAAAAACTTATCTGGAAATTTAGATTTATAAACGAAAAATTATTTCAATCATCCCATATACAAGCTTAATTCTCTAAGCTCAATAGTTGATGAATAATTATTTGTCAACTCTTGAGTTTAACTTCAAGACAGATAATACCAAACTGCAAAAATCAATCCTATTCAGTGAATTATAATTCAGCAAATTGAATTTTGCTGTTTGGTATTAACTGTATTGGAGTTATTTCCCTTGCATTTATTCACATGAATTTTGCTCGATTTTTGCAATAAAAAGTTAAATATTAAAGCCTAATAAATTGATATACATTTGAAAATATAAAGTGTTCAAACAATACAATAGACTGATTTTTTAATCATTAAGAATATTTCAAAATTCCTTAATTTCAATATTGTTTTTCGTTTCTAAATAGTCCATTTGAAGGAGTAAATCAAAGTCTGTTAGTCATATTGCTGAATATTTTGTACAAGAATATAGGTATTAAATATTGTAGCTAAATTAACTGCTAAAATTATACAATGTAATGATCATTTAAAATTCTAAAAAAGATGAAAAAGTTAAATTTTAAAATGATATACTCTAATCCTGGTTGATACACCAGTAGAAATTTAACTTATGACAATATACTCTTAAGAGTCAAAATATATTTTCTATTTTACATAAATAGATTTTTACTTTACATAAATTAAGTTTGAGGGTCGGCTGAAAATTTCATAGACTGACTAGATATTCTCATCGAATGTGACCAATTAAGCTTTATTTTTCAACATAGTTCCCCTTGTGCTCCATACACTTCCATTGGTGCTGCAGTGCTTGTATCACATTGGTTAAAAAAAGTTATCAACAGCAGATATTACATCATTGTATGAACTTTTCAGCTTAACCTCATATAATTAATTCTCTAATTTTTATTTACTATATTGCTTAGAAATTTAAAAAAAAATCTTTTATGAATGTGAAAAATATAATCTTAAAGTTTACTCTAAAAGAATAAGTATCTGTCAGAATTTAGAAATATTAAAGTATTAATTTTTTAAAAAGGATCCATAAAAATTCAAAATAAACTTATTTTTAATGATGTTAAGAAAGATTTTGAAGTCCTAAATTCTAAGTAGGCTGCCATAATTTTAAAATATTGAAATATCTCTTTTAAGAAGTATATCTATATAAGTTCAAAACAGATTTATATATAATGGTATCATTTCTGTAGATATAGATATTAAATAAAGAAGAAATATTCATGTAAGTTGTAAAGACTGCCATTTTACAAATGAAGTGGATATATATGTATCATGGCGTCCTATAACTGTATTAATATAAAGAAAAGGAGCATAAGAAATGGCAGAAAATATTTTATTATATAGAGTAGAAATTTCTAGTGTAGAATATTCAAATAAAGTTAAAATGGTATTTTTCCTAAAAAGCCTAAAGTGTAGATGTTTTGTTTTTTTAGAAATGTGATTTACCTATAAACAGAAAATCAGGAAACATGCAACATTATTGAGAAGAGAGAGTAAGTGTGTCAGATGTGAATGATGGCTTTTTACGAGGTGGTTTCTGCTAAAAGAAACAAAGAATTTTACAGAATAAAAACTATGAAAATTCTACTTACCTTTGTTATGAACTTTAATGTTGTTAGTTATTATAAGATATTTTTTTCCAGTGATAATTTTGTAGATGTTTGATCCAGTGAGAAAAACTTTAGACTAGTGATGTTTTCACAAGAGTGACAAAGTAGTTGTCCTAAGAAGTATGGTGTGTGTGTAATGGCTGTATTCATCAAAGGAAGAAGGAGGGTGTAGAAGTTGTTAATGTGGAAAATAGAAAATAATCAACCCACATTCATATGTTTGTCTTGTGATTCACATGAAAGTTATTTTTCTTCAGTTCTTAACAAAACTACCATTAGATTTACTTTTGATATTATTAATAATTGATTATGATGTAGAGCTGAATTTGACTAATTTCTTTTAAAAATAATTATTTTTCCTTTGTTCCCACAATGCAGTGTAATAGTGAATATGTTATTCATCCTGTAGGATCTGCATTCTTCCTTCTATCCATGTTATGTTCTTCTAAATTGTCAAATATTCATTTTTACAATAGAATGATACAAATTCTTAGTAGTCTAAATTTATTTTGTATTCAATTTAAGATTACCCATATTCTTCTCTCAAATACAGGGCATTATACATGGCAATAAGTCCTAGGAAAAAAATTTGAATGCTTTTCTCATAAAATATTCATTAAAAATAATCTTTTTCCATAAATTTGTGTATAGGAAGACATAGCTGTGGCTGAAAGTGCCTTTTAAGAATGTATCATATATTATTTCTGCTAAGATTTCTCTGTATAAAAATGGTCTTCATATCCATATTAAACTTTATTACATATATTACATATATATTACAAATAGCTGATCATATATATATATATATATATATATATATATATATATATAAGTTAAAAGAAAGGAAATGAATCCGACGGTATGAGTATAGATAAAAGGAACACCAGAAAATGCTGTTAAAGTGAAATATTAATATGTTATAAAAATGTTTTCACTTTAACTTTTAAATATGAATATGTTTTCACTTTAACTTTTAAATATGAATATGTTATAAAATGTTTTCACTTTAACAGCATTTTGTGGTGTTTTCATATCCTTTTATCTATACTCATATATATATATATATATATATATATATATATATATAGACCTCAGTCGGTAGAGCATCCAACTAGGAACCACAAGGTTCCTGGTTCGATACCAGCCCTCGCCAACTCAGTGTATGAGTAGCACAGAGATCTGTGTGGTAAGTAAGGAGCTGATGGTAGGTGTGGCGCTCCACCACAGATGTAAACACAATCTCCTTGATCTAGCGCTAGTGAAAAGAGAAGAGACTCACTTACTGTTTGGCTCATACCGACTTTAGGCCACCCCAACGACTTTATATATGTACATATATATATCATTAGTTGAAGTACCTGTTTCTACTTAGTAATAGATCAAGACTTGGATTGTAGATGTGTTGAGACAAATGTAAAAAAGAAAATTGTTTTCTACTGATTTCATTTGTCTAAACAATAACTATGAAATTTACCCCAATTGCTTATAAACATTTATTGTTATATTAAAATTAGTCTGCATAAGAGAAATAAATTTTCTTTTATATTTCTTAGGAAGTTAATATTGCCAGTGAAAACAATTAATAGAGTTTTAGAAAGAGATATTTTTCAAATTTCATTGAGTGGCAGAGATTTATCCAGATACAGAGATTTATCAATTTTAACATTTTTATTTTGTCTAGATTTTTAAAAAAGTTATAATGCTATATGATTATTTTACTATTCCAGCTTGCAAAAGCAAATTAGTACTGTTTAATTGAATACAAATACTTATTCTAGTTTTTTTCTTGAAGTTTGGAAATTGGAATTTTGATTAGCTATATCTTGCTGCAAAATGGCTTCCTTCTGATTATTGCTTACTATTAAAGATGTTCTTTCTATGAGAGCTCTCACACAATAATGCTTCTCACAGAAAAAATTTACATTAGTATATTCTCTGTATCAAAATCAGTATGCATATTGAATATAATAGTTCTGTATCAAACTATATCAATGTTTCTTGTCATTGAGTAGTTATATTGATGGAATATGATGTAGTCAGTGTGTATGTGTGTTTTGCTATTAATGTAGGTTTGTTTTTCATTGTTAATGAAGATATTAGTTTTTGTGTGGCACTGGAGGTAATGGTCTTGAGTTAGAAGTCTGTTGGTTATTCATTTCTATAAGATTTCTGGATTGTGGATATGGAGCAGAAATATCATTTTTGTTAAGATGGCCTGAATGAACTGAAGATTTGGTAGAAGGCAGATCTGAAATATAGAATAATTATATCACTATGAGGATATCTGTCTGAAAAGTAAGGTACAGATAAGCATAAATTGACTAGAATTAAAATATTATGAAAGCTGTAAACACAACATAACATGTAGTATGCAATACTCCTTATAAAAACCTGAACAGTGTTGATATTGAGTACATATATATGTGACACCATGACAAAGTTGACTGCCATCATCAAACAGTAGACTAAAGTGTGAGGTGGAATAAGATTTCTGTATGCCAAGAGCAAATATTCAAAATGGAATTTATTGTAAACTTATTACTGTATATGAAACACAGAATGAATTGGATGGTATTGATCAGCTATTGTGCATTTAGAGAGAGCATAAAATTATATAGGAAAAGTTTTGTGTAAAGCATCCATGTTCATCAATAACATAAGAAAGTATTATGCAAGTTGAAATTTGATCTAAGTTGATACAAATTTTATGATAGGATTATGGGACTTGATTTATTGAAGTCAGTTATCCATGAAATCATCCATGAGAAGTTGGGATGTCATTAGGTCCTAAAGCAATTGACTAAAGAAAACAATTTCCAGTGAATGGACATTTCCTTTCAGCTCTCAGAATACTATAAAGGAGCTGATTGATCATTCTGGAGTTCAGGATCAATAATGAGACCTGTTACCTCAAATCCCAGTCACTTGACACCATACTCTTTAAGAAGTGTATTTACTTCCTTGTGCACTGATGTGACAAGTGCATCAATTTTGGTGTATACATGGAAATTGTATAGTACTGTTGTTAACTTATTCACACCGTTTTATTTGTATATCAATAAACATGTTGGATTAGTAGATATTTGTACCTTATTTTTTTATATTATGGATATAAAATGAGCTTGTGGCAATAATCAGTTATTGAGATGGATTTTATAAAACATTTTAAAGATTTCAGAAACTTCATTGTATAATATGAACATATAATTATACAAGCTAAACATTCTATTAGAATGTTTTTATCTGATGAAACTCATAGGTATATGCAGATACCTGTGGGCAGAAATAGATCTATAATCACAAAATAGCCGATTTTTAAGCCTTTTTCTTTACACACACACACACACACACATATATATATATATATGTGTGTGTGTGTGTGTGTGTGTGTGTATCCTACATATTTCCTTATAGGGACACTTATTTCTGTTTGATTTTATAAAAAATTTTGAAAAAATAGCACAAATTATTAATCACATTACAAGGATAGATCTATAGACTGACTTTTGATCTAAAATTTTCACTGTATAATGTTTGATCTATTTTATTGATATTTGGCACTGCATTAAATACATAAACAAGGAAGGAAATTGTTTAGAATAAGATGTTTGTTGTGTAAAATAAAGGTATTTTTCATCATGAGGCTACAGACTTATTGAAAACCCACAGAATTCTTCAGATTATTGATCTCAGTCTTTTTGTTACTGTTGTGGTTTGTACACTGGTTTGTTTTAGTCATTCCATTCTGCAGTCTGAACAATAGACCAAAAAAATCTTTAGTTAGCTTACTTTAAATATTTCTTAACAATTTGTTTACTTCTATTATGGGTCTGAGGTAGTATTATGTCCATTTTTACTCTATATTTTATTGAATACCATCTTTTTAAAATCAACTGTTATTTTTGTTCAATTACAACAATTTTGTATAATTTATGATAAAACTTTAATAATATATATATATATATATATATATATATTATATATATATATATATATATATATATATTTGTGAATAAAAGGCATTAAATACCATGGGTATCGTGGTTATGGACCATTTCCACTCGCAAGTATGCTCACGAGCTTCTTCAGACCACTGATATATTTTATTTAGACAGGCACATGGCCAAACTCATTTTATATTCATACATTTCACCTCCCTCATTCAGGGGAGGTCATATTGCATTTTTTCCTTTTCAAGTGTCTTCTTTATTGATGGAAATTTTTTTTTTTTTTTTTTTTCCTTCATCCTTTGCCTGGTTGGCGGTGTTTTTCTATTTAAGGTCTAGATGCCCTTTCGCTCTAAGTGGGTCAAGTGGGTCAAGTGGGAAGCAGGGAAGGTATGTCTTTTTTCTCAGCGGGTGGGGGTATCTGAGTTTACTTTATTATGGTTACAAGCCTTTTATCTTTCTTGGAGTATCTAGTATTCAAGCATGTTTTTGAGAATTAGGACCCGCCTAGAATCACCTTGTACCAAGAAACTTGGTACTGCAACAAAGTATATATATATATATATATATATATATTATATATGGTATCCAAAACTGGTAGTAAGGGATGATTCTACATGGGATCTTCAAAATCTCACTGTATAATTATTGCATGTTTTGGTAGGTGTAAATTTTAGTAGGTATATATATATATATATATATATATATATACATACAGATTTTAAAATCAGTATTTGTACCATTTGTCAAGAATTCTATTTATGAAATTTGAGTTGAGAAGTTAACATTTCCTCTCTACAAATTTACTTTATTTCTCAGATTCTTTTTTCATTTCTTTTTCAGTGATATTTCTTAGCTGATTTGTTTTCTTATAAATTTATTTTATCATTTGATGTTTATACCAATTTTATATGCCATAATTTCTCTCTCTTCTTGCTCTATATGTTCCTTAAAACCTCTCATTATTGGTCACTTTCTATTGAATGATAAGTATGCATTGTTATGGCTCATAATTTGACAATCTTTGTTGTAATTACCTGTGGTTTCTTGGTCATTTGTAGCATTTCCTTCTCTCCAGCTCAGCTCAGTATCTGATTGAGAAGGTACAGCAGATCTCCAGGTAAAATAATCAGGTGGAATTGATACATTCTGTGTATACATCTAGTAAGAGGGGGAAATGGAGGTATATGTTAATATTATATATATCAGTATGAATAACATTTTTCATATTAAAACTAACAATTATATTTAAAGAAAACACACACACATATATATGTAAGTGAAAAAAATAGAAGTGAATCTGACAGATATGTTGAAAAGATAAATCGAAAAATATATATATTTTGGTATGGAGGAACTTATTTGCTTATACATGCTTCAACCAGAATTTGCTTACACATACAGTATTCTATTTAAAATTGTTTTAAATATAAAATAAAATGATAATAATAGAAAGACAAGTATGTTTTTATCAGAGTGTTTTGATTTTGAAAAATAAGAGGAGAAATATTCGTAATTGATTATATTGTAAAATGGAATCTTTTTTTAAAAACTCAAAAAGCGTTTCCTTGTTATTTAGGATTTAAAAAAAAAACAATTCCCATTTTCATTTGTGAAAAATGATTTATTCATTTGATATCATAAATTTTTTTTAAAGAAATTAAAACCACTTTGTAGACCTTATCATTATTTTTTATCATAAAATATTTTTTCTCATTGGACAAGGCCTAAAATCTTATATGTATATATATATATATATATATATATATATATATAATGCTTAACATAAAATCTGTTCTATTTTCCAGCAAAGCAACTAATAAACCGGCATGAACATCTATATATAATGGAGATTTAGTCTCTATTTGTCTGTAAACTGAAACTACATCACTGTTCATGTCACAGTAATTTCAGGAATTAAGTAACTTTATCAATGAGTATCTAATTTATAGTCAATATCATTACCATATAAAATAATGAAAAGCTGTATTATTTATATATGTTCTGAAAGTAGTACACCAAAAAGGATGGTCCAAGGTGTTTTTTAAAAATAAGTTTTAATAAATACATGCCCGGTATTATTGATTTATATATACTTTGTTTTATTTTAATATATATCTAAAGTTATCTAATGTATAGATTTTAACAAGAAAATTATTTACGAACAAGATACTGTCATATAAACTTGTCTTAGCTTATATTTTAAGACCTGTAAACTTATCTGTAAGATTCAACGGGAAATGATTTCATTTACATTTATTTTTAATGGAAAAAATTAGGGTTTAATTTTATTTGGTATTAGATTATTAAAAATAGTTTTTAAATTTTAGCTTATATGAATTTTATTTTGTACTTTAAAAATTAAATAAAGTTTTTCAATTGATTTAATGCTTACATTGATAAATCAAAACTTACTTTAATAAATATGAAATCTAAGATCTCTAAGAAAATGAATTAAAAGTGTAACAACATTATTGTTTACGTTTTTAATGCAAAAATGCATTCTTTATTACTGATGTTATTTTTCATCTGCAATATATTTATTTTATTAATCAATTTTAGCAAAGTAATCAATAGTATTTGTTCTTTGTTTAAAAAATACACATTCAAGTTTAATTTTATTTGGTATTAGGTTATTGAAATAGCTTTTTAATTTTAATTGATATACATTTTATTTTGTTCTTTAAGAATTAAATAAATAAAGTTATTCAATTAATTTAATGCTTACTTCAATAAATAAATGCTTACTTTTAATAAATATGAAATTTCTTGAATCTCTAAGAAAATGAATTAAGAGCATAACAACTACAAATATTTTTTGAATAAATTTCATTTATCAGAAAAAATTTTTAAAGAATGTATTTTCCTACAGAATTGAACTGAATAAAATTTAGTTTATTGACATTGAATTTTTAACTTCCACCCACCTCTGCAATATTTTTCAAAAATTTATTTTTATATCGTCCGGAGGGCATTTTTTATTTTGCTAGTTTAGGTAATAAAGAACATGTTATTGTATTAAAGCTGACAATAATATTCAAACAAAAATTATTTTAACCAATTCTTGAGTTAAAGCAAATGAAAAAGAATTTTATTCTAAGTACTTTGTTAATAAGAAAATAACACTGACAAGGAGAGAATGAAAATGAGCTTTCTTGTTTACTTACTTGTGATGGAACTTCATTTGATGGTTGTGCCTTTTGTGGAAATCCATCTGCACAAGTTAGTTGCCTTCTTGATGCTGTCAAAGGAGTATTTGTAGATGGAGTTTGGCCTATTGGCATTGGGTGAGCAGGTCGCGGCCAAGAGTTTGGCTGGTAAGAAGGAGCAATCAAGTGTCTCTGTTCACCAACATATCTATTAGAAGGATCAAGTGCTTGTGCATAGGCCACATTTGGCTGACCATTACAGCGAATAATGCAGATTGACAATGAAGCTGTAATGAACACAGCTATTGTGACTGCTATCACTGTAATAATAATGACCAGATTAAGATGAACCTTCTCTTCACTTTCTAGCTCAACAACATTTAACATTTGAGATGTCTTGTTGCTGATAGTCAGTGTTAAAAACAGAGTAGTTGTTGCTGATAGAACTGGGCTACCACTATCCTTGACCACAATGTCCAGCTGATAGGAGCCAGCATTTTCTGGTCTCAGTTGGCGATTGAAAGCTAACAAACCAGTGTACTGGTTCATGCTGAACATCTGTTTCTCATTGCCTCTGATTATTTCATATTTTAGAAATGCATTCTCTTGACTATCACTGTCTGATGCCTTGATTTCGGTGATGTTCTTTGTATGATGTGGGTAATATGTCACATCCAGATTGTAAGGTTTAACACTGGGAAATGTAAAATATGGAGCATTATCATTTTTATCAGTTACCTCAACAATCACATTCACTGTATTATTGAGAGATGGTGTTCCATTGTCTTTCACAAATACCTGGAACTCATAAGTATCTTGAAACTCATGATCAAGAGACATAATTGCTGATAATAATCCATTTGGTCTTATTTTGAAAGGTAAGAAGTGTTTGTATTGGTGATCAGAGAATACGTAAGTTTTCCTCCAGCTCCCAAGTCTGGGTCAGTGGCATTGATGTAGCCAACAGTAATTCTTGAGTTTTCATTCTCATCAATCAAGAATTTAAATGTATCTTTTGTAAATTGTGGCTCAACATCATTGATATCCATCACTTGAATGGAGAATTTACTGTTACTATGAAGAGGAGGAGATCCTTTATCTTGACAACTGATTACAACATCATGGTGTTCTTCTTTCTCTCTATCCAAGGGATTTTTCAGTGTCACTTCATATTTCTTTGTACCTAAATTCTGAAGCTGGAATTTATCATGGTGAAGGTGACAAGTGACCTCTCCATTTTGTCCTTTATCATGATCAGTGACTTTCACATAGGCAATGAAACTTCCAGCTTTGGCATTTTCCAAAATTTCAACAATTTTCTTATCAGATGCTGAAGGAAAATTTATTGTAATAGCTGGAGCAGTGTTTTCATGGCTTATTACATTTACATAGAGTATTGCAGTTGAGCTTAATGGTGGATTTCCTCCATCTTTGGCTTTTATATATAACTTATTTATTATTTTGACTCCCGAATTAAACTTTTTCTGCAAGAAAATCTGTCCGTTTTTTGGTATTAATTGGAAGAACATTTTTGCTATTTCTGGTGTTTGATAACTCCAATGGTATGTTACTCTTCCATTTTGTCCTGAATCTAAATCAGTTGCTAATAAAGTAACAATTGGTGTAACTTTACTCTCTTCATTCCTAATGGAAATATTATAAAACTTTTTAGAAAATACAGGAAAGTTATCATTAATGTCAATGACTGAGATGTGAACATTTAATATATTTTGTTTTGGAGGAGATCCTGCATCTTTAGCCACAACTTGAACTGCATATGTATCTTTGTCTTCTCTATCTAATGTATCTTCTAATGTGATCTCTAATATTGATGTTCCTTCAACACCTGGTGTAATAAGTAAAGTAAATGGTTCATTTTTCTGCTTTTTAAGCTCATAAGAAATTTTTGAATTCCCTAGTGCAACATCTTCATCAATAGCATTAGGGATTAGTATTTTTGCTCCTTTTCTTGAATCTTCCAAGAATTCAATATTAATTTGTTTATCTGGAAATTCTGGTTTGTGATCATTGATATCTTTTATAATGACTTTAATTTCTAAAATCCTCATTGACGAACCTCCTTTACGAACAGCTACATCAATTAGCTGAAAACATTCTTCATTACGTTTACACATTGCTTCTGCATCCAATGTGACTATTGCATATAATTTTCCTGTTTTCTTGGAGACTTGAAAATATTGTGAACTATCAATATTAGCCTGTAACTGACTGAATGTGATAAGTTTTTTATCTTGTTGAGGAATATCATCCATTATTTTAGAATCTGCAGCAATGTCTCCAATATAGGTACCTGGACTCTTTCCTTCTTCCACAGTGTAAGTAAGATCTGCACTGAGACAAATTGGTATTATGCATAGGAGAATATATCCCAGCCCAAACATGTTTGATTTATTGCCTGCAAATATATATGTTGACATTAAATTTAAATGATTTACTTTTAGAAATAAGTACTACATGAATATATGAAAGTTCTCATCAAATATTTATGTTATTACTCTATGCAATCATATTTAAAGAAGATTTTTTCATGAAAAAAGAAGTCTTGTTCATCTAAGGACCAAAATACAATTATCTTATATAAAAATCATATAAGATCAAATTTATTTTGGTCCTTAGATGTAAAAGATTAGTTTTTTATTTCTTTAAAAAATGTTATTTGTATTTTTTAACCTTTTATAGTGGATAGGGACTATAATATAATTTATGTGTTTAAATTTGTGTTTGTATTATCAAAAAGAAAGCTCTGACTGTTACCAAAATGAGTGTGTGCATTTATTTATCCATTCCTGTCTATGCAAGTGGGAAATTACTTATAATTTAAGAATCAGTATTTTTTAAACATAAACAAATAAATTTAATAGTTTACATGTTACCTAATAAGCAAGGTTTAACTATTGCCAAATTGTATAAGATACTTCAGATACTGATTTTTAAAATCAGTCATTAAAATTTGATATGGTTTTTCAATATAAGTTAGGCACATATACAGACTAAAAAAAAGTTAGATAGAAAAAAAACCTCTTGAAATTAGTACACATCTATCATCAAAGTCTTTGCACATTTAGTCAAATCAAATCATTCAATATAAACTGCAATGAAACTAACACAATTTTTTATTCTGCAAAGTTTTTAGTTATGAACAAAAATCTGTTTACAAAAAAATTGAGATTTTTTTCCTTTTTCATTAAAATTCCTTAAAGGTTTTAAATGTTTTAAAATTCTTTTTTTTTTCAGTATCAATCAAATTTAGAATATTCTAAAACTTTATTATATAAAACAGTTTGACAAATATAAAAATCTACAGTTTACCTAGTTCCTTACAAGAGCAGAATATTTAATAGAATATTGAAATTTTTATTAAATCATACAACTTTTTTGTATTTAACACCTATGGATGACAGTTATCTATGGAAATTCAGTATCTATTCATCTGTAACCAAAACTATGTCACTGCTTATATTACGGTAATTTCATGGATTAGGTATGTTTATCAATGTGTATTTAATTTATAGTTGAGACTATCTATTCATAAAATATAGAATAACACTATTATATATATATATATATACTCATAAACTAAGTACACAACATTTGACAGTCTACCTTGTTTTTTAAAACAAGTTTTGATAAATACATGCCTGGTATTATTGATTGATATATAGTTTCTTTTATTTTAATATATATTTAAAGTTATCTAACATAGATTTTTATGAGAAAATTATTTACAAACAAGAAATCATCAAATAAACTTGTCTTAGCTTAAATTCTAAGAACTGTAAACTAAACTGGAAGTAGTTTTTTTTTTACATTTATTTTTAATGCAAAAACTTTATAGTTGTTATTTTTTATGTACAAACATATTAAAAAAATGTTTACATTTTTTTATGCAAAAGCAATTTACGGTTGTTATTTTCTATTATCAATGTTATTTTTCATCTGCAATATATTTATTTAAATTAATTGTAGTGAAGTAATTAATTGTTAGAAGTATTTTGTTCATTGTTTAAACACTGCACATTCATCAATAAATTTAATTTTGTTTTAGTAGTAGATAATTAAAATGGCCTTTTGATTTTAATTTATTTTGTTTTTTAAAAATCAACTAAAGTTATTCAATTCATTCATTTACAAGTATCTCTTCCAATCAGAAGACATTTATTTGTCCTTCAATTTGCTTGAGTGATAAATTTTTCAATAAAACTTTTATTATACAGCTTTGCTGAATCTTCAAAACAAAAAAGTATTTTGTTGTCAAAATTGTAAACAATACTTACAATCACAGTCAAATAAGTTTCAAGTTCCCAAAGTATTTTCATGACTAACGATGCTATCATCTTTTAATTAAACCCAGAAATAAAACATCAAAGTAGATATTTTAATTTTGCAACAGATTTAAGATATGTGATGTCAAAATGTCATTAAAGTCTATGTATATGCCTAATATAAGCAGAAAATCATTTTAAAATGATTTTGATTATAAAGCAAGTCTTGATGCCATCAATTTGATAAATTCAATACAATGACCAATTCCGTTAATAATATTGATTATAATGTTTATAAATGTTAGATCAATGAATATGATTGACTTTTGTAGTTTGTTATTTAACTGTCTCAGAGTTACTTCCCTTGCATTTATTCACAAATAATTCTGCAATTATTAACATGAATTCTGCTTGATTTTGCAATAAAAAGTTAACTATTAAAGCATAATGAATTGATATACATTTGAAAATATACAACTGACTGAATCATTAGAAATATTTCACTATTTATCTGCTTCAACCTTTGGTATTTTTTTTTCATTTGAAGGATATTAAGTTATATTTATAGTCGACTTGAAGGAGTAAAAAATCAAGTCTGCTACAATTTTTTGAATATTCTAGAATATAAGTATAACAGATTGTAGGTAAAATAACTGATAAAATTATAATATGAAATTAATGTTGTTTTTATAACTTTCAAAGATGAAATGAAGTTGATATCTTAAATGATATACTCATATAAATGATTTAACTTTAAAAGAATATACTCTAAATGAATAAAAATAGATTTTATTTTACATACTATGAAAATCACAGTAATTATAAAATCAAGTATTCTCTAATTTTTAATTATTATATTACATATTGTTTAAAAATTAAAAATGAAAATTTCCAGTAATTTAAAAGTAAAATCTTGAAGTAGACTGTCAAAATTTAGAAATATTAAAGTATTTATTTTGAAAATGATCAATAAAAATTCAAAATAAACTTATTTTTAATGATGTTAAGAAAGATTTTGAAGTCCTAAATTCTAAGTAGGCTGCCATAATTTAAAAATATTGAAATATCTCTTTTAAGAAGTATATCTATATAAGTTCAAAACAGATTTATATATAATGGTATCATTTCTGTAGATATAGATATTGAATAAAGAAGAAATATTCCTGTAAGTTGTAAGGACTGCCATTTTACAAATGAAGTGGATATATATGTATCATGGCGTCCTATAATTGTATTAATGGAAAGAAAAGGAGCATAAGAAATGGCAGAAAAATATTTTATTATATTGTGTAGAATATTTACGTAAAGCAAATGGTATTTTTTTCTGAAAAGCCTAAAGAGTAGATGTTTTTGTTTTTTTAGAAATGTGATTTACCTATAAACAGAAAATCAGGAAACATGCGACATTATTGAGAAGAAAGAGTAAGTGTGTCAGATGTGAATGATGGCTTTTTACGAGGTGGTTTCTGCTAAAAGAAACAAAGAATTTTACAGAATAAAAACTATGAAAATTCTACTTACCTTTGTTATGAACTTTAATGTTGTTAGTTATTATAAAATATTTTTTCCAGTGATAATTTTGTAGATGTTTGATCCAGTGAGAAAAACTTTGAAGTAGAGATGTTTTCATAAGCGTGACAAAGTAGTTGTCCTAAGAAGTATGGTGTGTGTGTAATGGCTGTATTCATCAAAGGAAGAAGGAGGGTGTAGAAGTTGTTTATGTGGAAAATAGAAAATAATCAACCCACATTCATATGTTTGTCTTATGATTCACATGAAAGTTATTTTTCTTCAGTTTTTAACAAAACTACCATTAGATTTAATTTTGATATTATTAATAATTGATTATGATGTAGAGCTGAATTTGATTAATTTCTTTTAAAAATAATTATTTTTCCTTTGTTCCCACAATGCAGTGTAATAGTGAATATGTTATTCATCCTGTAGGATCTGCATTCGTCCTTCTATCCATGCTATGTGCTTCTAACTTGTCAAATATTTATTCTTACAATAGAATGATACAGATACTTAGTAGTCTAAATTTATCTTGCATTCACTTTGAATTTACCTATATTCTTCTATCACATACAAAGCATTATACATGGCAATAAATCCTAGGAAAGAAATTTGAAGTAATTTTTCTTCAATAAATTTGTGTATAAAAAGACATGGCCATGGCTGAAATATATATCCTCTTGCAATGTCTTCAACTGTTTTGCTTCATATGATATAAAATGGTTGAATACATTGCAAGAAGATATATATATATATATATATATATATATATATATATATATTGTGTGTGTGTGTGTGTGTGTGTGTGTGTCATTAGCTGAAGAACCTGTTTCTACTTAATAATAGATCAAGACTTGGATTGTAGATATGTGACAAATGTAAAAAAGAAAAATTCTTTCTACTGATTTCATTTATCTAAACAATATCCATTTTACAATTTGTTTATAAATAGAAATTTACCCCAGTTGATTACAGACAGTAATATTTGGGTAATTTCATGTCAAATCATCCAGGCCATGTCACCCACCCCGCTTCAATTTTTTCTGAAATTTTGTTCAAGTGTGGACTATGTTAAAGTAAAACAGTATTTACAGAGGTTTAAAAGTTTAAAATACAGTATTGATCACATCTTATATTTATACAAACACAATGAGAATTTTAGTAATGGGTAATTCCATGTCAAATAATCCAGAACAAAGAAAAATTGTCACTCATGTCAGTCATTGAATAAGATCTATAAGAAGCAAAATAACTGTCAAAGTGCAATAAATCAGATTAATACCATGATTAATATTCAAAAATTAATTTCCTTTGCATATATCAATATGATTGATACAAGGGAATGTATTGTTTCTATATTATTTCAAATATATCCAACCAATAATGTAATCCTGGTCATTTCTATGGCGCTCTGACAGTTATTTTGCTCCATATAGACCTTATTCAATGGCTGAATGGAAAAAACTTAAAACATAAAAGTGCAAAATTTTTACTGATGTTGTAAACCAAACTATCTTTTTGGTTCAAATAATGTTCAATATTTAAAAAAATAATAATAGAAAAAAAACATTTTGCCATTGACGCAGTGCCACATCGGGATTTTTCCACCTATTGACCTTGCTATGAAAAAATCAGAAATCATTGATAACTTAAAATTTGTTAATTTCAAGACTTTTTGGGGATTTCTTTAACCAAAAAGCTTTTATAAACTAATTTTTAGGAGTAGGGAAGCTCTAGAACTCATGACAAAAATAGATTTTTAAAATTTGTCCCCCCACTCCATTTGGAGAGCTAAAAATCAACATAACTCAGCCAATTTTTGGAATTGGAAGCTCAAATTTTGGGGATTGTCTTACTTTAGCATAGTCCATACCTGGAAAAAATTGAAAGCGGTGGGTGACAATTTTACTTTTTTCTGGGTGATTTTACAATCTGAGCGATTTATATTAAAAATTATTCTGCTTAAGAGAAAATAAATTTACTTTTTATATTATCTTAGGAAGTTAATATTGTCAGTGAAAACATTTAATAAAGTTTCATAAAGAGATATTTTTCAAATTTAAGTGAGTGACAATACAGAGATTTATGAATTTTAACATTTTTATTTTTTGTTTGTATTGTTTGCCCTAAGCAATAATGCTATATGATTATTTTATAATTTCAGCTTGAAAAACTATCTCTAAACTAAATTAGTAATGTTTAATTAAATATGAATATTTATTTTCTTTTTCTTTGTTTTTATTTTGAAGTTTGGAAATTGAAAATCTAATTAGCTTTATCTTGCTGTAAACTGCTTATTGTTTACTATTAAAGATGCTCTTTCAATGAGAGGCCTCACCTATCGACTTTCCTTATGAAGAACACAGAAAAAATTTACATTAATATTTTCTCTGTGTCAAAATCTAGTATGCATATCAAATTTGGTTGACATATATCAAACTTGGCCATAGAGGATAGACAAACAAACTCTTCATAATTATTAATATAGATTTTGTGTTAATATCCCAAGAAAACATTGAAATGTTTCTTGTCATTGAGTAATTATATTGATTGAATATGATGTAGTCAGTGTGTATGTGTGTGTATGTGATATTAGTGTAGGTTTGTTTTTCATTGTTAATGAAGATATTATTAGTTTTTGTGTGGCACTGGAGGTAATGGTCTTGAGTTAGATGTCTGTTGGTTATTCATTTCTATAAGATTTCTGGATTGTGGATATGGAGCAGAAATATCATTTTTGTTAAGATGGCCTGAATGAACTGAAGATTTGGTAGAAGGCAGATCTGAAATATAAAATAATTATAATTTTCACTGTATAATGTTTATACTATTAATATTCACAATGGAATAAAATACACTGACAAGGAACAAAATTGTTTAAAAATAAATATTTGCTGTGTAAAATGAAGGTATTTTTCATAATGAGTCTACAAACTTATTGATAAACCTACAGATTTCAAATATTGATTATGATTTCAATTAAATATTCTTGAACTTGATATTATCAAATGAGCCTTGTATCTAGATACCATCTGTATTTTTGGGATAGGTTATGATTAAAATTATTCCCAGAATTCTTCAGCTTATTAAACTCAATCTTTTTCTTGCTGTTGTGGTTTCTACACTGGTTTATTTTACTTATTCCATTCTACAGTCTTTTTTAGATGTGCAATCTGTATAAAATAAGTGAGTAACTTTTTGGTTGGTAGATCAATCAAAAAATCTTTAGTTTAGCATAATTAATTGATCTGATCAGTATATTTTCTCCAATTTTGGTTTTACTATCTGCCATTCTCTGTTTTTTCTATCCCCTCCACCCATAAGATATGTCATTCTTTTTCACCAAATGGTATACCTGAAGAAAATTCTTGGCTAAAACAGCTGATATTATGGCTTAATTAATGGTTGGCCATTTCCCACTTAAGAGACATCAACACTTTGCAATAAAAAGAATAAGAACAATAGACCAAACAAATCTTTAGATACCTTACATATATCTGTTAACAATTTCTTACTTCTATTATGGATCTGAGGTAATATTATATCCAGTTTTACTCTATGTATTATTTTAATACCATCTTTTTAAAATTAACTGTTATTTTTTGTTCATTTGCAACTTTTCCTCTTTTACAACTGATATGTATGTGTTTATCATATATTCTATTACAATTTCAATCATATTAGTTTTGTATAATCTATAATAAAACATTTTTAAAAATATATGAAAAACAAAACTCATTAATTGTACCATATGCCATGAATTCCATTTATGAGATTTGAGTTGAAAATTTGAAATTCCCATTATTTCTCAGATTTTATCCAGTGATATTTCTGAGCTGATTTGTTTTCTTATAAATTTATTTTATCATTTGATGTTTATACCAATTTTATATGCCATAATTTCTCTCTCTTCTTGTTCTATATGTTCCTTAAAACCTCTCATTATTGGTCACTTTCTATTGAATGATAAGTATGCATTGTTATGGCTCATAATTTGACAATCTTTGTTGTAATTACCTGTGGTTTCTTGGTCATTTGTAGCATTTCCTTCTCTCCAGCTCAGCTCAGTATCTGATTGAGAAGGTACAGCAGATCTCCAGGTAAAATAATCAGGTGGAATTGATACATTCTGTGTATACATCTAGTAAGAGAGGGAAAATAATTATATAGGTAATATCCTATAACAATTATATTTTTTTAATTAATTAATTGATATAATGATCATGAACACAAAACTGTTCACCTTTCTACTTGATATGTAATTTAAGAATAAAACTAAGAATAAACAGTAGCAGAAAATAGATTTAGAAAATAATTCAAACTTTTTAATACTAAAATAAGTTTGGATAAACATTCAA
Source organism: Doryteuthis pealeii (assembly GCA_023376005.1). Taxonomy (NCBI): domain Eukaryota; kingdom Metazoa; phylum Mollusca; class Cephalopoda; order Myopsida; family Loliginidae; genus Doryteuthis; species Doryteuthis pealeii. The sequence continues at coordinate 21,585,785 of CM042151.1, forward strand.
ATTACTTCACAATTATGCTTTTTTTATTTTCAGATGCAAAAGATGTTCATAAGAAAATAAAACTTTTATAATTCTTGCATTTCCTTATCAAACAAATAAAATAGAAATAGATTAAAGTGACGATACTAAATGGGTTTTGGTCTGTATTTAACATTTTTATTAAAACTTAAAGCAGATAAACAAGGAGAGAAAAAAAAAAGAGCTATTTTCTTTACTTACTTGTGATGGAACTTCATTTGATGGTTGTGTCTTTTGTGAAAATCCATCTGCACAAGTTAGTTGCCTTCTTGATGCTGTCAAAGGAGTATTTGTAGATGGAGTTTGGCCTACTGGCATTGGGTGAGCAGGTCGCGGCCAAGAGTTTGGCTGGTAAGAAGGAGCAATCAAGTGTCTCTGTTCACCAACATATCTATTGGAAGGGTCAAGTGCTTGTGCATAGGCCACATTTGGCTGACCATTACAGCGAATAATACAGATTGACAATGAAGCTGTAATGAACACAGCTATTGTGACTGCTATCACTGTAATAATAATGACCAGATTAAGATGAACCTTCTCTTCACTTTCTAGTTCAACAACATTTAACATTTGAGATGTCTTGTTGCTGATAGTCAGTGTTAAAAACAGAGTAGTTGTTGCTGATAGAACTGGGCTACCACTATCCTTGACCACAATGTCCAGCTGATAGGAGCCAGCATTTTCTGGTCTCAGTTGGCGATTGAAAGCTAACAAACCAGTGTACTGGTTCATGCTGAACATCTGTTTCTCATTGCCTCTGATTATTTCATATTTTAGAAATGCATTCTCTTGACTATCACTGTCTGATGCCTTGATTTCGGTGATGTTCTTTGTATGATGTGGGTAATATGTCACATCCAGATTGTAAGGTTTAACACTGGGAAATGTAAAATATGGAGCATTATCATTTTTATCAGTTACCTCAACAATCACATTCACTGTATTATTGAGAGATGGTGTTCCATTGTCTTTCACAAATACCTGGAACTCATAAGTATCTTGAAACTCATGATCAAGAGACATAATTGCTGATAATAATCCATTTGGTCTTATTTTGAAAGGTAAGAAGTGTTTGTTATTGGTGATCAGAGAATACGTAAGTTTTCCTCCAGCTCCCAAGTCTGGGTCAGTGGCATTGATGTAGCCAACAGTAATTCTTGAGTTTTCATTCTCATCAATCAAGAATTTAAATGTATCTTTTGTAAATTGTGGCTCAACATCATTGATATCCATCACTTGAATGGAGAATTTACTGTTACTATGAAGAGGAGGAGATCCTTTATCTTGACAACTGATTACAACATCATGGTGTTCTTCTTTCTCTCTATCCAGGGGATTTTTCAGTGTCACTTCATATTTCTTTGTACCTAAATTCTGTAATTGGAATTTATCATGGTGAAGGTGACAAGTAACCTCTCCATTTTTTCCTTCATCATTATCAGTGACTTTCACATAGGCAATGAAACTGCTAACTTTGGCATTTTCTAAAATTTCAACTGCATTTCTTATTGGATGCAGAAGGAAAATTAATATCAATAGCTGGAGCAGTGTTTTCATGGCTTATTACATTTACATAAAGTATTGCAGTTGAGCTTAATGGTGGATTTCCTCCATCTTCAGCTTTTATATATAATTTATTTATTATTTTGTCTCCTGAATTAAACTTTTTCTGCAAGAAAATCTGTCCGTTTTTTGGTATTAATTGGAAGAACATTTTTGCTATTTCTGGTGTTTGATAACTCCAATGGTATGTTACTCTTCCATTTTGTCCTGAATCTAAATCAGTTGCTAATAAAGTAACAATTGGTGTAACTTTACTCTCTTCATTCCTAATGGAAATATTATAAAACTTTTTAGAAAATACAGGAAAGTTATCATTAATGTCAATGACTGAGATGTGAACATTTAATATATTTTGTTTTGGAGGAGATCCTGCATCTTTAGCCACAACTTGAACTGCATATGTATCTTTGTCTTCTCTATCTAATGTATCTTCTAATGTGATCTCTAATATTGATGTTCCTTCAACACCTGGTGTAATAAGTAAAGTAAATGGTTCATTTTTCTGCTTTTTAAGCTTATATGTAATCTTTGAATTTAAAATTCCAACATCCTTATCAAAAGCATTGGGAATTAATTTTCTCATTCCCTTCCTATCTCCTTCATTAAACTGAATATTTATTTGTTTATCTGGAAATTCTGGTTTGTGGTCATTGATATCTTTTATGGTGACTTTGATTTCTAAAATCCTCATTGAAGAAGTTCCTTTTCGAACAGCTACATCAATTAGCTGAAAACATTCTTCATTACGTTTACACATTGCTTCTGCATCCAATGTGACTATTGCATATAATTTTCCTGTTTTCTTGGAGACTTGAAAATATTGTGAACTATCAACATTACCCTGTAACTGACTGAATGTGATAAGCTCCCTGTCTTGTTGAGGAATATCATCCATTTTAGAATCTGCAGCAATGTCTCCAATGTAGGTACCTGGGCTCTTTCCCTCTTCCACTGTATAAGTAATATCTATACTGAGACAAATTGGTAGTATACATAGGAGAATATATCCAAGTCCAAACATGTTTCATTTGGTGCCTGCAAAAATATATATTGACTTGAAAGTTAAACTATTCACATTTAAACGTATGTATTGTGTGAAAATATATGAAAACAAAAATTCTCATGAAATAATTGTGCGTGATTTATATAATTCCATTTGTAAAAATTTTGCATTTTATTAATATTTTTAAACCTTTTCTGTTGGATGATATCAGTTATGTAATTTGTGCTTTCATATTGACATTTGTATTAAAGAAGAACAAAGGTATAAGACTATTAACAAAATTATTTTATACTTTCCTATATTATTTCCTGTCTATGCATGTGGAAGGAAAAAAGAAATGTAATTTTTATTGAGAAAGTAAGAATCAATATATGAAAGTATGAAAAAAAAGTATTGAAGTATTGCAATATTATACATCATATTTTACTTACTGATCATAATAACTGATCTTTCATAATTGTATGTATATACTTTTTGATAATAATCATAATAATACTGCATAATATTGCCTGTAAACATAATGAGTAATGTTTAATTAAATTTAAATAGTATATATTTTGGTATATGAATAATTTATCTTTTTTTTTTCTTTTGAATTTGGAAATTTAAATTCTGTATAGTTAGTTATGTCTTGCAAAAACATGGCTTCCTGCTGATTATTGTTTCCTGTCAGAGACTCCCTCAGGATGAGAGGTCCCATTTCCCTCATCAGGAACCAAAAATGGTTAATGTTAAGATGTTGTCTTAAGTTTAAGCATCTATACCCAATTTGGTCGCTGTATATCACACAGTTTGCCATCTATAGGTGACAGTAAAATTAACTCTTTCTATTTATTTTTACAGAACAGAACCATAGAAACAGCTTATTGTAACATACAAAAAAATAGTAAGTGTGAGAATATTCAATTAAAGAATATACCCATTGTTTGCAGAAAAATAAAATTTTAAGAATGGAAAATTTAAAGTGTTTTTATGTCTTTTTTTCATTACAGCTAGTATTATTAATTTTATACTATTATATATATATATATACTAGCAGTGGTTACCTGGCAAAGCCTGGGTAGAGGAGATAAAAACATGGTTTAATAATCGTTTGCAGATCTATTACTACTGAATAGCGAGTTCGATCCTCGCAGCATGACCCATAAAAATCACCACGTAAAAAAAAAACTTAATTTAATCCGGCCAGGTGGGAGGTCAGGGAATTTTCTTTTCGTCAGATTTGAGTGAATGACATCACATAATGATATAGTAAGAAATTTTAATTCAATGATTAACTATTTTTTAAAATAAAGTATAAATGACGCTATTTGCTAAACTTCAAATTAATATTTGAAAAAATAAAGAATTAAATAAAGTAATCAAATTCATGTAAAACGATAAATAATCTTTAAAAAAAAAACATCATTAATTCAAAGTGTAGCCAATCGATTGTCAAATTATTATAGTATACTATACTATAGATTTGATAACAATTTGAGTTTTCAGGTATTTCCGTGAAATGTATTTTTTTCTTTTCTTTCTAACCAAATGAATATTTTTAAGATAGGAACAGAAATATGCAATAAATAAGATTTGATTTTATGTTAAGATATAGTATGAAAAAATTATACTTGAATTCTAGGCTGACTGAAGCAAAAAATTTTAACTCGCTGTAAAATGGATAAAAACTCAATCAAATTACATATTTAGAAAGATTATTTTATTTTCTTTCTACCCATATAAATATTCTAAAGAAGATTGAACTATAAATAGGCGAGAAAAAAGAATTTGACTTTTTGTTAAAATTTAGCCTTAAAAAAAAATCATACTTATCAGCTCTCCGAAGCCATTTTTTTTTTTTTAACTCACTGTAAAAAATAATTCAATAGATAAAAAATACAAATTACATATTTAGAAAGATTATGTTCTTTTCTTTCCAACCATATAAATATTTTAAAGATTCGACCAAAAATAGGCAATAAATTCCGAGCGGAACAGCTTAGACTACAATATTTATTCACTAAAATTAAACTTCACTGCTGGTATCGCTGTAAATCACTGTAACAAAAAGCAGGCAGTGAACAATATTTTATTATCAGCAGGTGCTGGTATATGGACAGTTTTGCAAATTGGGTGATTTTGGCGTAATTAATTAATTATATCCCTTAATTAGTAAAAATCAATAACCAAATTTGGCGTGTTTCTTTGTTAGAAGGATATTAATCTATATGCAAGATTTCAAATCTGAGTGACTCCTCTTTTTTTAGTTATAGGTCGACACGTACATACCAAAAACTTTCTTATATATATATATATATATATATATACATATGTTAAAACTTTGTCCTGAATTTTACATGCATATACAAAATATTGTGAACTTGTCTTGTTTATATATATATATATATATATATATATATATATATATATATATATATATATATATATATATATATGGGAAGGAGAGTAGAATTCTAAAAAGATTATCTGAATGTTTATTCCATTAAGAAGAAAACAAATCATGCTATCCACATATTTTATAATCCGTCAACTTATTTTTTTAACTTCAAAAGTCAATAACTTAACACCAGCTATCAAGTTCACATTTACAGTTTAGTATGAATTCTCTTGGAGTTATTTCCCTTGCATTTATTAACATGCTTTCTGTTCTATCTTATGAACCATTATTTTGCAATAAGAATCAAATTGAATATTCAGGCATGATGAATACACTTACATTTTTTAATTGTTGGGAATATTTGAAAACATCTGCTTTAAGCCTCTATATATTTTTATTTCATTTCATGGATATTAAGTAAATTCTATTTATTGTCAAGTAGTAAATAATGAAGTCTGTTCATATACTCACTATTTTTGTGAATATTCTGTTCTATTAAAATTGTAGAGAAATTGATTACTAAAAATATACTTTGTGATATACATTCAAAACAAAAATGGAAATGAATTTGAAATTTAATCTGATAATATATTCTTCTTCTGTATAGTACCACATTATAAAATTATCCATTAACTAATTAGCCATTTTAAGATTTTATTTCACATATTTGAAATTCAAAGTAATTATTAATTAATTTCATAGTCTTTTTTCTAATTACTACATCACTTCAGAATTAGGAAAAATACCTTTTATTGAAATGTGAAAAAAAGAAATGGATCTTGAAGTTCCTTATGAATTATAATTACTCTGCCAAAATTTTAAAATATTGAAATATTTATTTATGAAATATATCCATATAAGTTCAAAATAGATTTATCTATAATGGTATAATTTTGTAAATATAGATATTACACGAATACAAAAGCATTCATATAAGTTGTAAAGACTGCCATTTTACAAATGTGTATATATATATATATATATATATATATATATATATAATGGCGTCTTATAACTCTACTAACTGAAAAAAAAGGAGGTAGGAAGAACCTGTACAAAAATTCCTAATTATATTAAGTAGAAATTTCTAGTGTAGAATATTTAGATAAAGTAAAAGGTATTTTACCTGGAAAAATTAAGTGTAGATGTTTTTAGAAATATAATTTACTTATATACAGAAAATAAGGAAACATGCAAAGTTGTTGAGAAGAGAGCATAAGTGTGTCAGATGTGAATAATGGCTGTCTATGAGGTGGTTTCAGCCGAGAGAAACAAAGAATTTGATAGAAAACAAAACAAAAAACAAGAAAATTGTACTTACTTTTGTTCTGATTTACAATATTGTTAATTCTAAGTTGTATAGTCCAGTGATAATATTGTAAATGTTAGATTCAGTGAGTGAGATAAAGCTTTTGAGTGGAGGTGCATTTATGAGTTTGAAAAAGTAGTTGTCCTAAGAAGTATGGTGTGTGTGTAATGGCTGCAATCATCAAAGGAAGAAGGGTGTAGTTGTTAAAGTGGAATGTAGAAAATACCATCCCACATTGATATTTTTCTTATGATTCAAGTAGAATTTATTTTTCTACATTTTTTAAATAAAACTTATTATATATCATTTTGATATTTCTAATAAAATATTATTATGTAAAATTGAATTTCTTTTAAAATGATTTATTCTTTCTGCCTTTGTTCCCACAATGCAGTGTAATAATGAAAATGTTATTCATCCTGTAGTATGTGCATTCTTCTCTCTATCCATGCTGTGTGACTTTAAATTGTCAAATATTCATTTTTGGAATAGAATAATACAAATACTTTTGTGACTTAATCTTGTATTCATTTTAGATTTACATGCATTCTGTTATCACATATAAAGCATCATTTATTGCCATAAGTCCTAAGAAAGACATTTGAATGATTTTTTTAATAACATATTGATTACAAAGGAAAATACAGTTGGTAAATTTGTTTATACCAAGTTATGACTAGGATTGAAGTTGCCTTTTAAGCATGTATTGCATTTATGACAACTTTTCTTTTAGAAAAAGGTTTATTATCACTTTTAATATATCAGCATTGTATATAAATGCTGTCTTTTTTTTCAAGTAGATTATCTTATATATATTAGCTGAAGTGTCTGTCTATATTGGATAATCAAGACATTTATCAAATGTCAAAATTCCCTTCAATTTATTTTTTTTTCTGCACAATATCTATTTTATGATCTTTGTTCTCAGTTAAATATTCACACCAAATGGTAACAAGCAATAATTATTTGTATGAAAGATAAATCCACTTAATGAAAATTAGAATTACCAATTATACTTTTTATGTTATCTTATGAAATTAAAATTGTTCTTTTAAATATAACATAGGTTTTGTAGAGAAATATTTTTTTATTAAGTGTGTGACATTTAGACTATCAATTTAAATGTTTTTCTTTATCTGGATTGTTAGTCCTAACTAAGCAATAATGCTATGTAATTATTTTATATCCCCAATTTGAAGAACTGTGTGTAAACCTATCAATATTCAATTAAATGTGATTAATTATTCTAGTAAAACAAATGATTCATTTTATTTTTTAAAGTTTAGGAACTTAAATTATGTATGATTGGTTATGGCTTGCTGCAAAGCAGCTTTTCACTGATTTTTGCTTATTGTTAAAGATACCTTCTCAATGAGAGCACCTCTCCTCTTTTCCCATGAAGAACATTTTTTTACATTGAAGCCATCCCATGTGTCAACATTAGTATGCATACAAAATATTGTAGCTCTACAGAAAACTGTTTTGTCATCTATGGAGTATACATGAACAAATTCTTTACATTTATTCATATATATTTTGTGTCCATATTTTTTGTCAGTGAATATTTATATTGTGAAAATATGATGTAAGCAAGCTCTGTGTGTATGTGATATAAATGTAGGTTTGTTTTTCATTGTTAATGTAGAGATTATTAGTTTTTCTGTGGTACTGGAGGTAATGGCCTTGAGTTAGAAGTCTGTTGGTTATTCATTTCTATAAGATTTCTGGATTGTGGATATGGAGCAGAAATGTCATTTTTGTTAAGATGACCTGAATGAACTGAAGATTTGGTAGGAGCCAGATCTGAAAAATAGAATTGTTTTGCTATTATAGTCAGGTATGAGAATTATTAGGATGAACTTTATTCAATGTCATTATTTTATTTATTGAATCCTTCATTATATCATATTGAGATGCAATTATAAAATTGTAATATTCCATTAAAAAGTTTTTTCAGCAATAAATATATATAGTTGTGTTTCTTGTATATTTCCTAACATGAACACTTATGTTTGTTTGATCTGGTGTCAGCCATTTATGAAATGATACAAATAGTAATCACATTACAAAATGGATCAGTTATTGGCTGAGTTTTATTTATTAACCACTGAATGAGATGTATTTATAAGGAAGGAAATTATATTTAAAAAAGAATATTTGTTGTGTAAAATAAATACCACTCTCCTCATTAAGATATGTGTGAACTTATTGTATGTATGAGTTTCAAATATTCACTATGATTTCAATTTTAAATTCTAAAACTTGACATTATCAGTCAGCCATTTTTGTAATTTAGAGATAGGTCAATATTATCATTATTTTACTTCTTGTGAGTTTTTCACACTAGTAGTAACTGGTAGTTTTCACTGGAGTACAAGTCAGCAAGTTTCCTCATCTCTCAAGAACTCTTCTAAGTATTCTTGCCAATCTCATCATCGTCATCATCATCATTTTTATTCTTATTGTTGTTTAACAAATTTTAAAAATTATTGTTCTCATTCTTTTAGTTACAAGGGTCAGCTGAAAAGTGTATAGGCTGTCCAAGATACTATACAAGATAGATTCCAGATGGAATGTGACTGTATTGTCCCCTTGTGGTTCACACACTTTTTTCATTGTTGTTGTTGTGCTTGGATCCAATTGGTCAAAAAAGTCATCAACAGCAGATATGGCATCATCATATGAACATTTCAACCTACCTTTGTGTAGTTAACATGTTTCAATCAATCCATTCTGTAATCATCTTCATGTGTACAATCTTTGAGAAAAGAGTAAGTTACTTTTTGTGGGTAGAGAAAACCAGAAAATCGGTTGCTCATGTGAGATTTAGCATAATTGATCTAATCAGTATATATGCAAGGATGTTTTCTACTGTCCAGGATTCACAGATTTTATCTAACCCCTCACAAAACAAAATATAACACACCTTCTATACAAATGAAACACCTCAAGAAAGCTTGAGGATAAATTGTTTGAAATTTTGGTCACAATTGGTTTACTAAAAAAGACATTACTATTTTGCAATAACAGATCAATAAACCAAGAATTCAACTTATTTGTTGCCACCTTCCATTATTTCATCCTTCTTAATGTATAATTACTATTTACTACTTCTGTGTCATAATAGTTGTTACATTTGCATATATAGATTGTATACACTAAATATAACAACTATCATGAAGTTGAGGCAGTATTATCAGCAGCTTTACTCTATATTTTATTTAATACCATCTTTTTACCTGTTGTTTCCTGGTCATTTGGAGCATTTTCTTCCCTCCAATTCAATTCAGTATTTGATTGGGAAGGAACTGCAGATCTCCAGGTAAAATAATCAGGTGGAATTGATATATTCTCGGTATACATCTGGAAAACATGATATTTTTCATATTAGAACTGACAATATTTCAACAAAAAATGTATTTCATGCAAGTTAAAGATAAATTAAATCATTTAAATCATACAAGTTAAAAGTAAATTAAATCAATGTGAATATTTTCTTTTATTGTCATTTTCTCTTTGGAATAGTTTCTTCAGTACATTAGAAGGGATTTTTTTTTTCAAATTGAATCATTCATTCATGGATATGATTAAATATACATTGGTAACAAAGAGTAAATGTTTGGTGGAAATAAATTTGGATATAAATCTTGAATTTTCTTAAGAAGTATAAATATTACCAGAAAATTTGGATAAAACAATGTTTATTTTTCACGTGTAAAAGTTGTGTCCAAATGGAAAAGTATATACCAATCATCATATTCTATGAAAAATATTAAAGACATATGAACAACAATATAGAAATTAGTCATCCCAAAGTGTGTTAAAAATTGTTCATGAAAGAGTAAAGCTTATGAATTCATTACATAATTTTTATCAATTGTTATCAAACCACATGCTTATTAGTTGAATAGAAATAATCATCAATTCATGGATGTAATTGAATCTACATTGGATGTTTATTAGTTGAATAGAAATAATTTGAATTCTAATGGTATCTTAATATGTCTCAAACATAAGTAAGTTATCGAAATAGATTAGAGTGAAGATATTAATTTATTTTTTGTTTTGACTTTTATTGTTTTTTTAAAACTTGAAGCAGATAATGAAGTGGGGAATAAAAAATGAGCTCTTTTCTTTACTTACTTGTGATGGAACTTCATTTGATGGTTGTGTCTTTTGTGAAAATCCATCTGCACAAGTTAGTTGTCTTCTTGATGCTGTCAAAGGAGTATTTGTAGATGGAGTTTGGCCTATTGGCATTGGGTGAGCAGGTCGTGGCCAAGAGTTTGGCTGGTAAGAAGGAGCAATCAAGTGTCTCTGTTCACCAACATATCTATTGGAAGGATCAAGTGCTTGTGCATAGGCCACATTTGGCTGACCATTACAGCGAATAATACAGATTGACAATGAAGCTGTAATGAACACAGCTATTGTGACTGCTATCACTGTAATAATAATGACCAGATTAAGATGAACCTTCTCTTCACTTTCTAGCTCAACAACATTTAACATTTGAGATGTCTTGTTGCTGATAGTCAGTGTTAAAAACAGAGTAGTTGTTGCTGATAGAACTGGGCTACCACTATCCTTGACCACAATGTCCAGCTGATAGGAGCCAGCATTTTCTGGTCTCAGTTGGCGATTGAAAGCTAACAAACCAGTGTACTGGTTCATGCTGAACATCTGTTTCTCATTGCCTCTGATTATTTCATATTTTAGAAATGCATTCTCTTGACTATCACTGTCTGATGCCTTGATTTCGGTGATGTTCTTTGTATGATGTGGTAATATGTCACATCCAGATTGTAAGGTTTAACACTGGGAAATGTAAAATATGGAGCATTATCATTTTTATCAGTTACCTCAACAATCACATTCACTGTATTATTGAGAGATGGTGTTCCATTGTCTTTCACAAATACCTGGAACTCATAAGTATCTTGAAATTCATGATCAAGAGACATAATTGCTGATAATAATCCATTTGGTCTTATTTTGAAAGGTAAGAAGTGTTTGTTATTGGTGATCAGAGAATACGTAAGTTTTCCTCCAGCTCCCAAGTCTGGGTCAGTGGCATTGATGTAGCCAACAGTAATTCTTGAGTTTTCATTCTCATCAATCAAGAATTTAAATGTATCTTTTGTAAATTGTGGCTCAACATCATTGATATCCATCACTTGAATGGAGAATTTGCTGTTACTATGAAGAGGAGGAGATCCTTTATCTTGACAACTGATTACAACATCATGGTGTTCTTCTTTCTCTCTATCCAGGGGATTTTTCAGTGTCACTTCATATTTCTTTGTACCTAAATTCTGAAGCTGGAACTTATCATGGTGGAGGTGACAGGTGACCTCTCCATTTTGTCCTTTATCATTATCAGTGACTTTCACATAAGCAATGAAGCTTCCAGCTTTGGCATTTTCTAAAATTTCAACTTTATTCTTATTAGAGGCAGAAGGAAAATTTATAGTAATAGCTGGAGCAGTGTTTTCATGATTTATCAAATTTACATAAAGTATTGCAGTTGAGCTTAATGGTGGATTTCCTCCATCTTCAGCTTTTATATATAATTTATTTATTATTTTGACTCCTGGATTAAACTTTTTCTGCAAGAAAATCTGTCCGTTTTTTGGTATTAATTGGAAGAACATTTTTGCTATTTCTGGTGTGTTGATAACTCCAATGGTATATTACTCTTCCATTTTGTCCTGAATCTAAATCAGTTGCTAATAAAGTAACAATTGGTGTAACTTTACTCTCTTCATTCCTAATGGAAATATTATAAAACTTTTTAGAAAATACAGGAAAGTTATCATTAATGTCAACTGAGATATGAACATTTAATATATTTTGTTTTGGAGGAGATCCTGCATCTTTAGCCACAACTTGAACTGCATATGTATCTTTGTCTTCTCTATCTAATGTATCTTCTAATTTGATCTCTAATATTGATGTTCCTTCAACACCTGGTGTAATAAGTAAAGTAAATGGTTCATTTTTCTGCTTTTTAAGCTCATAAGAAATCTTTGAATTCCCTAGTGCAACATCTTTATCAATAGCATTAGGGATTAGTATTTTTACTCCTTTCCTTGAATCTTCCTCAAACTCAATATTTACTTGTTTATATGGAAATTCTGGTTTGTGGTCATTAATATCTTTTATGTGACTTTGATTTCTAAAATCCTCATTGAGGAACCTCCTTTACGAATAGCCACATCAATAAGCTGAAGCATTCTTCATTACGTTTACACATTGCTTCTGCATCCAATGTGACTATTGCATATAATTTTCCTGTTTTCTTGGAGACTTGAAAATATTGTGAACTATCAACATTAGCCTGTAAATGGCTGAATGTTATGAGTTTTTTATCTTGTTGGGGAATATCTTCCATTATTTTAGAATCTGCAGCAATGTCTCCAATGTAGGTACCTGGACTCTTTCCTTCTTCCACAGTGTAAGTAAGATCTACACTGAGACAAATTGGTAGTGTACATAGGAGAATATATCCCAGTTCAAACATGTTAGATTTATTACCTGCAAAAATATATATTGACATTAAATGTAAATGATTTACTTTTAGAAATAAATACTACATGAATATATGAAAATTCCTATCAAATATTTATGTTATTACTTGATGCAATTATATTTCAAGAACATTTTTTCATGGAAAAAAATCTTGTGCATCTAAGGATACAATTATCTTATATGAAAATTCATATAAAATCAATTTCATTTTGGTCCTTAAATGTAAAACATTTGTTTTTATTTCTTTTGAATCTTTTTATTTGTATTTTTAACCTTTTATAGTGGATCGGGACTATAATATAATTTATGGGTTTAAATTTGTATTTGTATTATCAAAAAGAAAGCTCTGAGTGTTACCAAAATAACTGTGTGCATTTATTTATCCATTCCTGTCTATGCAAGTGGGAAATTACTTATAATTTAAAGATCAGTATTTTTTAAACATAAACAAATAAATTTAATAGTTTACATGTTACCTAATAAGCAAGGTTTAACTATTGCCAAATTGTATAAGATACTTCAGATAGTGATTGTTTAAAATCAGTCTGTCAGTCATTAAATGATTTTTCAATATAACTTATGTACATACACAGACTAAAAAAGTTAGATAGGTAAAAAAAACTCTTGAAATTAGTTTACATGTCTATCATCAAAGTCTTTGCACATTTAGCCAAATCAAATCATTCAGTATAAACTGCAATGAAACTAACACAATTTTTTATTCTGCAATGTTTTCAGTTTTTCTGAATTTTGAGATGAGGCTTGATAATTTGGATTATTTGGATTATTAGGACTATTGTCCTCATCTTTGTGCCCTCAGAAAGAAGGTTCCAGAGTTCGAAGAGAAGGTTCCAGAGTCCAACAAGAAATACCTGAACAAGGCCAGAGGGTACATTGTCCAAAATGTTGTACATAACAATAAAGATGAAGATAATAGTCCAAATAATCAAGTTTTTAGTTGTTTATTTATAGAATATAGTGTAGACATTATTCAGTTGTAAACAAAAATCTCTTTTAAAACATTTGATATTTATTTTCTTTTTTCATGGTTTTAAAATTCTTTTTTGATTATCATTAAATTTAGAAGATTCTAAAACTTTATTATATAAAACTGTTTGACAAATTCAACAATATACAGTTTAAAGAAAAAGAAGAATATTTATAGAATATTGAAATTTTTATTACATCATACAACTTTTCTGTATTTAACATCTATGGATGACAGTTTTAGATCTATATACAATGGAGGTTTTATCTCTCTGTAACCGAAACTCACTACTTATGTCACATTAATTTCAGGAATTAAGTATGTTTATCAGTGAGTATTTAATTTATAGTCAAGTCCATTTATCCATAAAATATAGAACAACACTATTATACATTTACTCATAAACTAAGTATGCAACATTTGACAGTCTACTGTGTATTTAAAAGAAGTTTTAATGAATACATGCCTGATATTATTGATTTGTATATAGTTTGTTTATTTTTAATATATATTCAAAGTTATCTGACATATAGATTTTTACAAGAAAAATTATTTACAAACAAGAAATCATCATATAACTTGTTTTAGCATAAATTTTGAGAACTGTAAACTAAACCGGAAGTAGTTTTGTTTATATCTATTTTTAAGGCAAAATGGTTATTTTTTTATTACTGATGTTGTTTTTCATCTGGAATAAATTTATTAAATTAATTTTAGTGAAGTAATTAATAGTTAGTAGTAGTATTTTGTCCATTGTTTAAACAATACACATTCATCAATTTTTTTCCGTATTAGATAATTAAAATGGCTTTTTAATTTTAATTCATATAAATTTTATTTTGTTCTTTAAAAATCAACTAAAGTTATTCAATTAATTTAATGCTTACTTTAATAAATATGAAATTGTTAAATCTTTAAGAAAATTAATTAAGAGTGTTACAATAGCATATATTACATTCATTCATTGGTCATACAAACATTTTTTAAATAAATTTTATTTACCAAAAAGATTTTTTAGAGAATTTATTTTTCTACAGAGTTGAACTGAATAAAATTTAGTTTATTGACATTGAATTTTTAACTCTCAACCACCTCAGGCAATTTTTTTTTTTATTGAGAGGGCTGTTTTTATTTTGCAAGTGAAATAAATCTGAATAAATGCATTTGTTCATTTACATATTACACATTCATTTACAAGTATCTCTTCCAATCAGAAGACATTTATTTGTCCTTCAATTTGCTTGAGTGATTATTTTTTCAATAAAACTTTTATTATACACCTTTGCTGGATCTTCAAACCTTTAAAGTAAGTGTTTTCTTTTTTAAATTTAAACATTTTTAAATTTGTAAGTATTTTTAAGGGTGAATACTGATATTAATGTTTTTTTCTCTTTAAAATTAGAACCAACCTTTTTACCTTAATTTGTGTGTTCAAATAACTCAAATGACATCCTTTCAAGGTGCAAGCATTTATGATGTGTAGTCAAAGGGAATGTAACAACAATTTGACCTTTGACTGTTAACAAGAAATCAGACCCCACTTATTAAATTTTTTTTTACTGTATTTTAAACAAAAAGATATTTTTATATTCCCGATAATCATTGAATTAACTAATTTTCTTTAAATCAAATTTCATAGGTACCTAGTTATTTTAGAAAGAATTTTAAAACCTGTGGTATATTTTTTGTTGAAATTATGCCCTAATCCAAGTATTTTGTTCTCAAAATTGTAAACAATACTTACAATCACAGTAAAATAAGTTTCAAGTTCACAAAAGTATTTTCAAGACTAACTTGATGCTATTATCTTTTAATTAAAACCAGAAATAAATCATCAAAGTAGATATTTAAATTTTGCAACAGATTTAAGATATGTGATGTCAAAATGTCATTAATATAATATAAGCAGAAAATCATTTTAAAATGATTTTGATTATAGAGCAAGTTTTGATGACATCAATTTGATAAATTCAATACAATGACCAATTCTGTTAATAATATTGATTTATATTAGCATATTTTCATAATATAATATACATATATCATTTTTGAACTCAACTGGAGCCATTTTAGTTAATGCAGTTGTGGGCACATTTCTTGATTGGATTCTCTCATTAATGGTATAATGCACTATGAATTTGAAAGCAGAATTTTTTGGAAAGAAAAGATACATGGTATAACAGAAAATAATGTAATCTATTAAAACTAATACACATCTTTGCATGTATCTCTTTTTATAGTACAAAACTGCTGTCTTATATATCCTATAAAGAATTAAGGAAATGGTTAACTGTTGGCATAATATTAGTGGTATTTATTTTTAAGCACAGAGATTCCATTGTGAAATTAATCTGGTTATTTTATTTTTTATATTTGGAGGATATTATATTGTTCTCAAATTTATATTTGAACATTTAGATTCCTTAAAGAAAAAGTATTTTTAATCATACCATAGAATAAGAAGTTTAATTCTTTAAACTCAATAGATGATCAATTTTAGATCAATGAATATGATTGACTTTTGTAGTTTGTTATTTAACTGTCTTAGAGTTACTTCCCTTGCATTTATTCACAAATAATTCTGCAATTATTAACATGAATTCTGCTTGATTTTGCAATAAAAAGTTAACTATTAAAGCATAATAAATGATATATACATTTGAAAATATACAACTGACTGAATTTTTTAATCATTAGAAATATTTCACTATTCATCTGCTTCAACCTTTAGTATTTTTTTTCATTTTAAGGATATTAAGTTATATTTATAGTCTACTTGAAGGAGTAAATAATCAAGTCTCCTACAATTTTTTGAATATTCTGTTCTAGAATATAAGTAATACAGATTTTAGGTAAAATAACTCATAAAATTATAATATGAAAAAAAAAAAAAGCATCCATGTTCATCAATAACATAAGAAAGTATTATGCAAGTTGAAATTTGATCCAAGTTGATACAAATTTTATGATAGGATTATGGGATTTGATGTATTGAAGTCAGTTATCCATGAAATCATCCATGAGAAGTTGGGATATCAGAAAGTGTATATCATTAGTTCCTAAAGCAATTGATAAAGAAAACAATTTCTAATGAATGGGCATTTCTTTTCAGCTCTCAGTATACTATAGAGGAGCTGATTGATCATTCTGGAGCAGATGAATACTAATGAGACCTGTTAATTTCAAAAGCAAAGGTTATCCCAGTCACTTGACACCATACAAAAAGTGTATTTACTTGCTCATGCACTGATTTGATAAGTGCATCAATCTTGGTGTATATATGGAAATTGTATAGTAGTACTCTTAACATATTCAGACTGTGTTATTTGTATGTCAATAAATATGGATTAGTAGATATTTGTACCTTATTTTTTATCCCTCGTGCATATAAAATGGGCTTGTGGCAATAATCAGGCATAAAAGTTATTGAGATGGATTTTAGTTAAATATTTAAGGAATTCAGAAAAACTTCATTATATAATATGAACATAATTATACAAGCTAAACATTCCATTAGAATGTTTTATCAGCAAACATCAGACAAAATATAAATTTTCTTATTTCCGATGAACATTGGTATTCTTATTTTATTGTCCACAGCCAAATGTGAATTTCCTGTATGTTTTTTTTATTTTTTTTATTTTAACATCAGATTTATCTAATTCTGATAATCTTTCTAAATAATTGTCCATCCAATATTTCCTGTGACTGTAGAAGACACTCCCAAATCTAGTATTTGCTACAAAAACATTAAAATCTTTTTCAATCAGAAGACTCGAATGATATGGACTTCTTCCTGTTCTTTGCAATGGTTATAATTTTTTTTTTCTAGCACTTATTAGTGTAATGACAGACATTTAACAAATCCGACATCTCGTAGGATTTCTTTGTCTAACAGTTTTAGATTTAGTTGGAGACTTTGTATAATGATAATATCCCTTGTGGTTTCCACTCGGGAGTCTATTATGATACTTCTGACCATACAAAATATCATGTCCTCAATTTGAAATGGACCTGAAATTTATTTTCTAAGCTGTTTATCATAATCCTTTCTTTCACAGCTACTAAAAATGCATTTCATTGCTGATTTCATATTTTTATACTGAAGTTCGTCCATTGCATAAGCTGTTAAACATAATTTTGTTGATTATTTAAATTAGAATTATCCAACAGTTAAATGCAAGGACAGTGTCAGGTAAAAACATTTTGTACTTCATACTTTATGTATATCACTGATTAAATTCAGTGATATATTCATGAATATTTCATGTTTTCTGTTCTACAAAACTGTCAAATTTTTTATATTTCATCCTATGCACTATCAAAGGTTTTCTCTCATATAAATTTCATCACGTGCGTATATCAAAATATCTCAACCATTTTCTTGATGGAGTATTTGGTTCCAAGTTTAAGGCGTTCTCCTTTGGCATTTCC
>CM042151.1:21604020-21625146 GCA_023376005.1 Doryteuthis pealeii
ATTAATGTTTTTATATTTTTCAAAGATGAAATGAAGTTAATATTTTAAATGATATACTTATAAAATGATTTAACTTATGGGAATATACTTTAAAAGAATCAAAATAGATTTTATTTTACATATCTAAATACTATGAAAATCACAGTTAATATAAAATCAAGTATAATTAATTCTCTAATTTTTAATTATTATATTGCATATCGTTTAGAAATTAAAAATCGAAAATTTTTAGAAAATACTTAAGTTCACTCTAAAGAATAAGTAGTCTGTCAGAATTTAGAAATTATTAAAGTATTTCTTTTGAAATTGATCAATAAAAATTGAAAATAAACTTATTTTTAATGATGTGAAGAAAATTTGAAAGTCCTTATAAATTCTAAGTAGGCTGTCATAATTTTAAAATATTGAAATATATCTTTTAAGAAGTATATCTATATAAGTTCAAAACAGATATATCATTTCTGTAGATATATTTCATAAAGAAGACATATTCCTGTAAGTTGTAAAGACTGCCATTTTACAAATGAAGTGATATATATAATGGATCATGGCGTCCTATAATGTATTAATGGAAAGAAAAGGAGCATAAGAAATGGCAAAAAATATTCATTATATTGAGTAGAAATTTCTAGTGTAGAATATTCAAATAAAGTTAAAATGGTATTTTTCCTGAAAAGCCTAAAGTGTAGATGTCTTTTTTAGAAATATAATTTACCTATAAATAGAAAATCAGGGAACATGCAACATTATTGAGAAGAGAGAGTAAGTGTGTCAGATGTTAATGATGGCTTTTTACGAGGTGTTTCTGCCAAAAGAAACAAAGAATTTTACAGAATAAAAATTATGAAAAATTCTACTTACCTTTGTTATGAACTTTAATGTTGTTAGTTATAAAATATTTTTCCAGTGATAATTTTGTAGATGTTGATCCAGTGAGAAAAACTTGGACTAGTGATGTTTTTACAAGAGTGACAAAGTAGTTGTCCTAAGAAGTATGGTGTGTGTTGTAATGGCTGTATTCATCAAAGGAAGAAGGAGGTGTAGAAGTTGTTAATGTGGAAAATAGAAAATAATCAACCCACATTCATATGTTTGTTCTTATGATTCACATGAAAGTTATTTTTCTTCAGTTCTTAACAAAACTACCATTAGATTTATTTTGATATTATTAATAATTGATTATGATGTAGAGCTGAATTTGACTAATTTCTTTTATAAATAATTTTTTTCCTTTGTTCCCACAATGCAGTGTAATAGTGAAATATGTTATTCATCCTGTAATCTTCTCTTTTTCCTTAATGATAAGGTCATTACTAAGGCTACTTTTGATTTACAAACGTCTGTAAAAATCTGCCATATTTTCAATTTCGTTTTTTCAATTTTCATATTTGTCTTCAATGAATTTGGGCAGACTTTTGTAAGCTGTAGACATTTTTTAATCAACTATGCTCTGCTACCATGTAAAAACGACAGAATAATGTTAATTACTTTTTTATCAATTGGTATTACAATTCTTGTCTGTACATTAGATAACCGGCTTCCTCACACCTTTATTTAACACTCGCCTGGTGTTTCTCTCTCACAGTTCATTTACAACTCTATGCTTGGTTTCATCTTACACAACCTATTAGTCAATCAGGAGTTGCCCCCCACCCCCCTTTGATTACAACTTCTAACAGTACAATCTGTATGGAACAAGTGAGATTACTTTTTGGGGTAGATAAAATCAGAAAATGTGTTGTACAATTTTTTTGTTTAGCATAATGAATCGATCTTAGTGTTTGTCCAATTGTTTTTACTGACCGTCATTCTATGTTTTTTTTTAACCCCCCCAAAAAAAAAACAGATATGCTTGGTCAATAAATGGTATACATAAAGAAAACTCTTGGCTAAAACAGATGAAATGACAGCTATCATTTAATTGTTGGCCCCATCTCAATTAAAAGGGGCATCAACATTTTGCAATAAAAAGAAAAACAATAGACCAAACAAATCTTTCATTAGCTTACTTTAAATATTTCTTAAAAATTTGTTTACTTAATTTCTGTTATGGGTCTGAGGTAGTATTATGTCCATTTTTACTTTATATACTTTATATACTTTATTGAATACCATCTTTTTTAAAATCAACTGTTATTTTTGTTCAATTACAACAATTTTGTTTGGTTTGGTTTAATGGCATATCAACCCTGTGGGTTATTTAATGTCAACTCTATAAAATTTATAAAATCAACATAATATAATATATATAACTATAATATAATGAATAATAATATAACAACAAATAATACATAAATAAATAATATCTAGCATAACACAATATATATATATATATATATATATATATATATATATATGATGGTACACAGTGATAACCTACTCGGGTTTCACCATAAGGATCTAGGGGGTTAAATCCACTGAATTAATCAAGATATTGATTAATTACAGCTGATTGCACGTGTGTATTTTGTGGCAATGACGGTTAGTGACAGACTTGCAGTCAGAGAATGTTGGGTTTAAAATTTTGAAAATTTTGAAAATGAGCAAATGTGATATTTTTCCAAAGGATCAAATATAAACATTATGAGAAATTATAACTTTATATCATTGCTTTAATAATTTATAAGAATTATAAGGACTATCTATTGCCACAAAATACAATCGGTGCAGTCGGCTGTAATTAATCAATATCTTGATTAATTCAGTGGATTTAACCCTGAAGATCCTTATGGTGAAACTCGAGTAAGTTATCACTGTGTACCATTATAATAATAAATTTGCTCTACTCATGTATTGAGCACTTTATATTTGTTATATTGCTGTCTTATCATTGTGAAACTTGCATCAACTAACTATTGTGACCAATTTCACTGGTAAGTCATCTTTTTTATATAAAATCATATATATATGTGTGTGTGTGTGTGTGTGTGTGTCTTTTGTAAGGGATTATCTTGTAAAAATCTTCTTTTTTTTCTAAAAACAAATTGTCAGTGTGTGAGATTACAGAAATCTATTTTACCTTACAGTTGCATTCTCATAAGTGGTATTGTAGACATATTTCATATAATTTTCGATATATTTTTATTTCTCGCAAGAAAAACAATATGATATCTATGTTAACATTTTCAAACAAGTTTTTCATGTTATTTGCATTGAAAAATCTTTTTCTGGTAGGAGCGTAAACTTCACATTCTATGAGGAAGTGTTTGACATGTAGTTGTTCCTCTTGTTATGGTATATAAAAATGCGTAAGCCTTGTGTGGCCAATGCGCAGCTATGCCAATACTACCTCCTCCCCTTGGGATTTTCTATATCCCGGTTTCCATTCTCTGAATGTTGGCTTAATTAATAATAATTTGTTCGGTGCTTTACTACTCCAACGTTGTTGCCATTTTTGCTTGATAAATAATTTTGTATAATTTATGATAAAACTTTAATATATATATATATATTTACCTAGAATTCTATTTATGAGATTTGAGTTAAAAACTTGACATTTCTTCTCTAAAATTTACTTTAGTTCTCAGATTCTTTTTTCATTTCTTTTTCAGTGATATTTCTTAGCTGATTTGTTTTCTTATCTTATAAATTTATTTCATCTTTTGATGTTTATATCAACTTTATATGCCATAATTTCTCTCTCTTCTTGTTCTATATGTTCCTTAAAACCTCTCATTATTGGTCACTTCCTATTGAATGATAAGTATGCATTGTTATGGCTCATAATTTAACAATCTTTTTTGTAATTACCTGTGGTTTCTTGGTCATTTGTAGCATTTCCTTCTCTCCAGCTCAGCTCAGTATCTGATTGAGAAGGTACAGCAGATCTCCAGGTAAAATAATCAGGTGGAATTGATACATTCTGTGTATACATCTAGTAAGAGGGGGAAATGGGTGTATATGTTAATATCATATATATCAGTATCAGTAACATTTTTCATATTAAAACTAACAATTACATTTAAAGAAAACACACACATATATATATATATGTAAGTGAAAAAAATAGAAGTGAATCTGACAGATGTGTTGAAAAGATAAATGGAAAAAAATATATATTTTGGTATGGAGGAACTTATTTGCTTACACATGCTTCAACCAGAATTTGCTTACACATACAGTATTCTATTTAAAATTGTTTTAAATATAAAATAAAATGATAATAATGGAAAGACATGTATAAACAGTACATCTTTATCAGAGCAGAGTATTTTGATTTTTAAAAATAAGAGAGGTAATACAGGAGAAATATTTGTAATTGGTTACATCATAAAATGGAATCTTTTTTTTTTTTTAAACTCAAAAGCATTTCCTGGAAACCAGGAAATGCTTTTGGAAAAACCCAACAATTCCCATTTTCATTTGTGTAAAACGATTTATGCATTTGATATTATAAATAAGAAAAAAAAAATTAAAACCATTTTGCAGACCTTATCATTATTCTTTATCATAAAATATTTTTCTCTCATTGGACAAGGCCCAAAATCTTTTTACTCACACCCTTTTTTTCAGTAACAAGAAGTTAACTAAAAAGTTTACAAATAACAAAATACCTATGATTTTCTGTAAAATTTATGTGGAAAATATTCAAAATAATTATTTAATTAATAATTGATAGATGCACATACCATTCTATTTGAGGAAGACAGAACTAAGTTTCCATTTCAAATTGTTTTATCATTACTGTATAAAATAATGAACAGCTGTATAATTTATATATGCTCTGAAAGTAGTACACCAAAAAGGATGGTCCAAGGAGTTTTTTAAAACAAGTTTTAATAAATACATACCTGACATTATTGATTTATATATAGTTTGTTTTTATTTTAATATGTATTTAAAGTTATCTAACATATAGATTTTACGAGAAAATTATTTACAAACAAGAAACTGTCATATAAACTTGTCTTTGCTTAAATCTTAAGACCTGTAAACTTATCCATAAGATTCAACAGGTAGTAATTTCATTTACATTTAATTTTAATGGAAAAAATTATGGTTCAATTTTATTCAGTATAAAATAATTATTAGTATTAAAATAGCTTTTTAATTTTAACTTATATAAATTTTATTTTGTTCTTTAAAAATTAGATAAAGTTATTCAATTAATTTAATGCTTACTTTGATAAATAAATGGTTACTTTAATAGATATGAAATTTATTAAATTGAGAGCAACATTATTGTTTTCATTTTTAAAGCAAAAAAATGTATTCTTTATAACTGATGTTATTTTTCATCTGCAATATATTTATTTAAATAAATTTCAGCAAAGTAATTAATAGTTAGTAGTATTTTGTTCATTGTTTAAAAAATATACATTCAAGTTTGATTTTATTTGGTATCAGATCATTGTTTAAAAAATATACATTCAAGTTTAATTTTATTTGGTATTAGATCATTGTTTAAAAAATATACATTCAAGTTTAATTTTATTTGGTATTAGATTATTAGAATAGCTTTTTAATTTTAATTTATATAAATTTTATTTTGTTCTTTAAAAATGAAATAGATAAAGTTATTCAATTAATTTAATGCATACTTCAATAAATAAATGCTTACTTTTAATAAATAGGAAATTTCTTAAATCTCTAAGAAAATGAATAAAAGCGTAACATCTACTAATATTTTTTAAATAAATTCTATTTATCAAAAATAATTTTTAAAGAATTTATTTTCCTACAAGATTGAACTGAATAAAATATTTATTGACATTGAATTTTCAACTCCCACCCACCTTAAGCAATATCTTTCAAAAAATTTTTTCTACATCGCCCAGAGAGCGTTTTTTATTTTGCTGGTTTACATAATAAAGAAAATGTTATCATATTAAAGCTGACTATAATATTCAAATAAAGGATATTTTAATCAGTTCTTGAGTTAAAGCAAATGAAAACGATTTTATACTAAGTACTTTGTTGATAAGAAAATAAAACTTTGACTGTTTCAAGAAGATTTGAAGATGAACAAAGAGAGAATGAAAATGAGCTTTCTTGTTTACTTACTTGTGATGGAACTTCATTTGATGGTTGTGTTTTCTGTGGATATCCATCTGCACAAGTTAGTTGCCTTCTTGATGCTGTCAAAGGAGTATTTGTAGGTAGATTATGGTCAATTGGCATTGGGTGAGCAGGTCGCGGCCAAGAGTTTGGCTGGTAAGAAGGAGCAATCAAGTGTCTCTGTTCACCAACATATCTATTGGAAGGATCAAGTGCTTGTGCATAGGCCACATTTGGCTGACCATTACAGCGAATAATACAGATTGACAATGAAGCTGTAATGAACACAGCTATTGTGACTGCTATCACTGTAATAATAATGACCAGATTAAGATGAACCTTCTCTTCACTTTCTAGCTCAACAACATTTAACATTTGAGATGTCTTGTTGCTGATAGTCAGTGTTAAAAACAGAGTAGTTGTTGCTGATAGAACTGGGCTACCACTATCCTTGACCACAATGTCCAGCTGATAGGAGCCAGCATTTTCTGGTCTCAGTTGGCGATTGAAAGCTAACAAACCAGTGTACTGGTTCATGCTGAACATCTGTTTCTCATTGCCTCTGATTATTTCATATTTTAGAAATGCATTCTCTTGACTATCACTGTCTGATGCCTTGATTTCGGTGATGTTCTTTGTATGATGTGGGTAATATGTCACATCCAGATTGTAAGGTTTAACACTGGGAAATGTAAAATATGGAGCATTATCATTTTTATCAGTTACCTCAACAATCACATTCACTGTATTATTGAGAGATGGTGTTCCATTGTCTTTCACAAATACCTGGAACTCATAAGTATCTTGAAACTCATGATCAAGAGACATAATTGCTGATAATAATCCATTTGGTCTTATTTTGAAAGGTAAGAAGTGTTTGTTATTGGTGATCAGAGAATACGTAAGTTTTCCTCCAGCTCCCAAGTCTGGGTCAGTGGCATTGATGTAGCCAACAGTAATTCTTGAGTTTTCATTCTCATCAATCAAGAATTTAAATGTATCTTTTGTAAATTGTGGCTCAACATCATTGATATCCATCACTTGAATGGAGAATTTACTATTACTATGAAGAGGAGGAGATCCTTTATCTTGACAACTGATTACAACATCATGGTGTTCTTCTTTCTCTCTATCCAGGGGATTTTTCAGTGTCACTTCATATTTCTTTGTACCTAAATTCTGTAGTTGGAATTTATCATGGTGAAGGTGACAAGTGACCTCTCCATTTTGTCCTTCATCATTGTCAGTGACCTTCACATAGGCAATGAAACTGCTAACTTTGGCATTTTCTAAAATTTCAACTTTATTCTTATTAGAGGCAGAAGGAAAATTTATAGTAATAGCTGGAGCAGTGTTTTCATGATTTATCAAATTTACATAAAGTATTGCAGTTGAGCTTAATGGTGGATTTCCATCATCCTCAGCTTTTATATACAATTTATCTATTATTTCTTCTCCTGAATTAAACTTTTTCTGCAAGAAAATCTGTCCGTTTTTTGGTATTAATTGGAAGAACATTTTTGCTATTTCTGGTGTTTGATAACTCCAATGGTATGTTACTCTTCCATTTTGTCCTGAATCTAAATCAGTTGCTAATAAAGTAACAATTGGTGTAACTTTACTCTCTTCATTCCTAATGGAAATATTATAAAACTTTTTAGAAAATACAGGAAAGTTATCATTAATATCGATCACTGAGATGTGAACATTTAATATATTTTGTTTTGGAGGAGATCCTGCATCTTTAGCCACAACTTGAACTGCATATGTATCTTTGTCTTCTCTGTCTAATGTATCTTCTAATTTGATCTCTAATATTGATGTTCCTTCAACACCTGGTGTAATAAGTAAAGTAAATGGTTCATTCTTCATCTTTTTAAGTTCATATGTAATCTTTGAATTTTGTAGTCCAACATCTTTATCAATAGCATTAGGGATTAGTATTTTTGCTCCTTTTCTTGAATCTTCCAAGAATTCAATATTTACTTGTTTGTCTGGAAATTCTGGTTTGTGATCATTAATATCTTTTATGATGACTTTGATTTCTAAAATTCTCATTGAAGAAGTTCCTTTACGAACAGCAACATCAATAAGCTGAAAACATTCTTTATTACGTTTACACATTGCTTCTGCATCCAATGTGACTATTGCATATAATTTTCCTGTTTTCTTGGAGACTTGGAAATATTGTGAGCCATCAACATTAGCCTGTAAATGGCTGAATGTTATGAGTTTTTTATCTTGTTGGGGAATATCTTCCATTATTTTAGAATCTGCAGCAATGTCTCCAATGTAGGTACCTGGACTCTTTCCTTCTTCCACAGTGTAAGTAAGATCTACACTGAGACAAATTGGTAGTGTACATAGGAGAATATATCCCAGTTCAAACATGTTTGATTTATTACCTGCAAAAATATATATTGATATTAAATTTAAATGATTTACTTTTAGAAATAAATACTACATGAATATATGAAAATTCCTATCAAATATTTATATCATTACTTGATGCAATTATATTTCAAGAACATTTTTTCATGGAAAAAAAATCTTGTACATCTAAGGACCAAAATACAATTATCTTATATGAAAATTCATATAAAATCAATTTCATTTTGGTCCTTAGATGTAAAACATTTGTTTTTATTTCTTTTAAATTTTTTTATTTGTATTTTTAACCTTTTATAGTGGATTTTGGTATTAATTGGAAGAATTTAAATGTATCTTTTGTAAATTGTGGCTCAACATCATTGATATCCATCACTTGAATGGAGAATTTGCTTTTATTATGAAGAGGAGAAGATCCTTTATCTTGACAACTGATTACAACATCATGGTGTTCTTCTTTCTCTCTATCCAGGGATTTTTCAGTGTCACTTCATATTTCTCTGTACCTAAATTCTGAAGCTGGAACTTATCATGGTGAAGGTGACATGTGACCTCTCCATTTTGTCCTTTATCATTATCAGTGACTTTCACATTTAAACTTTATTTTCTTTTTTCATTAAAATTCATTAAAGGTTTTAAAATTCTTTTTTTGATTATCAATTAAATTTAGAAGTCTTTGCACATTTAGCCAAATCAAATCATTCAATATAAACTGCAATGAAACTAACACAATTTTTTATTCTGCAATGTTTTTAGTTTTTCTATCATATAATTTATGGGTTTAAATTTGTATTTGTATTATCAAAAAGAAAGCTCTGACTGTTACCAAAATAACTGTGTGCATTTATTTATCCATTCCTGTCTATGCAAGTGGGAAATTACTTATAATTTAAAGATCAGTATTTTTAAACATAAACAAATAAATTTAATAGTTTACATGTTACCTAATAAGCAAGGTTTAACTATTGCCAAATTGTATAAGATACTTCAGATAGTGATTGTTTAAAATCAGTCTGTCAGTCATTAAATGATTTTTCAATATAACTTATGTACATACACAGACTAAAAAAGTTAGATAGGTAAAAAAAAACTCTTGAAATTAGTTTACATGTCTATCATCAAAGTCTTTGCACATTTAGCCAAATCAAATCATTCAGTATAAACTGCAATGAAACTAACACAATTTTTTATTCTGCAATGTTTTCAGTTTTTCTGAATTTTTGAGATGAGGCTTGATAATTTGAATTATTTGGATTATTAGGACTATTGTCCTCATCTTTGTGCCCTCAAGAAAGAAGGTTCCAGAATTTCGAAGAGAAGGTTCCAGAGTCCAACAAGAAATACCTGAACAAGGCCAGGGCACATTGTCCAAAATGTTGTACAGATAACAATAAAGATGAAGATAATAGTCCAAATAATCCAAGTTTTTAGTTGTTTATTTTAATAGAATATAGTGTAGACATTATTCAGTTGTAAACAAAAATCTCTTTTAAAACATTTGATATTTATTTTCTTTTTTCATTAAAATTCATTAAAGGTTTTAAAATTCTTTTTTTGATTATCAATTAAATTTAGAAGATTCTAAAACTTTATTATATAAAACTGTTTGACAAATTCAACAATATACAGTTTAAAGTTCTTTACAAAAGAAGAATATTTAATAGAATATTGAAATTTTTATTACATCATACAACTTTTCTGTATTTAACATCTATGGATGACAGTTTTAGATCTATATACAATGGAGGTTTGGTATCTCTCTGTAACCGAAACTACGTCACTACTTATGTCACATTAATTTCAGGAATTAAGTATGTTTATCAGTGAGTATTTAATTTATAGTCAAGTCCATTTATCCATAAAAATATAGAACAACACTATTATACATTTACTCATAAACTAAGTATGCAACATTTGACAGTCTACTGTGTATTTTAAAAGAAGTTTTAATGAATACATGCCTGATATTATTGATTTGTATATAGTTTGTTTTATTTTAATATATATTCAAAGTTATCTGACATATAGATTTTTACAAGAAAATTATTTACAAACAAGAAATCATCATATAAACTTGTTTTAGCATAAATTTTGAGAACTGTAAACTAAACCGGAAGTAGTTTTGTTTATATCTATTTTTAAGGCAAAATGGTTATTTTTTATTACTGATGTTGTTTTTCATCTGGAATAAATTTATTTAAATTAATTTTAGTGAAGTAATTAATAGTTAGTAGTAGTATTTTGTCCATTGTTTAAACAATACACATTCATCAATTTTTTTCCGTATTAGATAATTAAAATGGCTTTTTAATTTTAATTCATATAAATTTTATTTTGTTCTTTAAAAATCAACTAAAGTTATTCAATTAATTTAATGCTTACTTTAATAAATATGAAATTTGTTAAATCTTTAAGAAAATTAATTAAGAGTGTTACAATAGCATATATTACATTCATTCATTGGTCATACAAACATTTTTTAAATAAATTTTATTTACCAAAAAGATTTTTTAGAGAATTTATTTTTCTACAGAGTTGAACTGAATAAAATTTAGTTTATTGACATTGAATTTTTAACTCTCAACCACCTCAGGCAATTTTTTTTTTATTGAGAGGGCTGTTTTTATTTTGCAAGTGAAATAAATCTGAATAAATGCATTTGTTCATTTACATATTACACATTCATTTACAAGTATCTCTTCCAATCAGAAGACATTTATTTGTCCTTCAATTTGCTTGAGTGATTATTTTTTCAATAAAACTTTTATTATACACCTTTGCTGGATCTTCAAACCTTTAAAGTAAGTGTTTTCTTTTTTTAAATTTAAACATTTTAAATTTGTAAGTATTTTTAAGGGTGAATACTGATACTAATGTTTTTTTCTCTTTAAAATTAGAACCAACCTTTTTACCTTAATTTGAGTGTTCAAATAACTCAAATGACATCTTTTCAAGGTGCAAGCATTTATGATGTGTAGTCAAAGGGAATGTAACAACAATTTGACTTTTGACTTGTTAACAAGAAATCAGACCCCACTTATTAAATTTTTTTTTACTGTATTTTAAACAAAAAGATATTTTTATATTCCCGATAATCATTGAATTAACTAATTTTCTTTAAATCAAATTTCATAGGTACCTAGTTATTTTAGAAAGAATTTTAAAACCTGTGGTATATTTTTTGTTGAAATTATGCCCTAATCCAAGTATTTTGTTCTCAAAATTGTAAACAATACTTACAATCACAGTAAAATAAGTTTCAAGTTCACAAAAGTATTTTCAAGACTAACTTGATGCTATTATCTTTTAATTAAAACCAGAAATAAATCATCAAAGTAGATATTTAAATTTTGCAACAGATTTAAGATATGTGATGTCAAAATGTCATTAATATAATATAAGCAGAAAATCATTTTAAAATGATTTTGATTATAGAGCAAGTTTTGATGACATCAATTTGATAAATTCAATACAATGACCAATTCTGTTAATAATATTGATTTTAATTTAGCATATTTTCTATAATATAATATACATATATCATTTTTGAACTCAACTGGAGCCATTTTAGTTAATGCAGTTGTGGGCACATTTCTTGATTGGATTCTCTCATTAATGGTATAATGCACTATGGTTAATCTAAATCAGACCTTATACTAAATTTTAGATCTAAGTATATAGAAACATTGTGAAATTAATCTGGTTATTTTATTTTTATTTATATTTTGGGAGGAGGTATATATTGTTCTCAAATTTATATTTGAACATTTAGATTCCTTAAAGAAAAAGTATTTTTAATCATACCATAGAATAAGAAGTTTAATTCTTTAAACTCAATAGATGATCAATTTTAGATCAATGAATATGATTGACTTTTGTAGTTTGTTATTTAACTGTCTTAGAGTTACTTCCCTTGCATTTATTCACAAATAATTCTGCAATTATTAACATGAATTCTGCTTGATTTTGCAATAAAAAGTTAACTATTAAAGCATAATAAATTGATATACATTTGAAAATATACAACTGACTGAATTTTTTAATCATTAGAAATATTTCACTATTCATCTGCTTCAACCTTTAGTATTTTTTTTCATTTTAAGGATATTAAGTTATATTTATAGTCTACTTGAAGGAGTAAATAATCAAGTCTCCTACAATTTTTTGAATATTCTGTTCTAGAATATAAGTAATACAGATTTTAGGTAAAATAACTCATAAAATTATAATATGAAATTAATGTTTTTATATTTTTCAAAGATGAAATGAAGTTAATATTTTAAATGATATACTTATATAAATGATTTAACTTATGGGAATATACTTTAAAAGAATCAAAATAGATTTTATTTTACATATCTTAAATACTATGAAAATCACAGTAATTATAAAATCAAGTATAATTAATTCTCTAATTTTTAATTATTATATTGCATATCGTTTAGAAATTAAAAATGAAAATTTTTAGTAAAATCTTAAAGTTCACTCTAAAAGAATAAGTAGTCTGTCAGAATTTAGAAATATTAAAGTATTTCTTTTGAAATTGATCAATAAAAATTGAAAATAAACTTATTTTTAATGATGTTAAGAAATATTTTGAAGTCCTTTATAAATTCTAAGTAGGCTGTCATAATTTTAAAATATTGAAATATATCTTTTAAGAAGTATATCTATATAAGTTCAAAACAGATATATCATTTCTGTAGATATATTTCATAAAGAAGACATATTCCTGTAAGTTGTAAAGACTGCCATTTTACAAATGAAGTAGATATATATATGGATCATGGCGTCCTATAATTGTATTAATGGAAAGAAAAGGAGCATAAGAAATGGCAAAAAATATTTCATTATATTGAGTAGAAATTTCTAGTGTAGAATATTCAAATAAAGTTAAAATGGTATTTTTCCTGAAAAGCCTAAAGTGTAGATGTCTTTTTTAAAATATAATTTACCTATAAATAGAAAATCAGGGAACATGCAACATTATTGAGAAGAGAGAGTAAGTGTGTCAGATGTTAATGATGGCTTTTTACGAGGTGGTTTCTGCTAAAAGAAACAAAGAATTTTACAGAATAAAAATTATGAAAAATTCTACTTACCTTTGTTATGAACTTTAATGTTGTTAGTTATAAAATATTTTTTCCAGTGATAATTTTGTAGATGTTTGATCCAGTGAGAAAAACTTTGGACTAG
Source organism: Doryteuthis pealeii (assembly GCA_023376005.1). Taxonomy (NCBI): domain Eukaryota; kingdom Metazoa; phylum Mollusca; class Cephalopoda; order Myopsida; family Loliginidae; genus Doryteuthis; species Doryteuthis pealeii. The sequence continues at coordinate 21,617,602 of CM042151.1, forward strand.
TGATGTTTTTACAAGAGTGACAAAGTAGTTGTCCTAAGAAGTATGGTGTGTGTGTAATGGCTGTATTCATCAAAGGAAGAAGGAGGGTGTAGAAGTTGTTAATGTGGAAAATAGAAAATAATCAACCCACATTCATATGTTTGTCTTATGATTCACATGAAAGTTATTTTTCTTCAGTTCTTAACAAAACTACCATTAGATTTACTTTTGATATTATTAATAATTGATTATGATGTAGAGCTGAATTTGACTAATTTCTTTTATAAATAATTTTTTTTCCTTTGTTCCCACAATGCAGTGTAATAGTGAATATGTTATTCATCCTGTAGGATCTGCATTCTTCCTTCTATCCATGTTATGTTCTTCTAACTTGTCAAATATTCATTTTTACAATAGAATAATACAAATTCTTAATAGTCTAAATTTATCTTGCATTCACTTTAAATTTACCTATATTTTTTATCACATACAAAGCATTATACATGGCAATAAATCATAGGAAAGAAATTTGAATGCTTTTTCTCATAAGATATTTATTAAAAGGAATTTTTCTTCCATAAATTTGTGTATAGAAAGACATGGCCATGGCTGAAATATACATCCTCTTGCAATGTCTTTAACTGTTTTGCTTCATATGATATAAAATGGTTGAAGACATTGCAAGATATTGTGTGTATATATATATATATATGTGTGTGTGTGTGTGTGTGTGTATGTGTATGTGTATGTGTGTGCGTGTATGTCTCATTAGCTGAAGAGTGTGTGTCATTAGCTGAAGAACCTGCTTCTACTTAATAGATCAAGACTTAGATTGTAGATATGTTGAGACAAATGTAAAAAAAGAAAAATACTTTCTACTGATTTCATTTGTCTAAACAATATCCATTTTACAATTTGTTTATAAATAGAAATTTACCCCAGTTGATTACAGACAGTAATTTTTGGGTAATTTTATGTCAAATCATCCAGGCCCTGTCACCCACCCCGCTTCAATTTTTTCTGAAATTTTGTTCAAGTGTGGACTATGTTAAAGTAAAACAGTATTTACAGAAATTTAAAAGTTTAAAATACGGTATTGATCACATCTTATATTTATGCAAACACAATGAGAATTTTAGCAATGGGTAATTCCATGTCAAATAATCCAGAACAAAGAAAAATTGTCACCCATGTCAATCATTGAATAAGATCTATATGAAGCAAAATAACTGTGAGAAGGCAATAGAAATAATTAAAAACAAATAATATCATGATTTGAAGGGTTCTTGACATTTCTGTCTACCTAACAGATCTGGGGGTTAGGGGTGAAGGAACTATAACTGTGTTGGCAATTGGGCCTGAACAGGAAGGCAAAATACCTTGTAGCCAATACAGTTGTAGTTCTTTCACCCATAACACCCTAGTATCAATAAATCAGATTAATACCATGATTAATATTCAAAAGTTAATTTCCTTTGCATATATCAATATGATTGATACGAGGAAATAGATTTTCTCTCTATTTTATCAAATATAAACAACCACCAATGTAATCCTGATCATTTCTATGGCGCTCTGACAGTTATTTTGCTCCATATAGACCTTATTCAATGGCTGAATAGAAAAAACTTAAAACATAAAAGTGCAAAAATTTTACTGATGCTGTAAACTAAACTATCTTTTTGGTTCAAATAATCTTCAATATTTAAAAAAATAATAATAGAAAAAAAACATTTTGCCATTGATGCAGTGTCACGTCAGGATTTTCCTATCTATTGACCTTGCTAGAAAAAAAATCGGAAATCATTGATAAAATTTTTGTACTTTTATGTTTTAAGTTTTTTCCATTCAGCCATTGAATAAGGTCTATATGGAGCAAAATAACTGTCAGAGCGCCATAGAAATGATCAGGATTACATTGGTGGTTGTTTATATTTGATAAAATAGAGAGAAAAGTTGTTAATTTTAAGAATTTTTTTAATTTATTTCTTTGACCAAAAGGCTTTTATAAACCAATTTTTAGGAGTAGGGAAGCTCTAGAACTCATTTTACAGACAAAAATAGATTTTAGAAAATCTGTCACCCCCCCCCCCATTTGGAGAGCTAAAAATCAACATAACTCAGCCAATTTTTGGAATTGGAAGCTCAAATTTTGGGGATAGTCTTACTTTAGCATAGTCCATACCTGGAAAAAATTGAAAGGGGTGGGTGACAATTTTACTTTTTTCCGGGTGATTTTACATTCTGAGCGATTTATATTAAAAATTATTCTGCATAAGAGAAAATAAATTTACTTTTTATATTATCTTAGGAAGTTAATATTGTCAGTGAAAACAATTAATAGAGTTTCATAAAGAGATATTTTTCAAATTTAAGTGAGTGACAATACAGAGATTTATGAATTTTAACATTTTTATTTTTTGTTTGTATTGTTTGCCCTAAGTAATAATGCTATATGATTATTTTACAATTTCAGCTTGAAAAACTATCTCTAAACTAAATTAGTAATGTTTAATTAAATATGAATACTTATTTTCTTTATTTTTTTTTGAAGTTTGGAAATTGAAAATCTAATTAGCTTTATCTTGCTGCAAACTGCTTATTGCTTACTATTAAAGATGCTCTTTCAATGAGAGGCCTTACCTATCGACTTTCCTTATGAAGAACACAGAAAAAATTTACATGAATATTTTCTCTGTGTCAAAATCTAGTATGCATATCAAATTTGGTTGACATATATCAAACTGGTTGGCCATAGAGAATAGACAAACTCTTCATAATTATTAATATAGATTTTTTGAATTGAAATGTTTCTTGTCATTGAGTAGTTATATTGATTGAATATGATGTAGTCAGTGTGTATGTGATATTAATGTAGGTTTGTTTTTCATTGTTAATGAAGATATTACTAGTTTTTGTGTGGCACTGGAGGTAATGGCCTTGAGTTAGATGTCTGTTGGTTATTCATTTCTATAAGATTTCTGGATTGTGGATATGGAGCAGAAATATCATTTTTGTTAAGATGGCCTGAATGAACTGAAGATTTGGTAGAAGGCAGATCTGAAATATAGAATAATTATATCACTATTAGGATATCTGTCTGAAAAGTAAGGTACAGATAAGCATAAATTGACTGGAATTAATACATTGTGAAAGCTGTAAACACAACATAACAGGTGGTATGTAATACTCATTGTAACAGCCAGAACAGCTTTAATATTGAGTACATATATATGTTACTTCACAACAAAGTAGACTGCCATCATCAAACAGTAGACTAAACAGGTGTGAGGTGGAATAATGCTAAGAGCAAATATCATACAGAAATTAATTGTGAACTTGTTGCTTTTAAAAGCTTCATTATATGATATAAAATATAATATACAAGCTAAACATTCTATTAGAATGTTTTTATATGCAATAAATATAGATGTATGTGTGTGATTCCTGCATATTGTATTACAGGGACACTCATTTCAGTTTGATCTGATGTTAAATTTTAAATAAATGGCACAAATTTCAAATCACATTACAAGGATCAATAAGCCTGTAGCCTGAAACATAGTTATTAGCTGAATTTTGATCTGAAATTTTCACTGTATAATTTTGATCTGAAATTTCACTGTATAATGTTTGATCTCTTCTAATAATATTCACAATTGAATTAAATATATAGACAAGGAATTGTTTAAAAGTCAATATTTGTTGTGTAAAATGAAGGTATTTTTCATAATGAGTTTACAAACTTATTGATAAACCTACAGATTTCAAATATTGATTATGATTTCAATTAAATATTCTTGAACTTGATATTATCAAATGAGCCTTGTATCTAGATACCATCTGTATTTTTGGGATAGGTTATGATTAAAATTATTCCCAGAATTCTTCAGATTATTAAACTCAATCTTTTTCTTGCTGTTGTGGTTTCTACACTGGTTTGTTTTACTTATTCCATTCTACAGTCTTTTTTAGATGTGCAATCTGTATAGAACAAGTGAGTTACTTTTTGGTTGGTAGATCAATCAAAAATCTTTAGTTAATTGATCTGATCAGTATATTTTCTCCAATTTTGGTTTTACTATCTGCCATTCTCTGTTTTTTCTATCCCCTCCACCCATAAGATATGCCATTCTTTTTCACCAAATGGTATACCTGAAGAAAATTCTTGGCTAAAACAGCTGATATTATGGCTTAATTAATGGTTGGCCATTTCCCACTTAAGAGACATCAACACTTTGCAATAAAAAGAATAAGAACAATAGACCAAACAAATCTTTAGATACCTTACATATATCTATTAACAATTTCTTACTTCTATTATGGATCTGAGGTTATTATGTCCAGTTTTACTCTATGTATTATTTTAATACCATCTTTTTAAAATTAACTGTTATTTTTTGTTCATTTGCAACTTTTCCTCTTTTACAACTGATATGTATGTGTTTATCATATATTCTATTACAATTTCAATCATACTAGTTTTGTATAATCTATAATAAAACATTTTTTAAATATATGAAAAACAAAACTCATTAATTGTACCATATGCCATTATGCCATGAATTCCATTTATGAGATTTGAGTTGAAAATTTGAAATTCCCATTATTTCTCAGATTTTTTTCCAGTGATATTTCTGAGCTGATTTCTTATAAATTTATTTCATCATTTGATGTTTATACTAATTTTATATGCCATAATTCTCTCTTATCTTGTTATATATCTTTCTTAAAACCTCTCATTATGGTCTCTTCCTGTTGAATAATAAGTATACATTTCATATTGCCCATAATTTAACAATCTTTTTTGTAATTACCTGTTGTTTCTTGGTCATTTGTAGCATTTCCTTCTCTCCAGCTCAGCTCAGTATCTGATTGAGAAGGTACAGCAGATCTCCAGGTAAAATAATCAGGTGGAATTGATACATTCTGTGTATACATCTAGTAAGAGGGGGAAAATACTTATATAGTTAATATCATATATATCAATATGAATAACAATTTTCATATTAAAACTAACAATTATATTTTTTTAAATCAATTAATTGATATAATTAGGATGAACACAAAGCATTATACTTGATATGTAATTAAATCTACCCTGGGAATAAAGAATATACAGTAGCAGAAAATAAATTTAGAAAATAAATGGAACTTTCTAATACTAAAATAAATTTGGATAAACATTCAAATTACTTAATAATTATGCTTTTTTATTTTCAGATGCAAAAGTTGTTCATAAGAAAATAAGACTTTTATAATTCTTGTATTTCCTTATCAAACAAATGAAATATAGAAATAAATTAAAGTGAAGATACTAAATGGGTTTTAGTTCTGTATTTAACATTTTTATTAAAACTTGAAGCAATAAACAAGGAGAGAATAAAAAAATGAGTTCTTTTCTTTACTTACTTGTGATAGAACTTCATTTGATGGCTGTGTTTTCTGTGGAAATCCATCTGCACAAGTTAGTTGCCTTCTTGATGCTGTCAAAGGAGTATTTGTAGATGGAGTTTGGCCTATTGGCATTGGGTGAGCAGGTCGCGGCCAAGAGTTTGGCTGGTAAGAAGGAGCAATCAAGTGTCTCTGTTCACCAACATATCTATTGGAAGGATCAAGTGCTTGTGCATAGGCCACATTTGGCTGACCATTACAGCGAATAATACAGATTGACAATGAAGCTGTAATGAACACAGCTATTGTGACTGCTATCACTGTAATAATAATGACCAGATTAAGATGAACCTTCTCTTCACTTTCTAGCTCAACAACATTTAACATTTGAGATGTCTTGTTGCTGATAGTCAGTGTTAAAAACAGAGTAGTTGTTGCTGATAGAACTGGGCTACCACTATCCTTGACCACAATGTCCAGCTGATAGGAGCCAGCATTTTCTGGTCTCAGTTGGCGATTGAAAGCTAACAAACCAGTGTACTGGTTCATGCTGAACATCTGTTTCTCATTGCCTCTGATTATTTCATATTTTAGAAATGCATTCTCTTGACTATCACTGTCTGATGCCTTGATTTCGGTGATGTTCTTTGTATGATGTGGTAATATGTCACATCCAGATTGTAAGGTTTAACACTGGGAAATGTAAAATATGGAGCATTATCATTTTTATCAGTTACCTCAACAATCACATTCACTGTATTATTGAGAGATGGTGTTCCATTGTCTTTCACAAATACCTGGAACTCATAAGTATCTTGAAACTCATGATCAAGAGACATAATTGCTGATAATAATCCATTTGGTCTTATTTTGAAAGGTAAGAAGTGTTTGTTATTGGTGATCAGAGAATACGTAAGTTTCCTCCAGCTCCCAAGTCTGGGTCAGTGGCATTGATGTAGCCAACAGTAATTCTTGAGTTTTCATTCTCATCAATCAAGAATTTAAATGTATCTTTTGTAAATTGTGGCTCAACATCATTGATATCCATCACTTGAATGGAGAATTTACTGTTACTATGAAGAGGAGGAGATCCTTTATCTTGACAACTGATTACAACATCATGGTGTTCTTCTTTCTCTCTATCCAGGGGATTTTTCAGTGTCACTTCATATTTCTTTGTACCTAAATTCTGTAGTTGGAATTTATCATGGTGAAGGTGACAAGTGACCTCTCCATTTGTCCTTCATCATTATCAGTGACTTTCACATAGGCAATGAAGCTTCCAGCTTTGGCATTTTCCATAATTTCAACTGTGTTCTTATTGGATGCAGAAGGGAAATTTATATGAATAATTGGAGCTGTGTTATCATAGTTTATCATATTTACATAAACTATTGCAGTTGAGCTTAATGGTGGATTTCCTCCATCCTCAGCTTTTATATACAATTTATCTATTATTTCTTCTCCTGAATTAAACTTTTCTGCAAGAAAATCTGTCCGTTTTTTGGTATTAATTGGAAGAACATTTTTGCTATTTCTGGTGTTTGATAACTCCAATGGTATGTTACTCTTCCATTTTGTCCTGAATCTAAATCAGTTGCTAATAAAGTAACAATTGGTGTAACTTTACTCTCTTCATTCCTAATGGAAATATTATAAAACTTTTTAGAAAATACAGGAAAGTTATCATTAATGTCAATGACTGAGATATGAACATTTAATATATTTTGTTTTGGAGGAGATCCTGCATCTTTAGCCACAACTTGAACTGCATATGTATCTTTGTCTTCTCTGTCTAATGTATCTTCTAATTTGATCTCTAATATTGATGTTCCTTCAACACCTGGTGTAATAAGTAAAGTAAATGGTTCATTTTTCTGCTTTTTTAGTTCATATATAATCTTTGAATTTAAAATTCCAACATCTTTATCAAAAGCATTTGGAATTAATTTTCTCATTCCCTTCCCATCTCCTTCATCAAACTGAATATTTATTTGTTTTTCTGGAAATTCTGGTTTGTGGTCATTTAATATCTTTTATGATGACTTTGATTTCTAAAATCCTCATTGAAGAAGTTCCTTTACGAACAGCTACATCAATAAGCTGGAAGCATTCTTTATTACGTTTACACATTGCTTCAGCATCCAATGTGACAATTGCATATAATCTTTC
>CM042151.1:21625156-21810156 GCA_023376005.1 Doryteuthis pealeii
TTTCCTGTTTTCTTGGAGACTTGGAAATATTGTGAACTATCGATTTCACCCTGTAAAGGACTGAATGTGATAAGCTTTTTGTCTTGTTGAGGAATATCATTCATTATTTTAGAATCTGCAGCAATGTCTCCAATATAGGTTCCAGGACTCTTTCCCTCTTCCACTGTGTAAGTAATATCTATACTGAGACAAATTGTAGTGTACATAGGAGAATATATCCAAGTCCAAAACATGTTTCTTTCATTTGGTGCCTGCAAAAAATATATATTGACTTAAAAGTTAACTATTCACATTGGACATACGTATTGTGTAAAAATATATGAAAACAAAAATTCCCATCAAATAATTGTGCGTTATTCATGTAATTCCATTTGTAAAAATTTTTGCATTTTATCAATATTTTTAAACCTTTTCTGTTGGATGATATCAGTTATGTAATTTGTGCTTTCATATGACATTTGTATTAAAGAAGAACAAAGGTATGAGACTATTAACAAAATTATTTTATACTTTCATATATTATGTCCTGTTTATGCATGTGGAAGGAAAAAAGAAATGCAAGTTTTATTGAGAAAGTAAGAATCAATATATGAAAGTATTAAAAAAATAGATAGAATTGCTGACATTGTTTCAGCTTAAATTATAAAGTCACTACATAAGCCATTTTGAAGTATTGCAATATTATACATCATATTTTACTTACTGGTCATAATAAACTGATCTTTCATAATTGTGTGTATTTATATATATATATATATATATATATATATATATATAATATATAATATATATATATACTTTTTGATAATGGTCATAATAATACTGAATAATACTACCTGTAAACTTAATGAGTAATGTTCAATTAAATGTAAATAGTATAGATTTTAGTATGATAAATGATTTTTTTTCTTTTGAATTTGGAAATTTAAATTTTGTATAATTAGTTATGTCTCACAAAAACATGGCTTCCTGCTGATTATTGTTTCCTGTCAGAGACTCCCTCAGGATGAGAGGTCCCATTTCCCTCATCAGGAACCAAAAATGTTTAATGTTAAGATGTTGCCTTAAGTTTAATAAACATCTATACCTAATTTGACCATTTGCCTTCTATAGGTGACAGACAAATAAACTCTTTTTATTTCTTTTACAGTACAAAACTGCAGAAATAGCTTTTGTAGCATACAAAAAAATAGTAAGTGTTAAAATGTTCAATTAAAGAATATACCCACTGTTTACATAAAAAATAAAACATTAAGAATGGAAAATTAAAATGTTTTATAACTTCTTTTCATTGTATTATTCATTTTTATACTATCATATATATATATTATATATATATATATATATATATATAGTAAACATGTTAAGACTGTCCTGAATTTTACATCCCTTCGTATACAAAAATAATGTGAACTTGTTTTGATATGGTGGGAAGGAGAGTAGAGTTCTAAAAAGACTATCCAAATGTTTAAACATATTCCATGAAAAAGAAAAACATTGTGTTAATTATGCTGTACACATATTCTATAATTCATCAACTGAATTTTTAACTTCAAAAATCAATAACTTTTAACATCAGACTCACATCAGGTTCACATTTACAGTTTAGTATAAATTATCTTAGAGTTATTTCCCTTGCATTTATTAACATGATTTCTGTTCTATCTTATGAACCATTATTTTGAATAAAAATCAAATAGAATATTCTGCATGATGAATTGATATACACTTACATTTTTTTAATTGTTAGGAATACTGAAAAAAAAATGCTTTAAGCCTCTATATATTTCATTTCATTTCAGGAATATTAAGTAAATTTTATTAAAGGAGTAAATAATGAAGTCTCTTCATATAATCACTATTTGTAAATATTCTGTTCTATCAAAAATTGTTGGAAATTGATCACTACAAGTATACTTTGAGATATGCATTTAAAACAAAAATGGACATGAATTTGAAATTTAACCTGATAATATATTCTACTTCTGTATAATGTACATTATAAAATTATCCATTAACTAATTAGCTATTTTAAGATTTTATTTCACATATTTGAAATTCAAAGTAATTATAAATTAATTTCATAATCTTTTTCTAATTATTACATCACTTCAGAATTAGAAAAATTTTATTTGAAATGGGAAAAAAGAAATGGATCTTGAAGTTCCCTATGAATTATCAGTACTCTGCCAAAATTTTAAAATATTGAAATATTTATTTATGAAATATATTCATATAAGTTCAAAATAGATTTATCTATGATTGTATAATTTCTGTAAATATAGATATCACATGAATAAAAAGCATTTATATAAGTTGTAAGGATTGCCATTTTACAAATGAAGTGGATGTATATATATTTGTGTAATGGCGTCTTATAATTCTACTAACTGAAAAAAAGGAGGCAGAAAGAACCTCTACAAAATTCCATGTTATTATATTAAGTAGGAATTCTTGTGTAGATTTATTTGAATAAAGTAAATGGTATTTCACCTGGAAAAATACATTGTAGATGTTTTTAGAAATATAAATTTACTTATAAACAGGAAACATGCAAAGTTGTTGAGAAGAGAGCATAAGTGTGTCAGATTGAATGATGGCTGTCTATGAGGTGTTTCAGCCGAGAGAAACAAAGAATTTGTATAGAAAACAAAAACAAGAAATTGTACTTACTTTTGTTCTGATATACAATATTGTTAATTCTAAGTTGTATAGTCCAGTGATAATATTGTAAATGTTAGATCCAGTGAGATAAAAACTTTTGAGTGGAGGTGCATTTATGAGTTTGAAAAAGTAGTTGTCCTAAGAAGTATGTGTGTGTGTAATGGCTGCAATCATCAAAGGAAGAAGGGTGTAGTGTTTAAAAGTGGAATGTAGAAAATACCATCCCACATTGATATTTTTCTTATGATTCAAGTAGAATTTATTTTCTACATTTCTTAAAAATAAAACTTATTTATATATCATTTTGATATTTCTAATAAAATATTATTATGTAAAAATTGAATTCTTTTAAAATGATTTATTCTTTCTGCCTTTGTTCCCACAATGCAGTGTAATAATGAAAATGTTATTCATCCTGTAGTATGTGCATTCTTCTCTCTATCCAGCTGTGTGACTTTAAATTGTCAAATATTCATTTTTGGAATAGAATAATACAAATACTTTTGTGACTTAATCTTGTATTCACTTTTAAATTTACATGCATTCTGTATCACATATAAAGCATCATTTATGGCCATAAGTCCTAAGAAAGACATTTGAATGATTTTTTTAATAACATATTGATTACAAAGGAAAATACAGTTGGTAAATTTGTTTATACCAAGTTATGACCAGGATTGAAGTTGCCTTTTAAGCATGTGTATTGCATTTATGACAACTTTTTTTTACAAAAAGGTTTATTATCACTTTTAATATATCTAGCATTGTATATAAATTCTGCTCTTTTTTCAAGTAGATTATCTTTATATATTAGCTGAAGTGTATGTCTATATTGGATAATCAAGACATTTTATCAAATGTCAAAATTCCCTTCAATTTATTTTTTTTCTGCACAATATCTATTTTATGATCTTTGTTCTCAGTTAAATATTTCACACCAAATGGTAACAAGCAATAATTATTTGTATGAAAGATAAATCCACTTAATGAAAATTAGAAATTACCAAGTATACTTTTTATGTTATCTTATGAAATTAAAATTGTCTTTTAAATATAACATAGGTTTGTAGATAAATATTTTTTTATAAGTGTGTGACATTTAGACTATCAATTTAAATGTTTTTCTTTATCTGGATTGTTAGTCCTAACTAAGCAATAATGCTATGTAATTATTTTATATCCCCAATTTGAAGAACTGTGTGTAAACCTATCAATATTCAATTAAATGTGATTAATTTATTCTAGTAAAACAAATGATTCATTTTATTTTTTTAAAGTTTAGGAACTTAAATTCTGTATGATTGGTTATGGCTTGCTGCCAAAGCAGCTTTTCACTGATTTTTGCTTATTGTTAAAGATACCTTCTCAATGAGAGCACCTCTCCTCTTTTCCCATGAAAGACATTTTTTTACATTGAAGCCATCCCATGTGTCAATATTAGTATGCATACAAAATTTTGTAAACTCTACAGAAAACTGCTTTGTCATCTATGGAGTATATATGAACAAATTCTTTACATTTATTCATTATATATTTATGTCCATATTTTTGTCAATGAATTATTCATATGCTGAAAAATTTTCTAGGCAAGCTCTGTGTGTATGTGATATTAATGTAGGTTTGTTTTTCATTGTTAATGTAGAGATTATTAGTTTTTCTGTGGTACTGGAGGTAATGGCCTTGAGTTAGAAGTCTGTTGGTTATTCATTTCTATAAGATTTCTGGATTGTGGATATGGAGCAGAAATATCATTTTTGTTAAGATGACCTGAAATGAACTGAAGATTTGGTAGGAGCCAGATCTGAAAAAATAGAATTGTTTTTGCTATTATATAGTCAGGTATGAGAATTATTAGATGAACTTTATTACAATGTCATTATTTTATTTATTGAATCTTCATTTTATATCATATTGAGATGCAATTATAAAATTGTAATATTCCATTAAAAAGTTTTTTTCAAAATAAATATATATAGCTGTGTTTCTTGTATATTTCCTAACATTGAAAACTTATGTTTGTTTGATCTGGTGTCAGCCATTTATGAAATGATACAAATAGTAATCACATTACAAAATGGATCAGTTATTGGCTGAGTTTTATTTATTAACCACTTGAATGAGATGTATTTAATAAGGAAGGAAATAATATTTAAAAAAGAATATTTGTTGTGTTAAAAATAAATACCACTCTTCCTCATTAAGATCATGTGTTGAACTTTAATTATTTATGTATGTGTTTCAAATATTCACTATAATTTCAAGTTTATGAATTCTACAACTTTGAACAGTTATCAGTCAGGCTTGCTTGATTTTTTTGTAATTTAGAATAGGTCAATATTATCATTATTTTACCCTTGTGATTTTTCACACTATAGTAACTGGTAGTTTTCACTGGAGTACAATGTCAGCAAGCTTTCTTCATCTCTCAGAACTTCTTTCTAAGTATTCTTGCCAATCTCATACTCATTTCATATAATCATTCTTTTTTATTCTTATTGTTGTTTAAAAAAAAACCAAATTTTAAAATTATTGTTCTCGATACTTTTAGTTACAAGGGTCAGCCTGAAAAGTGTATAGGCGTCAAGCGATCTATACAAGATAGATTCCAGATGGATGTTGCACGTCATTGTCCCCTTTGTGGTTTAACACACACTTTTTCATTTTGTTGTTGTGCTTGGATCCAATGGTCAAAAAAAAGTTCATACAGCAGATATGGCATCATCATATGAACATTTTCAATCTACCTATAGGGTTACATTGTTTCATCATCTTACATCATGTACATTACTCTTATCCGAGAATTCTAATCAGACCCCATTCCGTAAGTTATCATAATGCTAAAATGCCGTTTCAAAGCTTCCTATTCCCATAAAGACTCAATTGTTATTTAAACAGGCTATCATTTGGTGATAGGACAAGATCAGCTTGGATAGGATAGTTTTAGTAGAAGGAAGTAAGTTAACTTTTGTGTGGTAGAGAAACCAGAAAATCAGTTGCTACATTGTGAAGATTTATCATTAAATTGATCTAATCAGATATATCAAGGATGTTTTATCACTTCCAAGACATTTCACAGAATTTTTATCTAAACCCCTCACAAAACAAAATTTTAACACACTTTCTATACAAATGAAAAACACTCAAGAAAGCTTGAGGACTAAATTTTTGAAATTTTGGTCACCATTGCGTTTACTAAAAACGCATTTACATTATTTGCAATATAACAGATCAATAAAACCCAAGGAATTCAACTTATTTGTTGCCACCTATCCATATTTCATCCTTCTTAATGTATAATTACTATTTACTACTTCTGTGTCATAAATAGTTGTTACATTTGCATATATAGATTGTATACACTAAATATAACCAACTATCATGAGGGTTGAGGGCAGTATTTATTTCAGCAGCTTTACTCTATATTTTATTTTAATAACCATCTTTTTACCGTTGTTTCCTTGGTCATTTGCGAGCATTTTCTTCCCTCCAATCCAATTCAAGTTATTGATTGGAAGGAAAGCAGATCCCAGGTAAAATAATCAGGCTGAATTGATATATTCTGGTTACTTCTGGAAAACATGATATTTTTCATATTAGAACTGAAGGCAATATTTTCAACAAAAAATGTATTTCATGCAAGTTAAGTTAAAGAAAATTAAATCATTTACAATTCATACAAGTTAAGCAGTAAATTAAATCAATGTGAATATTTTTCTTTTATTGTCATTTTCTCTTTGGAAATAGTTTCTTCAGTACATTAGAAGGATTTTTTTTTTCAAATTGAATCATTCATTCATGGATATGATTAAATATACATTGGTAAACAAAGAGTAAATGTTTGGTGGAAATCAAATTTGGATATTAATCTTAGAATTTTCTAAGAAGTATAAATATTTACCAGAAAATTTGGATAAAAACAATGTTTCTTTGTTCACGTTGTAAAAGTTGTGTCCAAAATGGAAGAAGTAATATACCAATCATCATATTCTATGAAAAATATTAAAACATATGAACAACAATTATAGAAATAGTCATCCCAAAAAGTGTGTTAAAAAATTGCTTCATGAAAGAGTAAAGCTTTATGAATTCATTACATAATTTCTTATCAATTGCTTATCAAACCACATGCTTATTAGTTGAATAAGAAATAATCATCAATTCATGGATGTAATTGCAATCTAACATTGGATGTTTATTAGTTGAATAGAAATAATTTGAATTTCTAATGTATCTTTAAATATGTCTCAAAACATAAGTAATTAATCGAAAATAATAGATTAGACGTGAAAGATATTAAATTTATTTTTGTTTTGACCTTTTATTTTAAAGACTGAAGCAGATAAGACAAGGGAGAGAATAAAAAATGAGTTCTTTTCTTTACTTACTTGTGATGGAATCTTCATTTGATTGCGTGTGTTTTCTGTGAAAATCCATCTGCCAGCAAGTTAGTTGCCTTCTTGAGCTGTCAAAGCGAGTATTTTGCTAGGTGGAGGTTTTGGCCTATTGGCATTGTCGTGAGCAGGTCGCGGCCAAGAGTTTTGGCTTGGTAAGAAGCGGAGCAATCCAGTGTCTCTGTTCACACATAATCTATTGAAGGATCAAGTGCTTGTGCATAGCGCACATTTGCTGACCATTACAAGCGAATAGATACAGATTGACAATGAAGCTGTAATGAACACAGCTATTGTGACTGCTATCAACTAGTAATAAATAATGACCAGATTAAAGATGACCTTCTCTTCACTTTCTTAGCTCAACAACATTTAACATTTGAGATGTCTTGTTGCTGGATAGTCAGTGCTTAAAAACAGAGTAGTTGTTGCGAGAGAAACTGGGCTACCACTATCCTTGACCACAATGTTCCAGCTGATAGGAGCCAGCATTTTCTGGTCCTCAGTTGCGCATTGAAAGCTAACAAACCGTGTACTGTTCATGCTGCATCATCTGTTTCTTTCTCATTGCTCTCTGATTATCTCATATTTAGAAATGCATTCTCTTGACTATCACTGTCTGATGCCTTGATTTCGGTGATGTCTTTGTATATGATGTGCGGTTAATATGTCACATCCAGATTGTAAGGGTTTAAACACTGGAAATGTAAAATATGGAGCATTATTCATTTTTTCAGTTTACCTCAACAATACATTCACGTATTATTGCAGAGTATGGTGTTTCACTTGTTCTTCACAAATACCTGAAGCTCATAAGTATCTTGAACTCATGATCAAGAGACATAATGCTGATAATAATCCATTTGGTCTTATTTTTGAAAGGTAAGAAGTGTTTGTTATGGTGATCAGAGAATACGTATAGTTTTTCCTCCAGCTTCCCAAGTCGGGTCAGTGGCCATGCATGTACCAAACATAATCTTGAGTTTTCTTCTCATTCATCAGAAGTTAAATGTATCTTTTGTAAATTGTGAGCTCAACATCATTGGATATCCATCACTTGAATGGAGAAATTTCGTTAGCTATCGAGAGGAGGAGATCCTTTATCTTGACAAGCTGATTACAAACATCATGGTGTTCTTCTTTCTTCTCTATCCAGGGGATTTTTCAGTGTCATTCATTTCTCTTGTTACCTAAATTCTGAAGCTGGAACTTTATCATGGTGAAGGTGACAGAGTGACCTCTCCATTTTGTATCCTTATCATTATCAGTGACCTTTCACAACGCAAGAAGCTTCCAGCTTTGGCATTTTTAATCCATAATTTCAACTTGTTCTTATTGAACGTGCAGAGGGAAATTTATAGTAATAGCATTGGAGCAGTGTTATATGATTTATCATATTTTACATTAACAGTGCATTTGAGCTTAATGGTGGATTTCCTCATTCCTCAGCTTTTTAGATACAATTTATCTATTATTTGTTCTCCTGGATATAAACTTTTTCTGCAAGAAAATCTGTAAACCGTTTTTTTTGGTATAATTGGAAGAACATTTTTGCTATTCTGGGTGTCGTTGATAACTCCAATGTATTTAATGTTACTCTTCCATTTTGTCCTTGAATCTAAATCAGTTTCTAATATAAGTAGACAATTGGTGTAAACTTTCTCTCTTCATTCCTAATGCGAAATATTATTAAAACTTTTGAGAAATACAGGAAACGGTTATCATTAATATCGTCAATACTGAGATTCTGAACATTTTAATATATTTTTTTTGGAGGAGAATCCTGCATCTTTTAGCCACAAACTGAACTTGCATATGTATCTTGTCTTCTCTGATCTAATGTATCTTCTAATTTGATCTCTTAATATTGATGTTCTTCAACACTCTGGTGTAATAAGGTAAAGTAAATGGTTCATTTCTGGCTTTTAGTCTCATAGCATATATCTTTGAATTCCCTACAACATTCAACATCTTTATCAAATAGCATTTAGGGAATTTGATTTTTCATCCGTTCCGCATATGCCTTCATCAAAACTAATATTTACTTTGTTTTTGGAAATTCTGGTTTGTGGTCATTAATATCTTTTATGGATGACTTTGCACTTTCTTAAAATCCTCATTGAGAAGCTCTCTTTACGAAAGCGATACTCAATTAAGCTGGAAGCATTCTTCTATTACGTTTACACATTGCTTCGCCATCCAATGTGCAATTGCATATAATTTTCCTGGTTTTCTTGTGAGACTTGCAAAAATTATGTGTGAACTATCCATTTCACCCTGTAGATGCGAACTGAAATGTTATAGTTTTTTCTTGCTTGGGAATATCTTCATTATTTTAGAATCTGGCTAGCAATGTCTCCAATTAAGGTCTGGACTCTTTTCCTCTTCCACAGTGTAAGTAAGTATCTAACTGAGACAAAATTGGTAGTGTGTACATAGGAGAATATGATCCAGTTCAAACATGTGCATTGTACCTGCAAAAAATATTATATTGACATTTAAAGTAAATGATTTCCATTAGGACAACGTATGTTAAAATATATGAATATATCAAAATTCCTATCAAATATTATGTTATTACTTGCATGCAATTATATTTCAAGAACATTTTTTCTATGGAAAAAAATCTTTGTGCCATCTAAGCGCGATTACAATTATTCTATATGAAATCATATTAAAATCAATTCAATTTTGGTCCTTTAATCTGTAAAACATTTGTTTTTATTTCTTTTTGAATTCTTTTTATTTGTATTTTTAACCTTTTATAGTTGGATCGGGACTTATGATAAAATTTTATAGGGTGTTAATATTGTTGTATTTGTATTATCAAAAAATGGAAAGCTCTGGAGTGTTACCAAAATAAACTGTGTGCATTTTATTTATCCATTCCTGCTATGGCAAGGCGAAATTACTTATATTTAAAGATCAGTATTTTTTAAAACATAAAACAAATAAATTTAATAGTTACATGTTACCTAATAAGCCCAAAGCGTTATAACTATTGCCAAATTGGTATACAGATACTTGCAGATAGTGATTGTTTAAAATCAGTCTGTCAGTCATGAAAATGATTTTTTCAAGTTGATAACTTATAGTACATACACAGACTAAAAAAAGGTTAGATCAGGTAAAAAAAAAACTCTTGAAATTAGTTTTTTACATTCTATCATCAAAGTCTTTGCACATTAGCCAAATCAAATCATTCAGTATAAACTGCAATTTGCAAAACTAACACAATTTTTTATTCTGCCCAATGGTTTATCAGTTTTTCTGAATTTTTGAGATTGCAGGCTTGACTAATTGCGATTATTAGGATTATTAGGACTATTGTCCTCATCTTTGTGCCCTCAAGAAAGAAGGTTTCCAGAGTTCGAATAGCAGAAGGTTCCAGAGGTCCAAACAAGAAATACTCTGAACAAGGCCAGCAGGGTTACATTGTCCAAAATGTTGTACAGATAACAATAAAGAGAAGATAATAGTTCCAAATATCAAGTTTTAGTTGTTTATTTTAATAGAATATAGTGTAGGACATTATTCCAGTTGTAAACAAAAATCTCTTTTAAAACATTTGATATTTTATTTCTTTTTTCATTAAAATTCATTAAAGGTTTAAAAATTCTTTTTTGATTATCAATTTAAATTTTAGAAGCATTTCTAAAACTTTATTATATAAAAACTGTTTTGACAATTTCAAACAAATATTTACAGTTTTAAAGTTCTTTTACAAAAGGGAAGAATATTTAATAAGAAATATTGAAATTTTTTATTTACATCATACCAACTTTTCTGTATTTAACATCTATGGATGACCAGTTTTAGATCTATTATTTACAATGGAGGTTTTGCGTATCTCTCTTGTAACCGAAAAAAAAACTAACCGTCCACTACTTTTATGTGCACATTAATTTCAGGGGGAAATTAAAGTTTTTTTTATGGTTTTAAATTCAGTTGGGGAGTATTTTTTTTTTTAAAATTTTTTTTATTTTTAGTTCCCCCAAAGTCCATTTTATCATTAAAAAAAAAATATTAGAAACAAAACACTATTATAAACATTTACCTCATTAAAACTAAGTATGCCAACCATTTGACCAGTCTACTGTGTATTTTAAAGAAGTTTTAAATTGAACCTCTTCTTTATACTTGATATGTAATTAAATCTACCCTGGGAATAAAGAATATACAGTAGCAGAAAATAAATTTAGAAAATAAATGGAACTTTCTAATACTAAAATAAATTTGGATAAACATTCAAATTACTTAATAATTATGCATTTTTTATTTTCAGATGCAAAAGTTGTTCATAAGAAAATAAGACTTTTATAATTCTTGTATTTCCTTATCAAACAAATGAAATATATAGAAATAAATTAAAGTGAAGATACTAAATGGGTTTTAGTTCTGTATTTAACATTTTTATTAAAACTTGAAGCAAATAAACAAGGAGAGAATAAAAAAATGAGTTCTTTTCTTTACTTACTTGTGATAGAACTTCATTTGATGGCTGTGTTTTCTGTGGAAATCCATCTGCACAAGTTAGTTTGCCTTCTTGATGCTGTCAAAGGAGTATTTGTAGATGGAGTTTGGCCTATTGGCATTGGGTGAGCAGGTCGCGGCCAAGAGTTTTGGCTGGTAAGAAGGAGCAATCAAGTGTCTCTGTTCACCAACATATCTATTGGAAGGATCAAGTGCTTGTGCATAGGCCACATTTGGCTGACCATTACAGCGAATAATACAGATTGACAATGAAGCTGTAATGAACACAGCTATTGTGACTGCTATCACTGTAATAATAATGACCAGATTAAGATGAACCTTCTCTTCACTTTCTAGCTCAACAACATTTAACATTTGAGATGTCTTGTTGCTGATAGTCAGTGTTAAAAACAGAGTAGTTGTTGCTGATAGAACTGGGCTACCACTATCCTTGACCACAATGTCCAGTGATAGGAGCCAGCATTTTCTGGTCTCAGTTGGCGATTGAAAGCTAACAAAACAGTGTACTGGTTCATGCTGAACATCTGTTTTCATTGCCTCTGATTATTTCATATTTTAGAAATGCATTCTCTTGACTATCACTGTCTGATGCCTTGATTTCGGTGATGTTCTTTGTATGATGTGGGTAATATGTCACATCCAGATTGTAAGGTTTAACACTGGGAAATGTAAAATATGGAGCATTATCATTTTTATCAGTTACCTCAACAATCACATTCACTGTATTATTGAGAGATGGTGTTCCATTGTCTTTCACAAATACCTGGAACTCATAAGTATCTTGAAACTCATGATCAAGAGACATAATTGCTGATTAATATCCATTTGGTCTTATTTTGAAAGGTAAGAAGTGTTTGTTATTGGTGATCAGAGAATACGTAAGTTTTCCTCCAGCTCCCAAGTCTGGGTCAGTGGCATTGATGTAGCCAACAGTAATTCTTGAGTTTTCATTCTCATCAATCAAGAATTTAAATGTATCTTTTGTAAATTGTGGCTCAACATCATTGATATCCATCACTTGAATGGAGAATTTACTGTTACTATGAAGAGGAGGAGATCCTTTATCTTGACAACTGATTACAACATCATGGTGTTCTTCTTTCTCTCTATCCAGGGGATTTTTCAGTGTCACTTCATATTTCTTTGTACCTAAATTCTGTAGTTGGAATTTATCATGGTGAAGGTGACAAGTGACCTCTCCATTTTGTCCTTCATCATTATCAGTGACTTTCACATAGGCAATGAAGCTTCCAGCTTTGGCATTTTCCATAATTTCAACTGTGTTCTTATTGGATGCAGAAGGGAAATTTATATGAATAATTGGAGCTGTGTTATCATAGTTTATCATATTTACATAAACTATTGCAGTTGAGCTTAATGGTGGATTTCCTCCATCCTCAGCTTTTATATACAATTTATCTATTATTTCTTCTCCTGAATTAAACTTTTTCTGCAAGAAAATCTGTCCGTTTTTTGGTATTAATTGGAAGAACATTTTTGCTATTTCTGGTGTTTGATAACTCCAATGGTATGTTACTCTTCCATTTTGTCCTGAATCTAAATCAGTTGCTAATAAAGTAACAATTGGTGTAACTTTACTCTCTTCATTCCTAATGGAAATATTATAAAACTTTTTAGAAAATACAGGAAAGTTATCATTAATGTCAATGACTGAGATATGAACATTTAATATATTTTGTTTTGGAGGAGATCCTGCATCTTTAGCCACAACTTGAACTGCATATGTATCTTTGTCTTCTCTGTCTAATGTATCTTCTAATTTGATCTCTAATATTGATGTTCCTTCAACACCTGGTGTAATAAGTAAAGTAAATGGTTCATTTTTCTGCTTTTTTAGTTCATATATAATCTTTGAATTTAAAATTCCAACATCTTTATCAAAAGCATTTGGAATTAATTTTCTCATTCCCTTCCTATCTCCTTCATCAAACTGAATATTATTTGTTTTTCAGGAAATTCTGGTTTGTGGTCAATATCTTTTATGATGACTTTGATTTCTAAAATCCTCATTGAAGAAGTTCCTTTACGAACAGCTACATCAATAAGCTGGAAGCATTCTTTATTACGTTTACACATTGCTTCAGCGTCCAATGTGACAATTGCATATAATTTGCCTGTTTTCTTGGAGACTTGGAAATATTGTGAACTATCGATTTCACCCTGTAAATGACTGAATGTGATAAGCTTCCTGTCTTGTTGAGGAATATCATTCATTATTTTAGAATCTGCAGCAATGTCTCCAATATAGGTTCCAGGACTCTTTCCCTCTTCCACTGTGTAAGTAATATCTATACTGAGACAAATTGGTAGTGTACATAGGAGAATATATCCAAGTCCAAACATGTTTCATTTGGTGCCTGTAAAAATATATATTGACTTAAAAGTTAAACTATTCACATTTGGACATACGTATTGTGTAAAAATATATGAAAACAAAAATTCCCATCAAATAATTGTGCGTTATTCATGTAATTCCATTTGTAAAAATTTTGCATTTTATCAATATTTTTAAACCTTTTCTGTTGGATGATATCAGTTATGTAATTTGTGCTTTCATATTGACATTTGTATTAAAGAAGAACAAAGGTATGAGACTATTAACAAAATTTTTTTATACTTTCATATATTATGTCCTGTTTATGCATGTGGAAGGAAAAAAGAAATGCAAGTTTTATTGAGAAAGTAAGAATCAATATATGAAAGTATTAAAAAAATAGATAGAATTGCTGACATTGTTTCAGCTTAAATTATAAAGTCACTACATAAGCCATTTTGAAGTATTGCAATATTATACATCATATTTTACTTACTGGTCATAATAACTGATCTTTCATAATTGTGTGTATTTATATATATATATATATATATATATATATATATATATATACTTTTTGATAATGGTCATAATAATACTGAATAATACTACCTGTAAACTTAATGAGTAATGTTCAATTAAATGTAAATAGTATAGATTTTAGTATGATAAATGATTTTTTTTCTTTTGAATTTGGAAATTTAAATTTTGTATAATTAGTTATGTCTCACAAAAACATGGCTTCCTGCTGATTATTGTTTCCTGTCAGAGACTCCCTCAGGATGAGAGGTCCCATTTCCCTCATCAGGAACCAAAAATGTTTAATGTTAAGATGTTGCCTTAAGTTTAATAAACATCTATACCAAATTTGACCATTTGCCTTCTATAGGTGACAGACAAATAAACTCTTTTTATTTCTTTTTACAGTACAAAACTGCAGAAATAGCTTTTTGTAGCATACAAAAAAATAGTAAGTGTTAAAATGTTCAATTAAAGAATATACCCACTGTTTACATAAAAATAAAACATTAAGAATGGAAAATTAAAAATGTTTTTATAACTTCTTTTCATTGTATTATTCATTTTTATACTATCATATATATATATATATATATATATAATATATATATATATATATATATATATATAGTAAACATGTTAAGACTGTCCAAAATTTTACATCCCTTCGTATACAAAATAATGTGAACTTGTCTTGTTATATGGTGGGAAGGAGAGTAGAGTTCTAAAAAGACTATCCAAATGTTTAAACATATTCCATGAAAAAGAAAACATTGTGTTAATTATGCTATACACATATTTTATAATTCATCAACTGAATTTTTTAACTTCAAAAATCAATAACTTTTAACATCAGACTCACATCAGGTTCACATTTACAGTTTAGTATAAATTATCTTAGAGTTATTTCCCTTGCATTTATTAACATGATTTCTGTTCTATCTTATGAACCATTATTTTGGAATAAAAATCAAATAGAATATTCTGGCATGATGAATTGATATACACTTACATTTTTTTAATTGTTAGGAATACTTGAAAAAAAAATGCTTTAAGCCTCTATATATTTTCATTTCATTTCAGGAATATTAAGTAAATTTTATTTAAAGGAGTAAATAATGAAGTCTCTTCATATAATCACTATTTTTGTAAATATTCTGTTCTATCAAAAATTGTAGGGAAATTGATCACTACAAGTATACTTTGTGATATACATTTAAAACAAAAATGGACATGAATTTGAAATTTAACCTGATAATATATTCTACTTCTGTATAATGTACATTATAAAATTATCCATTAACTAATTAGCTATTTTAAGATTTTATTTCACATATTTGAAATTCAAAGTAATTATAAATTAATTTCATAATCTTTTTCTAATTATTACATCACTTCAGAATTAGAAAAATTTTATTGAAATGGGAAAAAAAGAAATGGATCTTGAAGTTCCCTATGAATTATCAGTACTCTGCCAAAATTTTAAAATATTGAAATATTTATTTATGAAATATATTCATATAAGTTCAAAATAGATTTATCTATGATTGTATAATTTCTGTAAATATAGATATCACATGAATAAAAAGCATTTATATAAGTTGTAAGGATTGCCA
This sequence comes from Doryteuthis pealeii, assembly GCA_023376005.1. Lineage (NCBI taxonomy): Eukaryota > Metazoa > Mollusca > Cephalopoda > Myopsida > Loliginidae > Doryteuthis > Doryteuthis pealeii. The sequence continues at coordinate 21,641,176 of CM042151.1, forward strand.
TTTTACAAATGAAGTGGATGTATATATATTTGTGTAATGGCGTCTTATAATTCTACTAACTGAAAAAAAAGGAGGCAGAAAGAACCTCTACAAAATTCCATGTTATTATATTAAGTAGGAATTTCTTGTGTAGATTTTATTTGAATAAAGTAAATGGTATTTCACCTGGAAAAATACATTGTAGATGTTTTTAGAAATATAATTTACTTATAAACAGGAAACATGCAAAGTTGTTGAGAAGAGAGCATAAGTGTGTCAGATTTGAATGATGGCTGTCTATGAGGTGGTTTCAGCCGAGAGAAACAAAGAATTTGATAGAAAACAAAACAAAAAACAAGAAAATTGTACTTACTTTTGTTCTGATTTACAATATTGTTAATTCTAAGTTGTATAGTCCAGTGATAATATTGTAAATGTTAGATCCAGTGAGATAAAACTTTTTAAGTGGAGGTGCATTTATGAGTTTGAAAAAGTAGTTGTCCTAAGAAGTATGGTGTGTGTGTAATGGCTGCAATCATCAAAGGAAGAAGGGTGTAGTTGTTAAAGTGGAATGTAGAAAATACCATCCCACATTGATATTTTTCTTACGATTCAAGTAGAATTTATTTTTCTACATTTCTTAAAAATAAAACTTATTATATATCATTTTGATATTTCTAATAAAATATTATTATGTAAAATTGAATTTCTTTTAAAATGATTTATTCTTTCTGCCTTTGTTCCCACAATGCAGTGTAATAATGAAAATGTTATTCATCCTGTAGTATGTGCATTCTTCTCTCTATCCATGCTGTGTGACTTTAAATTGTCAAATATTTATTTTTGGAATAGAATAATACAAATACTTTTGTGACTTAATCTTGTATTCACTTTAAATTTACATGCATTCTGTTATCACATATAAAGCATCATTTATGGCCATAAGTCCTAAGAAAGACATTTGAATGATTTTTTTAATAACATATTGATTACAAAGGAAAATACAGTTGGTAAATTGTTTATACCAAGTTATGACCAGGATTGAAGTTGCCTTTTAAGCATGTAGTGCATTTATGACAACTTTTCTTTTACAAAAAGGTTTATTATCACTTTTAATATATCAGCATTGTATATAAATTCTGTCTTTTTTTCAAGTAGATTATCTTTATATATATTAGCTGAAGTGTCTGTCTATATTGGATAATCAAGACATTTATCAAATGTCAAAATTCCCTTCAATTTATTTTTTTTTCTGCACAATATCTATTTTATGATCTTTGTTCTCAGTTAAATATTCACACCAAATGGTAACAAGCAATAATTATTTGTATAAAAGATAAATCCACTTAATGAAAATTAGAATTACCAAGTATACTTTTTATGTTATCTTATGAAATTAAAATTGTTCTTTTAAATATAACATAGGTTTTGTAGAGAAATATTTTTTTTATTAAGTGTGTGACATTTAGACTATCAATTTAAATGTTTTTCTTTATCTGGATTGTTAGTCCTAACTAAGCAATAATGCTATGTAATTATTTTATATCCCCAATTTGAAGAACTGTGTGTAAACCTATCAATATTCAATTAAATGTGATTAATTATTCTAGTAAAACAAATGATTCATTTTATTTTTTAAAGTTTAGGAACTTAAATTCTGTATGATTGGTTATGGCTTGCTGCAAAGCAGCTTTTCACTGATTTTTGCTTATTGTTAAAGATACCTTCTCAATGAGAGCACCTCTCCTCTTTTCCCATGAAGAACATTTTTTTACATTGAAGCCATCCCATGTGTCAACATTAGTATGCATACAAAATTTTGTAACTCTACAGAAAACTGCTTTGTCATCTATGGAGTATATATGAACAAATTCTTTACATTTATTCATATATATTTTATGTCCATATTTTTTGTCAGTGAATATTTATATTGTGAAAATATGATGTAAGCAAGCTCTGTGTGTATGTGATATTAATGTAGGTTTGTTTTCATTGTTAATGTAGAGATTATTAGTTTTTCTGTGGTACTGGAGGTAATGGCCTTGAGTTAGAAGTCTGTTGGTTATTCATTTCTATAAGATTTCTGGATTGTGGATATGGAGCAGAAATATCATTTTTGTTAAGATGACCTGAATGAACTGAAGATTTGGTAGGAGCCAGATCTGAAAAATAGAATTGTTTTGCTATTATAGTCAGGTATGAGAATTATTAGGATGAACTTTATACAATGTCATTATTTTATTTATTGAATGCTTCATTATATCATATTGAGATGCAATTATAAAATTGTAATATTCCATTAAAAAGTTTTTTTCAGCAATAAATATATATAGTTGTGTTTCTTGTATATTTCCTAACATCAAAACTTATGTTTGTTTGATCTGGTGTCAGCCATTTATGAAATGATACAAATAGTAATCACATTACAAAATGGATCAGTTATTGGCTGAGTTTTATTTATTAACCACTGAATGAGATGTATTTATAAGGAAGGAAATAATATTTAAAAATGAATATTTGTTGTGTAAAATAAATACCACTCTCCTCATTAAGATATGTGTGAACTTATTATTGTATGTATGTGTTTCAAATATTCACTATAATTTCAAGTTTAGATTCTAAACATTGACATTATCAATCAGCCGTGCATTTAGATTTCTTTTTGTAATTTAGAGATAGGTCAATATTATCATTATTTTACTCCTTGTGAGTTTTTCACACTAGTAGTAACTGGTAGTTTTCACTGGAGTACAAGTCAGCAAGTTTCTTCATCTCTCAAGAACTCTTCTAAGTATTCTTGCCAATCTCATCATCATTATCTTTTTTTTATTCTTATTGTTGTTTAACAAATTTTAAAAATTATTGTTCTCATTCTTTTAGTTACAAGGGTCAGCTGAAAAGTGTATAGGCTGTCCAAGATACTATACAAGATAGATTCCAGATGGAATGTGACTGTATTGTCCCCTTGTGGTTCACACACTTTTTTCATTGTTGTTGTTGTGCTTGGATCCAATTGGTCAAAAAAAGTCATCAACAGCAGATATGGCATCATCATATGAACATTTCAATCTACCTTTATAGTGTAGTTAACATGTTTCAATCAATCCATTCTGTAATCATCTTCATGTGTACAATCTTTAACTCTTAACATCCTGTTAAGAATTTTCTAAGTCCAGAGCCCCATTCCGATAAGGATTTATCAATAAATGGCTAAAAATGGCCTTTTCATTTAAAGCTACCTGTTATTTCCCCTAAATCAAAGACTTCTAAATATGTTTAATATTACATTTAAACAAAGGCTATCATTTGGGCTGGATTAGGAATACAAATGACTTCCAGCTGGGTGGAATGAGGTGGTATAGGATGTTAAGAGTTAAGAAAAGAGTAAGTTACTTTTTGTGGGTAGAGAAAACCAGAAAATCTGTTGCTCATGTGAGATTTATCATAATTGATCTAATCAGTATATATGCAAGGATGTTTTCCACTGTCCAGAATTCACAGATTTTATCTAACCCCTCACAAAACAAAATATAACACACTTTCTATACAAATGAAACACCTCAAGAAAGCTTGAGGATAAATTGTTTGAAATTTTGGTCACAATTGGTTTACTAAAAAAGACATTACTATTTTGCAATAACAGATCAATAAACCAAGAATTCAACTTATTTGTTGCCACCTTCCATTATTTCATCCTTCTTAATGTATAATTACTATTTACTACTTCTGTGTCATAATAGTTGTTACATTTGCATATATAGATTGTATACACTAAATATAACAACTATCATGAGGTTGAGGCAGTATTATCAGCAGCTTTACTCTATATTTTATTTAATACCATCTTTTTACCTGTTGTTTCCTGGTCATTTGGAGCATTTTCTTCCCTCCAATTCAATTCAGTATTTGATTGGGAAGGAACAGCAGATCGCCAGGTAAAATAATCAGGTGGAATTGATATATTCTGGTATACATCTGGAAAACATGATATTTTTCATATTAGAACTGACAATATTTCAACAAAAAATGTATTTCATGCAAGTTAAAGATAAATTAAATCATTTAAATCATACAAGTTAAAAGTAAATTAAATCAATGTGAATATTTTCTTTTATTGTCATTTTCTCTCTGGAATAGTTTCTTCAGTACATTAGAAGGGATTTTTTTTTCAAATTGAATCATTCATTCATGGATATGATTAAATATACATTGGTAACAAAGAGTAAATGTTTGGTGGAAATAAATTTGGATATAAATCTTGAATTTTCTTAAGAAGTATAAATATCACCAGAAAATTTGGATAAAACAATGTTTATTTTTCACGTGTAAAAGTTGTGTCCAAATGGATGAAGTATATACCAATCATCATATTCTATGAAAAATATTAAAGACATATGAACAATAATATAGAAATTAGTCATCCCAAAGTGTGTTAAAAATTGTTCATGAAAGAGTAAAGCTTATGAATTCATTACATAATTTCTATCAATTGTTATCAAACCACATGCTTATTAGTTGAATAGAAATAATCATCAATTCATGGATGTAATTGAATCTACATTGGATGTTTATTAGTTGAATAGAAATAATTTGAATTCTAATGGTATCTTAATATGTCTCAAACATAAGTAAGTTATCGAAATAGATTAGAGTGAAGATATTAATTTATTTTTTGTTTTGACTTTTATTGTTTTTTTAAAACTTGAAGCAGATAATGAAGTGGGGAATAAAAAATGAGCTCTTTTCTTTACTTACTTGTGATGGAACTTCATTTGATGGTTGTGTCTTTTGTGAAAATCCATCTGCACAAGTAAGTTGCCTCCTTGATGCTGTCAAAGGAGTATTTGTAGATGGAGTTTGGCCTACAGGCATTGGGTGAGCAGGTCGCGGCCAAGAGTTTGGCTGGTAAGAAGGAGCAATCAAGTGTCTCTGTTCACCAACATATCTATTGGAAGGATCAAGTGCTTGTGCATAGGCCACATTTGGCTGACCATTACAGCGAATAATACAGATTGACAATGAAGCTGTAATGAACACAGCTATTGTGACTGCTATCACTGTAATAATAATGACCAGATTAAGATGAACCTTCTCTTCACTTTCTAGCTCAACAACATTTAACATCTGAGATGTCTTGTTGCTGATAGTCAGTGTTAAAAACAGAGTAGTTGTTGCTGATAGAACTGGGCTACCACTATCCTTGACCACAATGTCCAGCTGATAGGAGCCAGCATTTTCTGGTCTCAGTTGGCGATTGAAAGCTAACAAACCAGTGTACTGGTTCATGCTGAACATCTGTTTCTCATTGCCTCTGATTATTTCATATTTTAGAAATGCATTCTCTTGACTATCACTGTCTGATGCCTTGATTTCGGTGATGTTCTTTGTATGATGTGGGTAATATGTCACATCCAGATTGTAAGGTTTAACACTGGGAAATGTAAAATATGGAGCATTATCATTTTTATCAGTTACCTCAACAATCACATTCACTGTATTATTGAGAGATGGTGTTCCATTGTCTTTCACAAATACCTGGAACTCATAAGTATCTTGAAACTCATGATCAAGAGACATAATTGCTGATAATAATCCATTTGGTCTTATTTTGAAAGGTAAGAAGTGTTTGTTATTGGTGATCAGAGAATACGTAAGTTTTCCTCCAGCTCCCAAGTCTGGGTCAGTGGCATTGATGTAGCCAACAGTAATTCTTGAGTTTTCATTCTCATCAATCAAGAATTTAAATGTATCTTTTGTAAATTGTGGCTCAACATCATTGATATCCATCACTTGAATGGAGAATTTACTGTTACTATGAAGAGGAGGAGATCCTTTATCTTGACAACTGATTACAACATCATGGTGTTCTTCTTTCTCTCTATCCAGGGGATTTTTCAGTGTCACTTCATATTTCTTTGTACCTAAATTCTGTAATTGGAATTTATCATGGTGAAGGTGACAAGTGACCTCTCCATTTTGTCCTTCATCATTATCAGTGACTTTCACATAGGCAATGAAACTGCTAACTTTGGTATTTTCCAAAATTTCAACTTTATTCTTATTGGACGCAGAAGGAAAATTTATAATGATCACTGGAGAGTTGTTTTCATGACTTATTACATTTACATAAAGTATTGCAGTTGAGCTTAATGATGGCCTCCCTCCATCCTCAGCTTTTATATATAGTTTATTTATTATTTTGTCACCTGGATTAAACTTCTTCTGTAAGAAAATCTGTCCAGTCGTTTCTATTAATTGGAAGAATGTTTTTGCCCTCTCATTTGTCTCTCGACTCCAGTGATATGAAACCACTCCATTTTTTCCTGAATCTAAATCTGTTGCAGATAAAATAGCAATTGGTGTGACTTTGCTCTCTTCATTCTTGATTGAAATATTATATACCTTATTAGAAAATACAGGAAAATTATCATTGATATCATTGACCAAAATGTGAACATTTAATATATTTTGTTTTGGGGGAGATCCCGCATCTTTAGCCACAATTTGTACAACATAAGAGTCTTTAGTCTCTCTATCTAATCTTTCTTCCAGCTGAATTCCCAGTTGTGAGATTCCTTCAATACCTGGAGCAATATATAATGTAAATGGTTCATTTTTCATTTTTTTAAGTTTATATGATATCTTTGAATTCTGTAACCCAACATCTTTATCAAAAGCATTGGGAATTAATTTTCTCATTCCCTTCCCATCTCCTTCATTAAACTGAATATTTATTTGTTTTTCTGGAAATTCTGGTTTGTGGTCATTAATATCTTTTATGATGACTTTGATTTCTAAAATCCTCATTGAAGAAGTTCCTTTACGAACAGCAACATCAATGAGTTGAAAACATTCTTCATTACGTTTACACATTGCTTCTGCATCCAATGTGACTATTGCATATAGTTTGCCTGTTTTCTTTGAGACTTGGAAATATTGTGAACTGTCTGTGCCACCTTGTTGCAGTTGACTAAATGTAATGAGGTTTTTGTCATGGTGTGTAATATCATCCATTATTTTAGAATCTGCCGCAATATCTCCAATGTAGGTTCCTGGACTTTTTCCTTCTTCCACGGTGTATGTAAGATCTTCACTGAGACAAATGGTTAGTGTACATAAGAGAATATATATAAATTCAAACATCTTTCAGTTATTGCCTGCAAAATGAATTTAGACAGATTTAACATTAAATTATTGCCATGTGAATATAAATAATACATGAAATACATGATAATGTAAAATGTTCTCAAAATAATTGTTATAATGATAAAATATATGCAGAATGTTCAGAACATTATTTCACCTTAATGAAAACCTGCTATGGCTTAGTTGTAAATGACAACAATTACACAGATATATAAATCTTTAATTTGATATTAATTTCACTGGCTTACATTAGCTATTTATTACTATGTCCTATAATTGTTCTTTTATTGTATGAAATTTATTTGCAAATATAACAATTATGATAGGACAAGTAGTAATTTACTACATATTTGTATAAATTTGGTGATCTGTCTGTGTATGTACATATGTAAAATAGTGTTGTCAAAAAAATAGGAATTATCTGAGGATTGTTGTTTGAGCACTGCTTATTAAATGTTCTGAAGATAATGAAGGACATAAAAAAATATAACAATTACACAAATATTTAAATCTCATATTTCTTATTATCCAAGTAATTCCTTTGACTTTCACTGTTTATTATTTAATTTGTACAATGTGACTTTATATTTATCAGTCAGACAACTTTATACAACCTGGTTTCACTTTTGAGTAATGAGAAATTTGGTTATTATGGATAATATGAAATGCCATTCAATGTATTACCATATCAACCTAATTTCTTATTACTAAGTAGGGAAACCAGATTGTTATTAGATTGAAACAAAAGCTTGCAGCTTCAAAATTGATAGAATTTGGGTGAAAGATTAATATTGATAAAACAAATACAAAAACAGACAGTTTATTTTAATATCTATTTGTTGTTTTTTTCTCTATTGGCTGTATCATTATTGTTGGATCTTCACATAACAATGAGTATTATTTATTATCATGTAATATTATTCATTTCTTGTAGAGATGCAGATAAAAAAAAGTATTATTGATAACCTATCCCTAATATCTATCACAATAATATTACAGAGAAGAAAAATCAATTTTTCATTTCAACAGAGATTAACTTTGGAAAGTTTAAGTTTTTATTTCAGTAAGTTGAAAAATATTGACTTCAGACCAACTGACATGATTATTTGAGATCTAATAAGCTTAGCTAACTAAGCAATCAAGCGAGAAGGATTCTGTTACACTGATGTTATAAGGACCGGGGGACTGCCAGCCTTGAAAATCAACATTTAAAATCCTGTACTTGAATACTAACCTGTGACATTGGTGTGAGATAAGAAACCATTTCATCCCTGCCAACTGACATAATAATTTGAAATTAAGTCTTGGAGTTACTTCCCTTGCATTTATTCACATTTATGTGAACCTTTGATTAACAATTATTTGTAATTAAAATAAAATTTAATATGATAAATTGAGATACGTTTGAAGGTATGAATCCCTGAAACATTACAATTGATTAAATTTTCCACATCAAGATCATTTGGGATATTGGAATATATATATGTGCTTTGAGCTTTTATATTTTTCCATTGAGTCAGAAAACAATACTGTTTATGGTTTGTTTAAATAATTATAAAATCAAATCTGTGGGTAGTATAAGCAAAATATTTTATAGTTAACCTATTTTAATTAAATAAAATGCTTTTTCTGCATAAATTCTTGGTACAATTGCTTATTGAAAGCAATACAGATTTTTTAAAATAAAAAATAAATAAAATGATGTGGCTATATTAACTAGTTCTATAAGATCAATATAATCTAACTTGAATACAGTTATGGTTGTTACGTTTGCATTTAAATGTAATCCACTAAATGAAACAACTTTTATAGAACAGTTAGTCATTTTTATTACACATTTGAAATACTGCAAAACAGTGATTATGAAATTAATTCCACAAGTTAGTTTTTTAATTAGCATAATGCAGTCACTAAATCTCTTAGAAATTAGAAATATGATCTTTTGAAATAACACTGAAGATAGATAAAAAGAAAGCAGATTATAAAGATTATACAAGTTATTATTTACATATCTTTTTTTTAATTAATAAAGGTCAGAAAAAATTGAAATACATATATTCCTAAATGCTAAAGTCAAGATATACTAACAAAATAGATATTAATATTTGTGATAAAGCTTTTCATTATATAAAATAAAGCTGATGGTGGACATACATTTAATGGTGTCTTATAATTATCAGAAAAAAATGGAGAAAAACATTTATAATATTGGTTTAGTATAGCATTGAGTTAAATTTCTGAGTAAATAATATTTAATTGGAACAAATTATGATTTTATGAAAATCTGAGAGCTGTAGATAAACTTTTATGAACTTAATTTTTCATACAAGATTTCATAAAATCCACCATCTTTATGAACGAAAGTTTAAGTGTGTCAGGTATGAAAGAAAATCTTCCATGATGATGTTTGTGCTAAAGGAAACAAAGAAACGGAAAAAATCCTTCTTACCTTTGTTGGGATCTCCAATATATAAAGTGATATGATGTACTGTCCACTGATGATTCAGTTGATACTATATATAAGTAAGATAAACTTAAAACTGGAGATGTATATCTAAGTGTGACAAAGTAGTAGTCCTAAGAAGTATGGTGTGTGTGCAATGGTAGAATTAGTCAAAGGAAGGTGGTGTTGAAATTGTTTATGTGGCATGGTCACATTACCCATCGCCCCATTATGCAGGTTTATATTTCATATTTGAATTAAGATTTTTTTTTTTTCATTTATTGATACACATTTCCTTAATTTTAATTTTGATATTTGGAATTAAAGATGATAATGTAAAATTCCGTTTATTTAATTTCTTTTATAATTACTTTTGAATTTTGTCTTTGTTCCCACAATGCAATATTCTTGTAGTTATACTATTCATCCTGTATGGTTTATATTCTTCTCTCTATCTTTGTTTGGGTCTACTAAGTTCTTTTATTTTAGTCTTGGAATAGAAAAATATAAATCTCTTATTATTTTGATGAATATCATATTTAAATTCACATACATTCTGTATTATTATCTGTAAAGTATCATTCATATTTTTAAATTCTATCAAAGAAATATTACTGTTCTTTTTTTAAAATGTGTAGATTAAAAATGATTTGGTCTATACATTTGCATATTCTAATATCAAGAGTTTCTTTTAGAATGTCCCATTTCATTTATCTCTAATTTTCTATGTATAAGTAATATATAATCCTTTTATGTACATTAACATTTTTAGGTATTTAATATTGTATTCCTTTTTTTTTATAGATTAAACTAGAAAATATCTATGTTTGGAATTTATTTGATTTTTTTTTTACTGTTACCAATCCATGTATGCAGAAAATAGAAGTGTTCAGTGTTAACAGATATTCATATTTGTGGAATATGATGCAATGATTAATTGTGTATTGGTATATGTTTGATATGAATATACTGTTCTCTTTTTTTAACATGGTTTATACAGGTTGTATATTCATTAGTTGGTATGTGGCACCGGTGGCAATGGTCTGGCATTTGAAGTCTGTTGGTTATTCATTTCTATAAGATTTCTAGATTGTGGGTATGGAACAGAAATATCACTTTTGTTAAGATGACTTGAGTTAACTGAAGACTTTATTGAAGGAAGTTCTGAAAAATAAAATATATTCATGTTACTTATAAACCTCAGAGGAATTTTTTCAAATGAATTTAATAAATTTTCCCTGTACCTTTTATCATTATTGTTCATTTACCTGTTTATTAATAAATTCTATTGAATATACAAGAATATGTGTACAGATTTATAGGATGTACAGGAGTAATGGCTTTTATATTTGAAGTATGTAGGTTGTTCATGATTTCTGGATTTTGGGTATGAAGCAGAAATATCACTTTTGCTTTGGCTAACATCTGTGAGCTGAAGATGTGGAGAATGGTTACAGTTTATATATATATATATATATATATATATATATATATAATAAGGATATCTACTGAGTCAGACGAACCTACTATTAGTTTCGCATAAAGCTCTTCAGGGCTAAAATCTGACTGAAGAAGAAAAAGGAGCAAGACCAATAAATACTACTAACCACATTAATCATTAAATTATCAAATCATACTGACCAATAAAAACACAGAACGCATTAGTTTATTGTTTAATTAAAAAATATTTAATTTCTATATTAACTGATTTTTTATTTATTTATTTATTTATTTATTTTTTTTTTATTATTATTATTTATATATTATTTAGAATCAAGCAGATTTGAAACAAAAATTAAGTGTAAGCACCCCGTCGTCATTCTCATCCCCTCAACCAAATGGAACCCAGCACGCCAACGATTGTCCATCTCTTTGCCCGTAGTTAAACGTTCTGTGTTTTTATTGGTCAGTATGATTTGATAATTTAATGATTAATGTGGTTAGTAGTATTTATTGGTCTTGCTCCTTTTTCTTCTTCAGTCAGATTTTAGCCCTGAAGAGCTTTATGCGAAACTAATAGTAGGTTCGTCTGACTTAGTAGATATCCTTATTACTTGGCTCTACTTAGGTATCGAGCACTTTTTACAAATTAGCTTCTCCTAGCGGTTATATAAATATATATATATCTTATATACATATATATACATATAAATTGTTTTTTCTTTTGGCCAAATACTATACCAATAGATTATTTTTTGTTGGTACGAATATCTTGGTCTTTTCTTTTTTTCAAAAATTTTTTTCTTCCTGGTTGATGTTTGGTAGTATATTTTTACAATCAAACTCTCTGCCGGGTTTTTTCTCTCCGCAAGGATCTACCAACACGCTTGGTATATTAAATATATATATATATATATATATATATATATATATATATATATATATATAATGATGGGACACATTTTGAATACAAATGAATAAAAATATGTCCAATCATTATGGGACACCCTATATATATATATATATATATATATATATATATATATATATATATATATATATATATATATACATACACACACACCTCCGCACAAGCAGAATAAGTCACATTGTCAATTTCTTGATAGGAGTTTAACAGTTTTGAATTCAGAGTTTTCCTTCTAGACTGGTTGCCTGACCAAGATCAAAGAGCCCAGCCCCCTACTATTTACCTATAGCTGGAGAGAGAATAGTTGGATTCATACCTTTCCCTAGGGTATTAGCGCTATATGAAATGCAAACACCCTCATTCAGGATTTGATTTTGTCTCACCATGTCCATTTACAACAATGATATCCATTACACTCCACACCTCCTATATATATATATATATATATATATATAAGTGTATTTTGGCCGCATTTTTTATGTTACCTGAAAATGTCAGCGCTTGTAATGAAACCTTTGGTGGATTGCTCCATCAGTTCCACCCTGACATTAAAAAGATGGGCAGAAATTTAGAAAGGATCGAACAAAAACATTGTCCGACAAGAATCATCAGTACATTTTAACGAAACATATATATATATATATATATATATATATATATATATATATATATATACAAGGTGTGTCATGAGAGTATTGAGATTGAAGCTGTATTTACCAAGATAGAAGTGAACAATGAATGGAACATAAATTTTTTTCATAATACAAAGTATGTCATAAAAGTACAGAGTTTAAAGCTTTATTTACCAAGATAGAAATGAACAATGAATGGAATGTTATTTTTTCAGAATACAAGGTGTGTCAAAAAGTACAAAAAATATCAATACTTTTTTGACACACCTATATATATATATATATATATATATAAAACATAAGGAGGGGGTCTGAAGCTACCAATATAATTTTTTAATACAAGGAAACATTTCAGGAGTTACTTTTCCAAATAAAAATAATAGTTGCATGGACTGGAGTATTACTATAGATCTTTGCAGTTGAGATGTTCACCATCCAACATCTAGATCTTGTGATCTGGTCTGGAAAATATTGAATGGGTACATAAATATAAGCTTGAAAAGTGTGAAGATCTGTGTGAACAATGTGTAAATGTGAACTATCGATTGAAGTCAAGATTATAAATTAATGTAAGCTAAACTGAAAATATTACATAAATGTAAGTTATTTATAACTTATTTTTTACTATATTGAATAGAAAACAAAAAGAAAAAAAAGAAACATTGAATCACATTATTGCAACCATTCATTAAGAATTCAAGTTGAGATATTTGAACTTATTAAATAAAATTAACTTTGAACTTACCAAATTTATTCTATTTAAAAAAAACATTTTTAGATGACATTTGAATTATTTGCTTGGTTTTCTAGTGGTTTTATCTTGGTTATAATAGTTTTAATATTTTGACCATTGTATTCTCCAATCTGCTTCAGGTGCCTGTCATAGTAACCTTCTGAGAACTATAAATTGAACCCTTAATTCAATCCATGAAAGTAGAGCGTTCTCATTTCATTATCTATATTTCAACTTCTATCACTTCATTCCTAGTTAATTCATCCTTGTGATATATATATATGCATATATATATATATATATATATATATATATATATATATATATATCTTTCAAAGAAAGAAAAACTTAATAAACCGTCATCACGTTATAATTTATTTCAAACAGAAACTCAAAAAAATTTCTAGCCTCATCAGATGGGCTTTACAAAATATTTTAATTATTTTTATAAACCCGTCTAATGTGGCTAGAACTCAAAAAAAATTTTTTTTTTAGTTCCTGGTTCAAATAAATTATAACGTGATGACGGTTTATTAAGTTTTTCTTTCTTTGAATATTAAATATTGCTCTGTATATAATCTAATTTTATTGATTATTATATATTTAAATCTATGTAAAAAAAAATAAAAAATCCTTGTATGAGTACATGTTTGCATCTACAAGAGCATACAGTATGGTTGTACAGTGAGATTTCGAAGATCCCAAATAGAATCATCCCTTACAAACAGTCATTTGGATTACCTTACATTTTTATATATTATATATATATATATATATATATATATATATAGTTCAATGAAGTAACAAATAAAAGTTTTTGCTTTTATTTATTTATTTCGGAACGCCATTACAACCAGCGGTTTCTTGCTGAAAGCATTCATCAGGTAAAACGAAACGGTTTTATATATATATATGGCAATTATGGCAATTTAGTATCAGTTAATTCCTCTTTTAGATAACAAAGATGAAATAACTATGAAGAAATTACTTATGCAAAAATAATCTATTCCTTTGGATTGAAGAAAAGTTTCTGTTCAAAATTCTCAGAAGACAAACACATGAGGAAATCCAATTAGTACAACTGCCAAAACATTGTGACTATAATAACAACCAAAATGAGGATACTAGTCCTAGGACTTTAGTGTATAACAATGGTAATTTGTCATCTTAAAAATTCAGACAAAACATTTTTCTCATTTATTTAATCACTTAATAGTTTTTCCACCTTATATTAATTCTTATTTCACTTTTATCCATATCTACTATTGATTACCTATGTTTATAAAATAACAACTATCTTTTTTGCAATTTTTGTTCCATAATTAATTCTACATAGATGCTATTAAATTACCTGCTCTTTGATGATCATCTGCACCATTTCCTTCCCTCCAGTTAAGTTCAGTATCTGATTGAGAAGGCACAGCAGATCTCCAGGTAAAATAATCAGGTGGAATTGATACATTTTGAGAATACATCTGTTGCAAAAAAGAAAACAAAGAATATAAAATATATAGGTGTAAGATGATGCTTTAAATGTCATCAAGCGATATAAAGTTATTCATTACAATTTAGAGCTTATGGGTCTGTTGATAAAAGTCATTTATCTCAAAGCAAATGGTTATAACTTGAATATAAATAATTTGATTATTAATAACATTCTACTCCATTTTTATCAAATATCAGTTTAATATAGAAATAGATTAAAATTTACATGCTAAGGTGATTTTTATCTGACTTTTATTGTTGTATTAAAACTTGAAACAGATAAAGAAGTGGGGAATAAAAATGAGCTTTTTTCTTTACTTACTTGTGATGGAACTTCATTTGATGGTTGTGTCTTTTGTGAAAATCCATCTGCACAAGTAAGTTGCCTTCTTGATGCTGTCAAAGGAGTATTTGTAGATGGAGTTTGGCCTACAGGCATTGGGTGAGCAGGTCGCGGCCAAGAGTTTGGCTGGTAAGAAGGAGCAATCAAGTGTCTCTGTTCACCAACATATCTATTGGAAGGATCAAGTGCTTGTGCATAGGCCACATTTGGCTGACCATTACAGCGAATAATACAGATTGACAATGAAGCTGTAATGAACACAGCTATTGTGACTGCTATCACTGTAATAATAATGACCAGATTAAGATGAACCTTCTCTTCACTTTCTAGCTCAACAACATTTAACATTTGAGATGTCTTGTTGCTGATAGTCAGTGTTAAAAACAGAGTAGTTGTTGCTGATAGAACTGGGCTACCACTATCCTTGACCACAATGTCCAGCTGATAGGAGCCAGCATTTTCTGGTCTCAGTTGGCGATTGAAAGCTAACAAACCAGTGTACTGGTTCATGCTGAACATCTGTTTCTCATTGCCTCTGATTATTTCATATTTTAGAAATGCATTCTCTTGACTATCACTGTCTGATGCCTTGATTTCGGTGATGTTCTTTGTATGATGTGGGTAATATGTCACATCCAGATTGTAAGGTTTAACACTGGGAAATGTAAAATATGGAGCATTATCATTTTTATCAGTTACCTCAACAATCACATTCACTGTATTATTGAGAGATGGTGTTCCATTGTCTTTCACAAATACCTGGAACTCATAAGTATCTTGAAACTCATGATCAAGAGACATAATTGCTGATAATAATCCATTTGGTCTTATTTTGAAAGGTAAGAAGTGTTTGTTATTGGTGATCAGAGAATACGTAAGTTTTCCTCCAGCTCCCAAGTCTGGGTCAGTGGCATTGATGTAGCCAACAGTAATTCTTGAGTTTTCATTCTCATCAATCAAGAATTTAAATGTATCTTTTGTAAATTGTGGCTCAACATCATTGATATCCATCACTTGAATGGAGAATTTACTGTTACTATGAAGAGGAGGAGATCCTTTATCTTGACAACTGATTACAATATCATGGTGTTCTTCTTTCTCTCTATCCAGGGGATTTTTCAGTGTCACTTCATATTTCTTTGTACCTAAATTCTGAAGCTGGAAATTATCATGGTGAAGGTGACAGGTGACCTCTCCATTTTGTCCTTCATCATTGTCAGTAACTTTAACATATGCAATAAAGCTGCCAATTTTGTTACCTTCAGAGATTTCGACCATGTTGGTAGTTGATTCAGACACAAAATTCACATCAATTGATGGTGCACTGTTTACTTGACCCATCACATTTACATAAATGATTGCCAAAGAACTTAATGGTGGACTTCCTCCATCCTCAGCTTTTATATACAATTTATGTATCATTTCATCTGAATCAAACCTTTTCTGCAAGAAAATCTGCCCAGTTTTTTCTACTAATTCGAAGAAAGATTTTGCCCTCTCGGTTGTCTGTCGACTCCAGTGATATGAAATTCTTCCATTTTGTTTTGAATCCAAATCAGTAGCAGATAATGTAAGAATTGGTGTGATTTTACTGTCTTCATTCTTTATTGAAATATTATACATTTTCTCAGTAAATACTGGAAAATTATCATTAACATCATTGACTGAAATGTGAACATTCAATGTATTTTGTTTTGGAGGAGATCCTGCATCTTTAGCCACAATTTGGACTAAATAAGTATCTTTCGTTTCTCTGTCTAACTTTTCTTCTAATTTTATTCCAACTTGTGATATTCCTTCAACACTTGGAGCAAGGTATAAAGTAAATGGTTCATTTTTCATTTTTTTAAGTTCATAAGAAATCTTTGAATTTAAAAATCCAATGTCATTGTCATTAGCATTAGGAATTATTATTTTAGTTCCCTTTGCATCATTTTCTGAAAATTGAATATCAATTTGTTTTTCTGGAAATTCTGGTTTGTGGTCATTGATATCTTTTATGATGACTTTGATTTCTAAAATTCTCATTGAAGAAGTTCCTTTACGAACAGCAACATCAATAAGCTGAAAACATTCTTCATTATGTTTACACATTGCTTCTGCATCCAATGTGACTATTGCATATAATTTTCCTGTTTTCTTGGAGACTTGAAAATATTGTGAATTACCAATTTTACTTTTTAGCTGACTGAATGTAATGAGCTTCTTGTCTTGATGAGGAATATCTTCCATTATCCTAGAATCTGCTGCAATGTCTCCAATGTAGGTTCCAGGACTCTTTCCTTCCTCTACTGTATAGGTTAAATCTTCACTGAAACATGTGTTCAAAGTAGATAGGAGCATAAATGTCCATGCCACAATTTCACCTGAGAAAAGTGGAAAATATTATTTCATACATTTTTTTAAATATAAGATTGATTTAGGAATATCTAATAAAATTATTTGATCTAATTCATAAATGTTTTTATATCTATGTTTTATTTTAAAAAATCATCAGAAAATAATTTGAAATTTAAACCTATCAAAAATATAGTTGATATATTTCTTTACAAACATAAAGTCCATGGTCTTTCCCTGAAGTATTTTTATTTACTAACAATACTTATATACAGCACATTTACATTCCAAACAATGACAATTGAAATATCTTTGTATCATCCTACATGAAGTAACTGTTGACAATTAATATGTTAAAAACATCTACTTACTTAATTAGCTCTACACAAAAATTATCACAACAACCAATTTCTATTTTTTGTTTTTTTGAGCCATTTTAGCCAATATGCTTGATTAATCTAGAAAAAGGTAAACTTCAATTTAGATGTAAAATAAAAAAAATAAGCCAATGAAATGATTAACTTTTACTCAATTTGATTCAGATCTAAAATGAAAATGTTCAAAAATAAGTAAAAATACCATTCTTATTGATTTCATCATCTATGTAGGTACATCAATAAGCCTAATCATAATTGAAAAACATTTATTTTACACAATGAATATATAATTTATTATATTTTCCTTCCTTGCCAATGCACTTTACCAAACACTTCTACATTAACCATATAAATTAAACATTATACAGTAAAAATTTCAGATAAAAAGTCAACTATTAACTGTAACAGACTTATTAATTCACCCTCATAGAAATATCCTTTACCTTACCATTACAGGACTGAATAAACTGAATACTCACTTTTTTTTTATTGAAAGAAAATATTATGCAGTATGTTGTTTTTAATTATAAATGACAGTTTTATTAATATATGAATTATTATAGTTAAGACTAAGTAGATATTGTTAATAATAATAATTTATAATGTTCTTTTAATAAAATAATCTTTTTTTTTGTTTTAATAATTCATTTTTAATACCTTATAAAATGAAAAATTCAAATATTCAAACATTCAGCTAATAACAGTGTCTTTATGCAGATCCATTAATCTGCTCATGTTGAAATATTCTTTACATTTTCATTAGAGGACTTATTGAACTGAATAAGTAGTTTCTTCTTAAAATCAAATGTAAAGAATTTTTTAGAAAACTTTCAGTTAAATTTATTGGCTTATATAAAAGATATGTAGACACCTATTAAAATAGACTGATAATTGCTTCCTTATTAAATTAAAAATTGTAGTTATTACTTCTCAATCATACATAAAAAAAGGCAGAAACCTGTTAAAATATTCATAAACTGATCAGTTAAAATAATTATATGCTCAATGCTTTGCTTCCATGATAACTTTATTAGTTCAGCATTTATTTCCGAGGTTGTTGTAGAGCTTGTACAATAGAAGCCTTTTATTTTAAATAGCACTGTCTTTCATCTTCATTTTTAATTGCTCTTTTTGTATTAGGACTCACTTTTGTCATCCACCTATGGAAACAGTGTGCATACAGGATTAGTTCTTAACTGACAAACAATAAAAAAAAGGGATAATCAAAAAAAATAAGTAAAATTTAAAATGAAAAAACATAAAGATTTTATTTTTTAAAGAAAAATTGAAATTCAGATTAGCTCTAATCAATAGCAGCTTCTCATCCTTTAAATATGAAATAATGTTCTGAATATTTTACTGTCTTGTCTTTTACATAGAAGAAACACTGGAAGATGCAATGAAATATTAATTTACATATGCTGCAAAAAATGAAATAAGAAAAAGATCAAAGAAAACTCTTTGATTTTATCACTTCTGAGTGTATAAATTACAGTAAATTATGAATTCTACTGTATGCCACAGTTATCTCCCTTACACTTACTGATCTCTCATTGCGTTTGGGATTTGGGTGTTATATTCTTTATATATATATATATATATATATATATATATATATATATATATATATATATATATATATAATACATTAATAATCCTGTAGGCCACTCATGGAAAAAGCGTTTCTTTGACAGTGAATATTTATTTTTTTCAATGTATTTCTTGCTAATGCACTAATAATTCTCCATAGATCACATATTGAATATCATACAGTGAAAATTACAGGTCAAAATTTAACTAAAAACTGTGTCAGGCTACTGACCTATTGATCAATCCTTGTATATTTTCCTGTATTTAAATGTAAATTTAGTCTGTATATTGAAATATACTGATCTATCATTCGCATGTGTATAAATTCACATAAATTTCTTAGAAAAATCAATAGCAAAACAGTATGATATTTAAATGTGTTAAGACTTGTTAATCGAAATCCGTGATTGTCTTCAATGAAGTATTTATTTTTTGTACATCCACTATAGTTACCACACAATAAAAAATATTTTTAAAATTTTAATATATGCTTATGAATATTGAATATACAGATTCAAATATGTTTTTACTGCTGTGGCTACAAGATGAAAAATACTACTTCAGGTTAAATATACACATTTGAATGTATATTTTCAATAAAAAGAATGATCAAGTATAATTTCTATAGGGAATAATATATTAATAACTATGTTTCATGATAGTTGTTACATTTAATATACAAAATTTATTTGCAAATATAACCCTATTATGTGATTCAGATAGTATAAATCAATCATCAACACAAGAAAAAAACTTTATCAACAGCCAACTGTTCATTTTTCATATTAAAATCATTAAAATTATAACCTTTAAAAATACTTTTATTTTTCTAGTTATTTCTTAAAATTCATAAGCTGCAATTTATGTTGACTTAAAAAAATATTCAGCCTGATCACAAGAAATAAAAAGATATTCAATTTCAATTAATACAACAAGTTAATATTTTCAATAGGGCAAACATAGTTTTTAAATTCATACATGACACTCAATACTATTTTTCTATTGTGTTGCTAAATTTATATTTTAAAAATATTATTTCATTACTGCTTACAAAAAATAATGTAGAGTGTTCTTTTTAGCTTTAAAAATGTTGTAAAAAGAAGTGGCTTAATATTAAAAAAGAATATACACCAGTATATAATCATTTCTATATCTATAGATTATAATATGGAATAACTATCTGACATTTTGTCATAAATATATATATATATATATTTTAATAGAACAAAATTTATCCCTGAATATTTATTTTATTATTTAAAATTATTATTCAAAACTCAAAATATTGAATGAAATAACTCAAGATTTGTTAGTGTTTGGAAGTAAAGCATATTTTTTAAGTAAAGTTGTTTTTTTATTAAGATCTGGTATGGTGACTGGTAACATGGCTGCCACAAAAACTTTGGATGATTCAGATCCACTAAGTAATATGTTCATAAATATTTATTTTTCTCTCAAATTTCTTTTTCATTTTTCATTGATTTAAAAAATATTTTAAGAAAATTATTATTACTTCATAATATGATGGATTTATCATGAATTATTTTATTTGCTTGTCACATCATACATATAAGAGCTTACTGGAAATAGAATGAATATATTGGATATCCTCTTTAAGAGAAGCCATGTTGGAAGAGAAATAGAACGTAAACAAATTGTCAACAATTTTTATTTGTAACAAGTAGAAGGTTTTTTCTTTCTTTCTTTAATTTTTAATTTATATATTATCCATATAAACTGAAATATTTTCTTTTGTTTTAGAAATGACTGGATTAATGCAAAAATTAAAATTCATCAAGACAAAGACCTAATTTTCCACCATATATCAAATGATTTTTGCATTGTATAACTGATTTATTGTCATCACTCTGGATTTAAAAGAAAACCAAGTAAAATGCAAGATAATTTAAAATATTCTTACCTCTCTTCATTGTGTTTTTAATGAAGTTCAATACTGTAGAGACTGTCTAAATCCTTTGTTGTCATGGGTTAACTGTATTAGTTGTATGTACATGAGAGAGGAAGAAGTAGGGGAATATAGTGTGAGAGAGAGAGAGAGAGAGAGAGAGAGAGAGAGAGAGAGTCAATATGTCCTACTAAGTATATAGGATGTGTAATGGGTGTTCATTTTATTTTAGAGATTTTGTTCATAATAATACTTTATATAAAATATGTTAATAAAATACTTTACCCCAGTAATTTCATTCTTACAAAAAATTACTAAGATTTTAGATACATTTGTTTGCATAAGAAGTATTCATTTTAAAGTAAATAATATCTCATAAAATAAATTTTAATCCAGAATTTATTGCAATTCATTTACTTTGTACTACTTTCTTCTATACTTCCATGTTGGACACTTAATAAATCACATTCTTAGACTACAATTTACTACAAATGCATGCGCACGCACGCACACACAATATACAGTATGAAATTTTCTGTTTGTTTTTGTTTTTTCTGTCCATAGCTCCTGTTAGAATATGTCACTTTCAGCACTCCAGACAAAGATTAGAGTGTGTTATCTGTACTGTGGGAATCTAACTTCCTTAAATAAAAAAATCTATATATTTAGAGGTCTGTTTTTTTCTTAATTAGTAATCATTTTTGCGGAATTATTAAATTCTATTCTCTTCAAAACAATATCTGCATATTTTATATCTTATAGTTTTTAAAATAACCTGGGATTTTTATGGATATTACACTCTGATCCTTAGCAGAAGTATGAACAATCCTATCACTTTTTTTTTGTGTGAATTATGCTAATATCTACAGATGAACAACTGTTAGTATTCATCTTTTTGTTTTATTAAGTAAAGGTGTAAATGGCATAATTTTGTATATCTTTTACTCATTAAAATTGGTCGTTACTTTTAATTAGATATGTTTAAGAAATAATTTCAATATGGTATAAAGTAAAATATTCAGTAGTTCTATAAGAACAAAATGATCTTATATTTTTGGGAAGTACTTAAATTTTATACATTGTGTTATCTTTTCTAAGTTAGAAATAACTAATAATAACTAATAAAAAATTTGCATGTTATTATGAGGAAAAAAAGCAGTATGTAGATTTATTCAGTATTTGTGAGATTAAACTTCCTTTTGCTGCATACATGTATTGATAAGAAACTGGATTGGTGTGGGGACATATTTCATAATGCTTTTCATGAATTAAGAAGAAAAAAAAAACATATAAATTTGATTTGTGTCAATGTACATTTTGTATGCTTAGAATTTGAAATAAAAAACGTTTTAGCATTCAGATATATAAAACTAATATTAAATTTCTGTTACAAACTAAAATTGTGCGGAGTTATTTCCCTTGTACTAATAATGCGTCGACTTGTCGGATTGTTTTTGTTTTTTTACTTCGTCTTTGAAAATCATAAAAGATTTGGATTCATTATTCTAACTTTGTGATTATTTTAAAGAGATTGTGCCTCTATTTAGGAAGGAGTGAAGAATACTAATTAGAATTTTATAGCTATCTCTGTTATATCGAGAATTTGAATGATTAAAAATATTATGTTTAGCATAAAAACAAATCCCACCAAATTATCATTCACTTGCAAATAAGACTGGAAATTGTTTTATTCTCTAATTTGGTTCAATTTAAGTGTATCGTTCTAATAGAAAATCTTATTTAGATATGTCATTTTTACCTGGATTGATAAATATCACCTGAAGATCAGACACATAAAACTCAGAGTTGTGATTTATTATTATCAATATTACTTTTTATTTTTTACTCTTGTTATATTTGATACATTGTACAAATCTTGAGCATCGAGCATTTTCATCTTTTAGTGATTTTACTACCATTTCTAGTTTTATCAAATAGTGAGTGTTGTAATTCTAATTGCTGTCCATCGTATCTGATGATGACACCATGTGAATCTGTTTTCTCCATTTTATTCAATCTCTGGTTGCTTCTTGCCAACTGCCTATGGGGATGTTGAAGTCCTCCAGGTTTCTCTTGATGTTGTCTTTGTACCTGAGCTTTGGTCTACCGATTCCACATGACCCCTCTCTCAGTTGAGAGTACAGAATCTGCTTTGGCAGTCTGTTATCCCCTAGTCTATTTAAGTGGCCAGCCCATCTCAGCTGGACAAGTATGCCGTGCATCCCACAGAGTCCATTTATCTCCAGGATGGTCCTGTTTGAAACATGCTGCCACCACTTGACATTTGATATACTGCACAAGTGACGCATCATGCAAACATGTAGTCTGTGGTAATCCATTTTGTATACCATCCAGGCTTCCACACTGTACAGGAGGATTGAGCGAACTATGGTATGGTATACTGCACATTTAGTTCTCAATGTGATGTCTCTGTTGAACCAGAGTTGCCACTTCAGTTGGCCAAAGGCTTTGGAAGCATTTGACATTCGGAGATCAAGCTTTGCATTGAGTCTGTTGTTGATGTCAATTGTGGAGCCCAGGTATCTGAAGGTATTTACTTGAACTAGAACCTGACCTTCTATGAATATGTCTTGTCCAGTGTCATGTGATGTTGGAGGGGACTGATACATAACATCAGGTCTTATTGAGATTTATTTTTGAACCCAAATGCCTTTGCAGAGTCCGTGAATTGTGTGATTATTTCCTGGGCATCTTGGTGGTTGTGTGCCAGGAAGGCAGTATTGTCTGCATACAAGAGTTCACACACCAGGACACTTTTGATCTTTCTTGCAGATTTGAATTGTTTGATATTGAACAGGTCTGCCCCCCCAGTCTGGTCTGTATCCATACTCCTTGGGTGGACTTAGTGAAGGCATCAGATAGGAGAACAGAGTGGGTGCAAAGACACAGCCCTGTTTCACTCTGTTCACAACCGCAAATGACTCTGAGAGTTCTACCCTTAAGCTGACCAATGTCCTCATTCCTGTATGCAAGGCAGATATGAGCTTGGTGGACTCGTCAGGGTATCTCAGTCTGTAGGATGTCTTATAGTGCTTTTCAGTTCACCATATCGAAGGCTTTTGTGAAGTCAACAAAGATCATGTAGAGGGTTATATTCAATGCATTTCTCCTGGATTTGTCTCAAGGAAAAAATTATGTCTGTGGTTCCCTGGTTTGCATGGAACTCACACTGTGCCTCAGGTGGAAATTTCTCTGCTATGATTGATAGTCTGTTGAGCAATATGTGGGAAAACACATTTCCTGGTATGGACAAAAGTGAAATACCGCAATAGTTGCTCCAGGCGCATGTGTCTTCCTTCTTGAAAATGTTGTGTAGTTCAGCATCCCTTCAATTTTCAGGGACTTTCAACTTTTCCTAAGCATCCTTCACAATGATGTAGAGCACCTCAGTAGGTCGACTACCTCCTTTCTTTATGACTTCTGGATGCAGTCCGTCTGCACTAGGGGACTTTCCGTTGCAGACCATGGAGATAGCTCTTCTTGCCTCATCCAAGTCCAGACATTTACTCATCTAATGCTGGATTGGTCTTTGTTCAATGTTGACAGCTATATGCTGATCCACAGTTGATGGTTCATTGAGCAGTGTGGAAAAGTGGTCTTCCATCTGGCAAGAAGGTCACTATTCTCTGTAAGCAGTGTTTTGTTGTCAAGAGCCAGCAGTTGGTCTGGGTGGTTCACTTTCAGACCCCATACACTTCTTATGCTCTGGTAAAAACCTATGGGGTCATCTGAGTCTGCAAGACTTTGGAATTTGTCTGCTTTCGTCATCCACCAATTATATTTGAGTTCTCTGCACCTCCATAGGAAGCTCTAGTGATTGTGCCAAGCATATTAGACCTGGCGAGGTTCCTGCTGTCAATGAGTTCTAGTTCCGTACTGTTTCTTTAAAACCAGTCCTTGTGCCTCCTTTTTATAGTACTGAGTTTCTCACTGGATTCTTCATAGACGATTGATTTAAATTGTTCCATTTTTCCTCTACAGTACCTGGTGGGACTTCAGTCAATCTCTCATTCAGAGAGGCTTCCAGGCCCACCCTGGCGCTCTTAATCCTAATCATTTTGGTGTCTCAAGTTTCTTAGTTGGCAGATTGCCTTTTCTCATTGTCTGCTTTACTCATAGCCTGGTGCATTTTATCATGACATGGTCAGTACTGCAGTTGGCGCCTCTCATTGCTCTCGTGCGCATGATGATGTAGTCGATGAGTTTTTGTGAATTTCCTTGTGCTTGAAACAGGTGTTGGTGATAATAGCAAATTGCCATTGGTATTGACCTTACCCATCCCAAACATATCAAGAACCTTCGGCAAGGTAGAGTGTGATTTACCAAGCCTAGCATTAAAGTCTTTGTCAGAGTTTGGGATAGCACAAAGTATTTGGTGAATTTGGTCATAAAAGATGTTAATGTTTGCAGCACTGTTGGTCATAGTTGGGGCATAAGCAGCGATCAGGGTACAATATCTACCTTTGACCAACAGAAGCCTGAGAGTGATAAGAATATCACTCACTGATCCTCAGGCATATTTGACAAAAGACCATTTCTGACAGTAAAAGCTACACCAGATTTGCTTCCATCAGTTAAACGCTTCCCACTCCAGTAGAAAGTGTAGCCTATCTCCTCTCATGCTGCCATTCTCAGCTAATCTGACCGCTCAGAGTGGCAATGTCGATATTGTATTTTCGAGCTCTTCGGATCCTTCTTTCTGGTCTATTTGAGTTGGGTCTATCGAGTATTGTCTGTATATTCCATGATACAAGATTGAGATCTTTCTAAGTTTGGATCTTTTTTATTCTGGGCAATCTCCTGCCAGTATGGGTATTTATTTTTGTTGGAGTACATATTTTGCAATGAAAAGCAGGCAGAGTTTGTTTAGGATGTACAAGGGTTTACCAGTTGTTTGTACGTTCCTCTCCTCCACCGAGAATGTGCTGAGCTGACAAGGAGTGTCCAAGGATGGGATCAACATCTCAGTGGTCACAGTGACTGGCCGGGAGTATATCAAAGTATATATATCCAACCTCACAGGTTGTCACACATCTGGCTTTGTCAGGGTTTGTCCTTCCATATAATAATGAGCTAGAAAGAAGTACAACATGCCTCTCGAAGCTCAAAAAACAAAACATATTACCTGTCTAAAGTGACACTAACAGTAATATTTCGTATTTCAAATACAACATAATTATGAATTTGTATTAGTAGTCATAGTATCTTTAGTAAGTGTCTTCTCACGTTAAGCATGAATAGCAGTTCTCCCTGGCCTCTAAAATGCCAGGTTATTAAATAGTCATCGAGTAGGTAAGTATAAAGTTGGGTGCTCCCTGCAGACGCCCATACTACTTAGTGAAACAGTCCATTTCTACTCTACACACTCCCTCCCCCCTCTGACCACAGAATGGATTGATGTGGTCAACTGTGGGTTTGCCTAAGAATATGTATGCGACTGGCCTTGTATTTGTCGATACATATTTCTCGGGACTCGACTGTTTTGAGGCAACCATTGTATTGACTGATATTGGTTTTCCTTAGTAACCTATATTGAATCCTCGGTATTGATTTCCATCTGTTCTGGTTCATTACTAGGGCTATCTGTTTGTTGTTCCAATAATGGATTATAACCAGTGTTGATCCCTGTAGGGAATTCCCCAGGTAGCTGCGGCACGACCCCAGGGTCTATAGGAGTATCATACAGTTCTGGCCTTGGCATGGTAAATGTATTTTCCGTGTTGACATCTTGATCCAACCATGAATTGGAGTACTATGGGGTTGAAGGACCTGCCTCCTGGGTAGAATGTTGTAGGTTGTCTACAAAGGGGTGGATCCTATGGAGGAAGTGACAATTGTGCAGAGTTGTATTCTTGGGAATCAAAATATTTCAAAACATCTTTGTGTAATTCAAATTTATTAGATGAAAGGAAAAGCTTTAAAAAGTCAAACCAAATTTAGAAAAAATAGAAATACTAATATGTTGCACCCATGAGACAACAAGTCCCCCTTCTTAAACAAAAACGTAAATGTTTGTTTACCTTCTCTATCTCCAAGAATTGCTTATACACATATAAATATACACACACATACATATAAATATACACACATATATATATATATATACATATACACACACATATGCCACTGATTTATCCGTCATTTCCAAGCTGACTAGTCAGTTGAACTTTTGCTCGAGTGTAGGGAGATTAGCGGCTTCGGTTAAACATTGGTTCTGGTGTTCTTTGTTGGTGAGTCCCGCAATCATTTGCCTATCTATTATATCGTTGGAGTAGTTAACCTGCTGTCTACAGCTTTCTGTGTTGGGTCAATCCACTGATTTGGCTTGGGCTCATAACCTTGCTAAGAACTGAGTGACTGGTTCACCTTCTGCCTAGTATGTTGAATGGAAGATTTGCTGGTAAACTTTCTTGTGCAAGCCTTTCACAGCAACAAACCAAGAGACAAGAGTCATTCCTAAGTAGCTGAATTTAAGGTTTCCACCCCTATCAGGTCGAAAAGGAACCTGTTGACTTCTAATGAGCATATCATTCTCAGTTCATTGCGTATTTCAACTGGGTTGGTAAGCCGACACATCTCTTTATAATGAGTCCATGCATCCAGATATAATGCCCAGTCGTCGGTTGCATTAGGTTCTATAACAGGATGGTCTGGTTTCTTTCTGGACATCTGCATCATATTACGGGTTACGTCTCTTTGAAGGGTGATACTTTCCTTCTGTAGCTCAACCATTTGTTGCATGAGTTGAGCAATCAACTCGAGAGTCCCGCCTGATACAGATGCCATGTTTTCTTCTACTTGTAATCCAGATTCTGTCTGCAGCACCATTTGTAGTAGTAGTCATAGTATCTTTAGTAAGCGTCTTCTTGCATTAAGCATGAATAGCAGTTCTCTCTGGCCTCTAAAATGCCAGGTTATTAAATAGTCATCAAGTAGGTAAGTATAAAGTTGGGTGCTCTCTGCAGACACCCACACTACTTAGTGAAACAGTCCATTTCTACTCTACAATGAATAATAGAAAAAAGAAATACAAATAACATTTATTGAATTATTTGCTTAATAACACTATTTTAATAATAATGTTATTTGTTTTATTTTGGATTCAAAATTGATAGCATTATACTTTAAAAACAGATTTCTTGTTTGAATTTGAATTAATAACAAAAGGACAACATAAAGTAAAAAATAGAAAAATAAACGAATAAAACTATAATTAAGAAATTTATATTGCTAATAATCATTAAAAGTAATTATTCTTATTAATTAGATTTGAATGATATTAGAATTTAATTATAATAAATTCATACAATAAAAGTTGAGATAATGGAGTTTGCTGGTATTTTTATGTTTGATGTAAACTCATTTCTTTGAAAATAATTTCATTTTCAAGTATTTTTATACATTGTGTCTACAATTACATGAGGTACTGGTATTCTAGTCCCATTGTCTTACTGTTCAAATATTTTTACAAAATTTAGTTTTTATTTACTATTTTGAAATACCATCCAGTGAAGTTGTCAGCTTGTATATCAGTATCAAAATATCTTATAATTATTATTATATCAATAATACTCATTAATTCACAGATTATAAAGTAGCTGTATATGGTTAGTTAAAAAATCATTAGATTATAAAGCTAGTTAACAGGTGCTTAATGCTTAGTGCTTAATGAGAAAATCTTATCTTGGTTTACGCAAGTTTACAAAATATTTGGCCTAAGATATAAAGGGCAACATTCAATGATGTATCTGGAGACAAAAAGTTTTGACAAATATTGAATGATTATTGTATTGAGTATAGGTAAAAAATTTAAAAAGGAGGGAAACAAGCATAGGATGAAAAAAACAAAAAAACAAAAACAAATAGGAGATAAATATAACAAAGAATAACTGAAATAATTAAAGTAATTCATTACTTTATATCCAGATGTTTTAGTTTTTTTCTCCATATTTGATAGTTGAAACTAACAAAGTTACTGGTACTGCCTAGAACAAAAGACAACTATCATAAGAATAAATTTATCACCTAGCTTTTATTGTAATCCCTAGATATTACTTCTCTTAACACCTATATGATGGATAAAATAAACATAAAAGATGAAAGGCTATAAACATATCTTTGATGGCTTTCAAAGAATCACTTAGTATAGATCAGGTCTGCATAAATCAAAAACAGTTTTTTGAAGGGTTCATCATCAGGTCATGCTCACTGCATGGACTTCCATGACTATCTCTCACCGCATCTGGCAATTCCTCAACACAGCATCCAGTATCTACACAAAGCTGGTAAATGTAAGTTTTTGCTGCTCAGCCAACTCTGGTGTGTCTATGTGTAGGTGTTCACAAAAGGACATCAATCCTCCAGCAGTGTCCAGTATGTCTTATTCATCTTACTTGGATGATTTGTGTGACAGGAAGTAAGCTGCTTTTTTGTGCGGTTCTGCTTCCAGAGTTTGTTCAAGACAATATGCAACATCCTTGTGTAGTTCCCATCTACCTTTTTCTGTGTTTTGTTAAAGTCCTACTGATGCAGCCATACAGTAGCACTGACACAGCTCCAGCTTGGAATAATTCTTGCTTTATCTTATCAAAGAGATCAAATTTCCATATGATTGATAATCTGTCAATGGCAGTCCATGCCTTTCCTATGTATATATTGACTGCTTTCTGTAGAGGAGATATTTTTTACATAGGTATGTGAAATGGTCTACTAATTTTGGAGGCTTACCATCCAGTGTGAAGATATTCCCATCTTGTTTCCATCACATGAACTCCAAGAGATCTTGCGGGGTTTTTGTTGCCTGTATACTGCACACCTAGAGAGATAAATTGTTAAAGCTTTTTACATTAAAAATTGTTAGTATGATTTTAAATCTTATCTGGCGGGATATTGAAATCTATATCTTGTACACCACTAAAGGCAGCTTTTAAACAAATAGTTAAAAACAAAATTATTGTACAAGGGGTAGTGGGCTGAAAAATCCTTTGTCCAACCAAGAAAAGAATGATTTTTAAAAAAATGTATTCAATTTAAAAAAATAAATATTTCATTTTTTGTAACTTATAAAGTTATTCCCTTTTTTTTCAATTTTTAAAAAAGTACTTTTAGGCTTTGTTGATGAGTATTTTTGTAAAAGCTAAAATAACTTTCTGCTTGATTTGAACAGGTAGATTTTCTCTGTTTTCTGATCAATATGAAATAATAATTGATAGGCAATTGCCAGTTAGCTTATTATGGGATAGCACTAACAAGTTATTTTCTAAAGATTTTCTCAATATTTGTAGGTTAGAAGTAATTTTTCACCATATGACCACCTTCAATCAAACACTCCAACTGCTTGCTGGCTAGGCCTGTTAGAGGGATAGCCTTGATAAATTGATTAGGTTTATCTCAACTGCTTGTGTCATTAGATACCTTTTTCTTTTTTTTTCTTTTTTTTTCTTTTTGTTAAACCTATTCATCAAATATTTTAAGTCAGCTGACTCTCATATATAAGTCATTATATGTAAGTCATAAGTGCAGTAATTGATTTAGATAGATTATTTGACATTAATTGCTGTTTATAGAATGAAAAAACTTAATTCAAAGAGTAGGGAAAATCCTCATTTTTGGTTAAGTTTCTGCTATTTATGATATTATTTATGGATAGGTTGGAACTTCTGCTTGTTTACAGGTTCAAGATTATGACATCAGATGTTTGAGACCTGAACATACAGGGGCATCATCTTACTGAAATTTAAAAAAAAATCATTTAAGTATAAATAGTTAAGAAAGAAAGAATGTGAAGAGGAGAGTGAAGATACAAATTTGAAAGGAAAGAAAAATTTTAAAAGAGAGAAAGAACACAAAGTGATGCAGAGGAGGGATAAGGCTGAAGCATAGAAACTTATAGTAAGTAAGGAAAATAAAGAAAGTCTATGAATTGGAATAAAAGAAAGAGATTATGTTGTCTACCTAGTTATAAAAAAATGAATGGTTATATTTGAATTTCTTTTACTATAACAGAAGACTTCCTCATTGCTCTGTAATGAAACTATGTTGTATGACACAAACACACACACACACACGCACACATACACACACACATATGTGTGTGTGTGTGAAATCACATTGTGTTTTATATGAAATTAAATTTTTCAATGAAAAAATATGCCAATTTTTAAAATGATTTGACTGAAGATACTTAAAAGCTAAAATTGAATATTTGATGAAATAAATAATAATTCAAGAATTTGTTTTTTATTAATTGTTGATAAAGAACAATTATTAAAATTTGACTGAAACTTTTTAAATTCTTAAAATGAAAATAATAGAAAACCCAAAAATATTTCAGGGTTTTAATTATACCAAAAGTTTATTTGTGTGTACACTTTTCTGACTATCATAAGCAACCTAATAAAAAGCAATAATTTGTTTGGCTGAATAATTGCAGTCAAGTATGTTTATTTCTATGCATGAATTAATGAATCAATTAAGCAAAAAACCAACAAAAAACTAATATTTTGCATATGTCAGGTAAAAGATAAGTATAATTTGATAAAATTGTAGATTAAAAACTAGGTTGAAGCTTGAAAGTCATAAACCATGTAGTGCTAGCTGTTTATAAGAGTTGCTTCCCTTCAGTTAGTCAATAATAACTTGAACACATAAACTGTGCATTACTTTTAGAAAACCATTTAGGAGATGGAGGGGAGCTTACTTCTAAAAGAGAAATGCAAAAGTAAATATACCAAAGAAATTATATGTTCTACTTTATATTGGTTGAATTTGATATTTGTTACTGATGAAAGCTTCATTTTTAGAGTATGCTAATAAAAATTATGTTTCACATAGATCTTTGTTGATTTCTTTTTTGTAAGTTTATCTATGAAGGAGTCTCTGAAAGTAATGCAGCCTATTTATTTCCATAGAAAATACAACAGATACAGAAAATAAAATAACACCATTGGATAGAGCAAGGATTATTAATTGTTTATTGGCTTCATTTGCATGGATGACCTGATCAAGGTGCTCTTCATTTTGTGGAGAGCAGTCCATGCTTTTCCTATTAAGTATTGACATTGCGTTCTGTAGATGAGAAATTACTACCTAGGTATGTGAACTGGTGTGTTGCTTATCACTCACATTGCTGTTGCCACAGCAATTATTTACAATCTAGCTGTACTCACATTCACTGTTTTGTTCTCATAAATGTTCAGCAAACAATGATGAATGTCAATGGATACAATTTTCTCAATATGGAGGAATTAAGTGGTACATATCAGCTTTCTTGTCAAATGCCATTTTGTCTGACTGCTGCCAAGGCAAAAAAATGGATTAGTAGTAGATAGGTTTAACTTCTACTGCCATATCACTTACATCTACCACTGATGTAGTGGGGCAACTGGTGAAAATGTATATAGCCAGTGATGATGGTGATGTGAGAAAATAATGCTAAAAACATGCTCTGTTGAAATTCACTTTCGTCAGTGCTTGTTAAAACTAACGGACAGTAATATTCATCGGGTCAGAGTTATCTGCTCCGGATTCTTTTTTTTTGTACAGAGGTGAGTTACTTGCCCCTTAACCCTTTTTAGTCAGTCTCTGTAAATAAAAACGCACACCTCATGTGTATGATAAGCAGTCCTGTTATATTGCCTTGTTAATTGAGTTCAAGGTATCCCACGTAGAATATGTCAAGATGAGTACCTGTGCTTACCTGAGATAAAAAGTTATGTCTCTTTTTATGTGGAATTAAGTTTATTTATCATGGAAAGGTCATACCTTGGCGACGATTGTACTGTCTCTAGGATCATCACTTTTGTACTTAATTTGGGATCCGGACGACCTGGCAGTGTTGTTGAAAAAATTGGTTGACCAATTTCAAAAGAAATCATGGGCTAACAAATTAGCATTAAGGAGGAGACTGTATTCCTTTAAACTGAAGGAAGGTGACTCTGTTCACAAACACATCAAATTAATGACAGAAATGTTCAATGAGTTATCAGTCATCAGTGATTCAATTGATGAGGAAGATAGAGTAGTATATCTCCTGGCTAGCCTTCCAGAATCCTATGATATGTTGTTGACAGTGCTCAAAGCAAGTCAAGATGTGTCTAAGTGAGCCTTATTAACTGAACAACTGCTGCATGAGGAAATGAAAATGAGAGAAAAGGAAACTGGTTGTGCTGAGTTGAAAGCCATGACAGGGAAACACCATATCAATAAAAGGGGACCCAAGTATTTTAAATGTGGGAAATATGGACACATAAAACGTGTTTGTCGTCTACTCGGGGAAGATTCTAAAGAAATCTGTAAAAGGAACTGTCAAAAAAAGAAAGTTTTCTTAAATGAAAAAATGCAAGTGACGTCTAATTATTTCTCTAGTTTGATAAATTGTATTGACTATTGTCCTCATCTTTATTGTTATCTGTACAACATTGGACAATTGGACACATAGCATAGTGGATATAGGCATTGGGTTAAGACAGTTCTAAATTACAATTATCTCAAGGACAACAGTAACATAGAATAATAATTAACACAGCTTGATACTTGTACCCAGCTATGGTTAGCAGAATGAGAACACGATATCCCCATGGATTGAATAAAGGGTTGGGTTCAAAATTCTGTGATGACTCCCAATTATGAAAATAAGGTTCCTGAGTTCAAAAAGAAGGTTCCTGAGTTTGAGATGGCTTCCATATCTGACAAGAATTACCCAAAGAAGGCCAGAAGGCACATTAGCTGAAAATTGTGCAGATAACAATAAAGATGGAGTCTAATTATTCAAAAAACGAACACATTGTTGGACTATATGCTCACCATGCATTATCAACAAATAATGAAAAGAGCTCATGGATTGTGAACATGTCATGTATGTGATGATGTGAACAAGTTTATTAATTTCACAAAATTGGATAAAGCATATAACTCTTGGTGATGGACACTCAGTTGAAGCATTGGGAACAGGGACTATAGAATTAAATGTGAGAGTGTCTGATGGGAAGCAACAAAGATGCACATTGTATGAGACACTATATGTTCCTAAACTATCATACAACTTACTAATGGTGTCTAGAGCTACTAGATCAAGAAAGTTGTTCAATGTCATGTCAACTTCTGGGTGAAAAATGGAGAGTAGTAGCTACAGGTTTAAAAGTTGGGAACATGTACTATTTGAACTGCATTGAAGGATAGGGGGAAGCCCATGTAGCAACTACATGCTTGGGTGGTGACACAAAGGAGGGGATTTGGCATCAATGTTTTGGTCATCTTGGAGCAAAGAATTTACAGAAACTAGCAAGAGATCAGCTAGTAACTGGCCTTGATTATGATTTAACAAAAAACATCAACTTTTGTGAGCCATGTGTGGATGGAAAAGATCACTCTTGCGGTAGGCGAGTTACAAAACTAATCGGAATTGTGCATAGTGATGTTTGTGGAAGGATAGAAGCAAAATCACTTAGTAGAGCTGAATATTTTGTCTCATTTATTGATGACAAATTAAGATATATATGGATATATATGTAAAAATGGAATTGGAAATGAATCCAACAATATGAGGAAGAATGAATAAAGAAAAGAAAGTACAGAATGGATAATAAAAGATGAATTTAAATTCCCCAACAAATTTTTTCATTCAAAATAAAATTTCACTCTGATGAAGGTTGAATTTTCTCTGTGTACAGAATATTTTCACATTTTTCTATTATTATTATTTCATTTCATTTGTTTATTTAATGATAATAATAGTTTGAATCGTGTACACAAAGATAAACACATGTGTAAGTGATATTGATTAAATTCATCTTTTATTATCCATTCTGTACTTTCTTTTCTTTATTCATTCTTCCTCATGGATATATATACTTAAAAACAAAGGAGCAGTGTTTAAGAAGTTCATGGAGTGGAAAACCATGGTGGAGAATCCAGTGGTCATAAAATTAAAATACTACACACTAACAATGGCAGGGAATGCACTTCAAGAGAGTTTGAAGATTACCTAAGAAATATGCCATGAATGCACTTCCCAAAACACCAGAGCAAAATGGAGTAGCTGAAAGGATAAATCGGACATTGGTGGAAACAGCAATGTTAACAGATTGAAAGCTGTCTGAGAAATTTTGGAAAGAAGCTTTATCAACACATTCATATATTCAAAACCAAAGCCCAACAACTGCAGTACAAGTGATGACACCATATGAAGTATGTCAAGGCTACAAACTAAATGTGAACCATTGATGCATTTTTGGATGTAGTGCTTATGCCCACATACCAAAGGATGAAAGTTCCAAAATGGATCCTAAAGTGAAGAAGAGCATCCTCAAATATGGCATTGGAGTCAAAGGGTATAGACTCTTTGATACAGAAACATTAAGAGTCTTCCATAGCAAAGAAACTGCATTACTTCTTGTGTGACAAAATCGCTTATCCAGAGTCAGGGAAGATATGGATTGGGCAACTAGCATACACAGCAAAAGTTTTGAAAAGATTCCAAATGGAATATTCAAAACCTATAGCAACTCCCATTGATGCTGGTGCAAAACCAACCAATTCACAATATGTATGGCAAAGAATCCACAATATCATGGACGATTGAAACATATTGACATCAAGTTTAATTATATCTGAGAAGTTGAAATGAAAGCTATTCAACTGGAATATTGTCAAAGCAAGTACATGATGTGCTGACAAAAGCACTTGTGAGCTCACAATTTGTGAAGCTCAGAGAACTGTTAGGTGTTAAAGAAATGATAGACAGCAAGTAAGGAGGAATGTTGAAATTCACTTTCTTCAGTTCTTGTGTTTTTATGTGGAATTAAGTTTGTAAATTCCCAACACTATCCAACAATAGTCTTGAATTCTCTGTTCTTGTTATAGGAGTATTTGATTTCTGAGTGTTCTCCATATATATACATTTATATATTCCATATTTTACTATGTAATCTAGAGGACTGATAAAGATATTTCAATGTTGAGAATATACTTTTGCTGTTCTAGATAAGTTTTCTCATTTTTGAAAAGGTATTCATAAATTTAAACATGCTTTTGGATAAGGAAAGTTAAAAATATAGCAAAATGTTCTGTACATTATAAAGTAATCGATATTGTCTTTCTCTATTTATCTTACACATAAAGACACACACATATAATTCTTATTTTCATCATCATTAGGTCATGCTGACAGCATAAATTCCCATGACTCTCTTGCCAATCATCCCTATCGGTCATTGCTCTTGGCAGGTCTTTCTCACAACATTAAGAATCTGCACAGATTGATGTAGGTTTTTGTTGATCAGCCAACACTGGTGCGTCCATGTTTAGGTGTCCACAAGAGAATATCATTTATGGATTTGTCCTTGCTTCTCCAGCAGTGTTCTCTTGTTTGTTTCATTTGAATGGTTTGCGTGATAGGGGATAAGTACAGATGCTTTTTCGTGGGATGCTACTTCCAGGATTTGTCCAAGACAGCATGCAGCATTTCATGTAGTTCCCATCTAGCTTTTTCTCTAAGTGTTTCATTAGAGTCCAAGTGGTATAGCCATACGGTAGCACTGAGAGGTCAGATTTCCATATGATTGATAGCATATGATTTCCATATAGATTGATAGTATATGATTGTCTATAGCAGTCCATGTCTTTCCTATGCATATATTGACATTGCGTTCTGTAGATGAGAAATTACTACCTAGGTATGTGAACTGGTCTACTAATTTCAGTGGCTTACCATCCAGTCTGGAGATGTCTCTATCTTGTTTCAAACACATGAACTCCATTTAATCTGAGTTCACATTGAGGCCAATGCCTCTTGCTGCCTTCTCTGAGCTATGCAGCAGTCATTTAACTTTTGTAGGTGTATTTGCAAAAAGCTCTAAATCATTCGTGTAGTCTGCATCTACAATAGTTTCTGCAGGATATCTAGCTTCTTGCCTTTTTTAGTTCTAATGATGTTTGTAATATGTAGTCTAGGCATTTTATAAATAAAAATGGTGCTAATGTATCTCCTTGTAGGACTCCACCGACAATGTCAAAGAAATCTGTATCACCATCATGTGAAAGAAACATTGCTTTCATGTCTTTGTAGAGCATCATTATAGCAGTAACAGTTTTTTTGAGACCATATTCTAGTAGTATTTGCTCCATCTTTCCTCTTTGTAAGGAATCAAATGCCTTAGAGAACTTTACAAACAATAGTGTTGCTTCGAGATCTTTTGCTCTAATCACTTCTACAATTTGATGAATAGTCAGAATTTGAGAACTTGTAGATTGATTCCTATAAAACCCATTTTGATTTTTACCAGAGATGCAATTAAGAAGAAATTTTGGTTATTTCCTATAAGTCTAACATAAACATTGACTGATAAATTATTTATTTATTGATCTACTAGGAAAAAAGATTACGGGGTTAGGGTTTTGTTTATACACTTCCTTGCATAATTGAAGGAGTATATCATGAAACTTTCTTGTTTTCCATACTTCAGGAATTATTTCGTTGAGGCCTGATCTGGCTAATTTTAGCTTTGATATTGATATTCTTTTCCTACCATTAACTTCATTTACTGTCTGCTATGCTAATTTTGATTGTCTATCTTCTACAGAATTTTATCTGATTTTATCTATTTTGCCTTGGATTTATTCTAGTTAATAACTGTAAGAAAGTTAATGGCTTTTAAAACCAATATTATGTATATTCTATTTTTGTATACTTTATTTAAATATTTAATGTTGTATAAAATCTTTTTGCAAAATTTATTTATGTATACTTTTAATGATTATTATATAATATATTTTGTATAGCTATTTTGTATATTTCTTTGTAAAAAAATTTCATTCTTTTCATATATTTTATTTATATTTATTCTTAGTAAACTTTTTGGTATATTCTATATATCTTTGTCATAGTGACAACATTTACATTCAGTGAAGAGGTTTAGAACTACTGTGTATATTCAAAATTTTGGGGGAAACTGAGTTTAAGCTATCAGACTAAGATCAATTCACCCCTGTTTATACATCATGGGCTTGTGTGAAAGAATTAGGATCATCACTCCCGATGTCTTACATTATATTTTTTTACTTT
The DNA here is from genome assembly GCA_023376005.1 of Doryteuthis pealeii. Lineage (NCBI taxonomy): Eukaryota > Metazoa > Mollusca > Cephalopoda > Myopsida > Loliginidae > Doryteuthis > Doryteuthis pealeii. Next base: position 21,679,598 of record CM042151.1, read on the forward strand.
CTGTCCATCATATCTGATGATGACACCATGCAAATATGTTTCCTCCAATTCATTTGGTCTCTGGTTGTGTCTTGCCAACTGCCTATGGGGATGTTAAAGTCCTTCAGGTTTCTCTTGATGTTGTCTTTGTACCTGAGCTTTGGTCTACCAATTCCACATAATCCCTCTCTCAGTTGAGACTACAGAATCTGCTTTGGTAGTCTGTCATCCCCAAGTCTGTTTAAGTGGCCAGTTCATCTTAAGTTGCATTGGACAAGTATGTCGTGCATGCCAGGGAGTCCAGTTCTCTTCAGGATGGTCCTGCTTGAGACATGCTGCCACCACTCGATATTTAGTATACTATGCAAGTGACACATATTGTAGACATGCAGTCTGTGATAATCTACTTTGTATACCATCCAGGCTTCCACACCGTACAGGAGGGTTGAGAGAACTATGGTACATTATACTGCACCTTTAGTTCTGAAGATGTCTCTGTTGAACCAGACTCACCTCTTCAGCCGGCCAAATGTTTTGGAAGCATTTGAAATTTGGTGATCAAGCTCTGCATTCAGTCTATTGTTGATCACAACTGTGGAGACCAGGTACTTGAAGGTATTTACCTAAGCTAGAACCTGACACTCATTATGTTTTTACAGTGTCATGTGATATCAGAGGGGACAGATACATAACCTGTCTTATGAGGGGCAGACCTATTCAATATCAAATAATTCAGATCTGCAAGAAAGATCAAATGTGTCCTGGTGCATGAACTCATGTATGCAGATGACACTGCCTTCCTGGCACACAACCATCAACACACCCAAGAAATAATCACATGATTCACAGACTCTGCAAAGGCATTTGGGATGAAAATAAACCTCAATAAGATGAGGCTATGTATCAGCCCCCTCTGACATCACATGTCTTATATTTATTCAGATTTAATTCAAAATTCAACTACATCAATTTCAATGAATTGGGATAACTATTGTTCTGCTTTCATCTAAGGTTCCTTTTTGTCTCCCTCCCACTCCCTACAAATGTGACTACTCTGACTGACATCCTGTTTTCTGCAAATAATCAGCAGTTTCATGTGCTAGATGGAAAGATAAAAGTTAATTCTATGGATAGGATATAAATTGACATTGAGTTTAATGGACACCAAAGGTGGCCTATAAGTAAGTAAAAAATAATGATCAATTCAACTGATAAAATTCTTTAGTGGCCAATGTGAATTATTTTCTCCTAGGCTATTGTTCTGTAATGAGTTGTAGGTTTACTCCATAACATTAGAAACTTTATTAGAAACAGTTCATTAGCTGATTTAATCCCGTATTTGTTGATTTAAAAAAGTGAATCATATTTGTTATGTATGGTTTATTATTTATATTGCAATTGGACAATTACCAGCTTTAATGCTTTATATATTTTATGAAATGTACAATAAATGCTTATTGTTCCAATGTCTAATTAAAAGGATTGGTAAATTTTCTGCCCCCCAGTCTGTGGGTCAATTGTCTAATGAAGTAAAAATTCTGTATGCTTATAATGTATAATAAGCTTCTAGGTCAAAGGATTTTATCTTGAAAAAAAAGTATGTTTCATTAATTATGATCAAGTTTATAAAAGTCACAGATTTTTTGTTGCCTTTTTGTTCAAGTGTCTGCCTAACACTTCTCTATGATTGTTTTCCATATTTCTCTAATTAACTGTTTTGTATATCAATCCCAACCATAATATTTGTTGTTGGTATGTAAGATACCTTTCTTTAAATGCATGTACAATTAGCCAATGTCTAATATTCCTTTATTGCTGATTATTGGTTGAGTGCTTAAGGGGCTTAAATGGTGTAGTGATATGAAGGATTTGAAAATTAAAGAATACCTCTTTAGATGCTGAAAATTGTATTGGTAATGATATTAATATGGCTGGTATTGATTGATAAGGAAAAATTATGTTATCATAGAAATAAAATCATATGAGAACTACTTCATCAAGGAAAGTATTTTAAAATTAATTTCTAATATGAATGCATAGACTTATACACACACACACACACACACACACACACACACATATATATATATATATATATATATATATATATATCAATGATTGCAGTCTATTGATGAAACATTTATTTTACATATCAAATCAGAGATTAATGCAAACATTATTAAAAGAAGAAGGCTATTGAGGTAGTTATTTGCCTGTCTCATCTTAATCCTCGAAAACTGTCCAATAATTATGACAGATATGAATCAAAGATTTCTTTTTAAGAGTTACTTTCTAGAAGTTAAAAATGTAGTTTCAAACTTATGTGGTGTAAAGAGACTGAAGATTGATTTTTTTTTAATTAAAAATTTAAAATTTAGATAAAGACATGTGCACTACTGAGTAACATATAGTAAAGTGATGTCTAGATTTTGCCTAGACAAGTCAGGGTCAATTTGAATAAAGGGTTCTTGATAAAACAAGATTGTACAAGTGCAGCATCTTCCATATGCACCAGACCACTGTCTAGCTTTCTCAGTTTTATCTCAACGATTCAGTACCAATTTGAAAAAATATTCTCAATACTTTTTTATTAATTAATACAAAATTCGTTTTAGCAAAGCACAGGATTGTGCAAGTGCATCACCCTCTATATACACTAGATGTAGCTCAGTGCAACTTTTTCTTGTTTCCTAAACATTCACCTCAACAGTAATATTTGACAACATGGGGGACATTAAAAGAAATATGATGGCACAGCTTCATACAAGATAAAAAAAGGACTTTCATAGTTGCTTTGACCAAAACTTGTCAGTGTTACATAATTCGTGGGTAGCCTACGACTTATGTATGTAAGTGTAGTTAAAATTCAAATAATGGTTTGCTAAATGGAAAATTACCATTAACCATTGAAAAAAAGTTATTGACATCAGTTAACCTTTCACCGACCTGTACGCCAACTTCTGATAGGCTGAAAGAAAGATGTGTGAAAGTTAACTGGTTAGTTAGCAGATTTCGGCGTTAGTTAGAAGAAGCAGACACAGAGGTCCTTCACTCCTAAGATGTCAACTTCTCACCATGCAGTTAGAGACCCTTTTGGGCTGTGGGTTTTGAATAAAGAATAGACATCTTAAAAAAAACAACAAAGTCTTGCTTATTTATTACAATCAAGAAATGAGCATGGGTATATAACACCAGAATAAATGTGTTTGATGACAAGGATTTTAAAGAAAATTAATGTTTCATTCATTGTTCATTTGGTAAATACAGTTCTAGTCTTGATACTTTTTGAACATACCTATATAAGAAATTTTATTAAATTTGGTGTTCAGCAAGCTGCCACCAAACATCTTTTGGCTTTGTATTATTTGGATTTTTTGTTGTTATTCTCATCTTTATAAGGGTTGAGTTAATACAGTGACAATCGTCTAGCGATTGCAGGTTCAATCCTGACTAGAGGTGAAAATAACATAGAATACTTAGCATTGCTTAACACTTGTACCTAGTCATGGTTAACGGAATGAGAACAATTGACCCCAATAGATTGAATAAAGGGTACAGTTCGAAGTTCTGTGAAAGCTCCCTATTATGACAAGAAGGTTCCCGAGTTTGACGAGAAACACTTGAAGAAGGCTGGAGGGCACATAGGTTGAAATATTGTGTATATAACAATATAAATGAGGACAATTGCCCCCCAAATCCAAATAATACAAATTATCAAGCCCCATATAAAAAATTCAGACAAATGATGTTTTAGGCTATATAACAAAATATAGACAAAATATTGTTTTTAACTAAGCCACTTAAAGAAAACAATAAGTAATTTAACTTTTTAAACAGGAAATATTTAAAGCAAAAAGATACTTTTATTTATTTTTATTTTGATATAGTTTCATTAACAGGTTCAAGGATTTTCATAACTTGTCTTGTTTAGAAGTAACCAAATAATTTGGTGCACTTTGTATATAGATTCAGAACTATATTAAAACATGCTATTTAAACATTTTAGCTTAGAAAAATAATTTAGACTGTAGAACATATTTAGTAATTCGTTACTTTTTTTTCTTCAGCAAATTGAGGATCATTGTTAATAAAAAAAATGTAAAAATTAAAAAAAAACATGGTCTTGTCGTTTACTTAGTGGCATTTTCAAATGTTAATACATACATAAAACAAATAGATTAACATTTCCTCTTAAATGCAGAAGTCTTTCTCCTTTTTTTTTATATATTTAATGTTAATAAGAGAGGAAAATACCAATTTATAAAAATATGAAATGGAAAACTGGATCAAAAGAATTAAAGCTTTTTTAACAGAAATCCAAAATGTATCAAAACTCTTTATGTTTGACTCTAAGTCACTGGAAATAGAAGCTAATTTCAAGTAAATATTCGACAAAATCTTTAGGAAGGGTTTCAAACTCAACCATAATATGCTGTTTTTTGTTTTGGAAAATAAATGTTTATTTATTTTCCAAAGTTGTTGAGTGGTCTACTACAATATATACAAATGTATATTTTTCATAGTACACATAGCTACATTTTGCAGTCTATCATGCTATGGTACATAGTTTGGGAACCATCTTAATATAATTAACCAAATGTCTGAATATTTAAGGCATTATCATTTTTTATATGATTTCAACCAAACTTTTAGGAATTGTTTGGGTCATCACTTGAAAGGTTTTAAAATATATTGAAAGATCCAGATCAGACTAAAGTTGGAAATCCTGAGAGGCTGTAAATCTTCATCAAAAGGTCAAACAAGAAGGAGAACAAATATATCATAAGTAATGTTGTCTATCCAGAGATTCTTTTATGAGGAAAATATTTGTGATATCAAATTTTAAAAGTGAAATTGCTGTTAGGTATAAATAAATGAAAGATTTCAACGTAAAGTAATTCATGAACATCACTGACCATCTTAAAGTCTGTATATAATATGAGTAAGTACTGCTAGTTCTCATAATGTCTTGAGGCTATAAAAAGTTAATGTTTTTTTGTTTTTTTTACAATTGGTTATAACAAGTTAGATTTTTAATACAGAATATTACAAAAATCAAGATACATTTTTTATATTACTCTTAGAGCAAGAGTACAAAATACTTAAATAATATGTTCTTGGCAGAAAGATACTGTCCTGGCTAGGATACTAAACTGCCTCTGGTGGGACTTTGGGCAGTGTGGAGTACTTCTTTGTTGCAGATCCACTTTGGATTAGATAGGAATACTTGAAACCATATCATTTTGTGCAAGTTATTAGTATTTGAAAAGGAATACATCAAACCATATAAGTGTAAAATATAAAAAGTTATAAATATAATCAATCATTTACAAGTGAATCAAATTTCAGCATTAAATATACCTTAAGGAGTTGATATGCTGTTAAATAACTGAACCAAAATGTTAGAATCTCACTGTATCTTATTTGTTAGCACACAAAGCTCTCAGTAGAAACAATTTAGTGTGTTATTTAACACTACACAGTGATACCTTTAAGAAGTTTCTAAAAATCTCTCTCAGTATATAAAGGCTGAAGAATTCTAACATTAAAAACCCGCAAATATGGCCGACAGTTTTTCTTGGTATTTTTCGTTTTCTTTTGTTGAACTAAATTGACATTTTAAAGGAAATTTGGTTTCTTATACCTCATCTTTTTTAGTTTTCACATTTTTTTTCTTTCTTGCTCAAAATGAGTCTATTTCATGATTCCTATCTTTGGAAATATTTGCTAGTTGCCCCAAGAGAATAATTTCTCTTTGCAGTGAGAATAGAAGATGAAAAAAAAAAAAAGAGAGAAAATGGAAAAAATACAACAAAAAACAAGGTAGTAGATTAGTAAAGAGATATGCACATTCATCCTAAAAATACATACAGGCAATCTTGTTAATTTATTTATTAGATACATGAGTGAAAAATATTGAATCCTTTAAATAAAGTTTAAGGGGGTCATTTTAAAAGTGGATATGCTGTAGCCACAAAAGGTGCCTGAGTAATTGTCATTGATCCTCCTATTTCATCTCTTGCCCAGCCTACAGTTCATCCTCACTTTCCCCCACCAACATTCCTACATTACCTCAAACTCTAATGAAGCTTCACTGAGAATATTACATAGTTTAATAATCTTTATTCAGCAGGGATTTTATCATTTCTTACTTATACTTGGCAATCAATAAGTTCTTCTCCTAGGCATTTCTGGTTCATTAATTATTCCGCACTCGTGTGCTTTGCTTCCATTGCAGAAGCTGAGCAATTTGGGTGTATGTTTTCATACACACACACACACACACACACACACACACATACACACACACACACACACACACACACACACACACACACAGACAGACAGACTTTTCAAATGAATATATACCTGTATAAATCACAACACACTCAACTATATGAACCACCTCATATAAAGAAAAGTATGTATATACTATTTAAAATATACAAATTTAAGTAAAATAACACATTTTAGGTGATCATTCATATATATATATATATATATATATATATATATATACTCTAAAACATAAACATGTATATGTACACAAAAATGCCCATATGTATGTATGTATATATATATAGTTTTCTAGCTAATGAACACCTGTACTGATCACAAATTTTAAGATTATACACAAAAAAAAACTAAATACTTATATACAGCTTTAAACCGATACATACCCACACATCAGCAAAGCTTTAAATACACTTTCATGTCTTGAGATAGAGATGTATAGATACACTCAAGAACATATTTATGATTTTCAGCTAAATTTTGAACAGAAATGTTCAATCTATGGAAAAGCATTGGCTCAAGTACATCAACATGGAAAGAGATTATGTTGAAAAATATTTATGTGATATAAATGCTTTTTTTTCATAATTAATCAGTAGATGTATTGATGAATCTATACACACACACACACACACACACACACACACACATGTAAATATATAACAGTGGATTCTAGTTAAATGGAATATTAGTTAAAAGCCTCTTTGACCAATGTTATCAGAACAGAAGTAACTTCTTAAATCAGATTGTATTTTTTATATAACTATTTAAAAGGAGAAACCATTTATAAGAACCAAAATTTGTGATTCCAATATGCTACACTCAACTGGAACACACTTTTGTGCACATAGGTAAATAATGATGAATAATAAAGATGTAAATCAGTTGAAAAAAAAAAACAATTTATTTTTGTATTTTTATGACCTGTTGACATATTAGAGGACAATGTATGTGAAAATATGTACACAATTTTCATACATGCCTGTGTCCTTTGGTTGTTTTAGATTTAAGCATGTGAGGAATTGGAATATGTACGTGCATGTATGTGTGAACTGTTACACTTGGATACAAAAATTAAAATCTAGTATATATCTAACCTACCTTGTAAAAAACATGGTTATCTGGTGGATATTTGTACAAAATATACTTGCTAAGAATTCCTAAATCTTTATACCTGAAATATATATATATATATATATATATATATATATATACCACACACAAGAACATAGCTATACATGTAGACACATATCTGCAGGGATTTACAGAAAGCTAAATAAATCTATCTATACAAAGGTCATTGTCATTAAATTTGTTTGTCTGTTCACTCAAATGTGTCATACTGATTTATAAAAAAATGAATGACTTAAAACTGGAGTGAATTGAAACCATATACATTAGGTCAGAACCATGAACACTTACAAACATGTGATTAAATAGATTCTAATTTCTATGAAGTGTTCTTTTAAAAATAAAACTAGTTTAATGCTGGCATGTAATTATTTGAATGAGTCATATTAATTATTTTTTGACATTTCTTTTCTAATACGGAAGTTCATTGTAAGAAATAATAAAGCATAGAAATTAAAAGATTTACAAAATGTTTTATTGTGTGTTAAAAATTCATTTTTCTCTGATATATGCAGTTCTGAAATTTCTGTGAATTATGGGGTTTAATTGTAGCTGTGTCAGTGCTAATGTATGGCTACACCACTTGTATTCTAACAAAACTCTTAGAGAAAAAACTTGATGGGAACTACACAAGGATGCATGTTGTCTTGAACAAATCTTGGAAGCAGCATAAAAAAAGTAGCTGTATAGCCACTTACCTCCTATCACACAAACTATTCAAGTAAGACAAACAAGACATGCTGAACACTGCTGGAGACCTACACCAATGTAGGCTGACCAGCAAAAACCAACATCAATCAACTCAGTGTGGATTCTGGATACTGTGTGAAAGACCAACCAGGGGGCAATGACTGATAGGGATGGATAGCGAGAGAGAATCATGGGAATCTGTGTAATCAGTACAACCTGATGCTAATTATTGCTCTTAACAAGGTAGTAATATCTCATCTACAAAAAGTGAGGTCAATATACATATAGGAAAGGCATGGACTGCTATAGACAGATTATCGATCATATGGAAATCTGATCTCTCTGATAGGATAAAGTGAGATTTCTTACAAGTTGTAGCCATGTCAGTGCTACTTTATGGCTGCACCATTTACACAAAACACTTAGAGAAAAGCTAGATGGGAACTACATAAGAATACTGTGTGCCGTCTTGAACAAATCCTCGAAACAGCACCCCACAAGAAAGCAGCTGTTCGGCCACTTGCCTCTTATCACACAAACCATCCAAGGAAAACAAATAAGATGCTGGACACTGCTGGATAAGCAGGGATAAACTCATAAACGGTATTCTTCTGTGGACACCAACAACTACCAGTGTAGGCCAACCAGCAGAAACCTACAACAATCAGCTCTGCGTGCATTCTGGATACAATGTGGAAGGCCTGTCAGGGGCGATGACCAATAGGGACGGCTGGCGAGAGAGTCATGGGAATCTGTGCTGTCAGCACAACCTGATGATGATGATGATGATGATGATTGCTCTTAAATTTAACATTTTTTTTAAACAAAGTTTCTTAGAGAATAGATAGTTGTTTAAAAATATTTTTACAATTAAAATTGTGTATAGAAATTTGCATTAAAAAAAAACTCAATTATTTGTTTTAGATTTTAAATAATTCAAATTTTAAAAAAAGAAAGTTTCTTCAAGAATTGACAGATTTTTTTTTTAATTCTACAATTAAAATTGAATTTAGAATTTTGTTTTTCAAAATAAGTTTTAAGTTGTTTTCAATTCTAAATAATGTAAATTTTATAAAACAGTTTCATAGAGGATTTGAGGAAAGAGAAATTTGTTGCATAACAGACACATAAATGAATAAATAATACTTTGATATTTTATGGGTATTATGTTAGTAAGCAAATAAATAAAGTACATATTATTTGTGTAAAATACAAATCTATTCATATCGTCTACCTACACCAAATGAACTTATACATGTATCAAATCCTATAAATGCAATTTCAAGTTTATACATACATTCTCAACCATATGAATACAATTTCATTGAAACATGTGTACATATATATCACACACATACGGACAGATAAAATGAAATAAGATGTTAGAATCTTGTGTTACATCAATCTTCCAGATGAAGACTACCTGCCTTAAAAATCAGTATGAAATCCTAGTGTGTGTGTGTATGTTTACAGATATGCATACGTATATAAGCTTCATAAATGTGATAGTGATTGTAATTGCCGAAGTCAAAACATGATATGCTGTTTGTTTTTGCATTCGATTTTATTTTACAAGTACATAAAATGTATTGATAGATTGACTCTTATTGTTTGGGTTGCGTTAGCAAATTTTCGAAGCGCTCAGTGTGTTTGTGTGTCCGTTCCATTTTTCCTGAATATTTATCTTAACTTTCTCCCCGCTTCTTTAAGGGAGTGTTTATCTCTGTTATCTTGTTTAGTTTAGCTTGGTACAAGGTCACGAAAAGTAGAGTTCTCAGTGACGACCAAATTCATTATTAATTTAGTGGTCTGTGAAATTAGCTTACGTTCTTCCGTGTTTGTGTGAATGTATTTCATGTTGGTGCGTGTGGGTTTCATTTACGCTTTTTCATCTCTAAATCAGATGTCATCTAAGTTTATAGTTTGGGCGTGTGTTCGTCTGTGTTCGTGTGTTCGTTTGCTCAAACAGAAAACGCGGAAACAAGGCTAATAACGACCACGGCGAAATGTTTACTGTTTACATTTTTGGTGAGGAACGGTGTTCGTGTTTATGCATACACGGGCATACGCTAAACTTTTTAGGAAAGTAGAAATTGAGCGGAGAGAAAGAAAAAAAGTGCTCTGTACTCTCTTGCTACTCTCTGGCCCTCGCGTGGTATAATTGTTATTGAGCTCGGCTAGCAGACCATAGTGAGTTCGATTCTCACTGTGTGCTCCATACTTCTGGCCTTGTGCCACGGCTAAGCTAGGTAAATTCTAGTTACTCGCTGAAAAATGATCTTGCTTTTTGCTTGAAAACAGTGATATAATATTCTTTATTTGGCAATTAATAAAAATCACTCCTCTATCTACACGAAATTAAAAATATAAATTTGTGGTAATGTGTATTGTTTGTTTGTTTTGTTTTATCAAAAATTATTTATTTCACGATGAGCTATTGAAATGAATTAGAATAGGAAAAAAATATTTTCTATATAAAATTCGTATTACTAATTTTGTTGTCAGGAAAAATAATTTCCTCTTGACTATCGTTCTTCTTTAAAATAAACAAACACATTTCATTTATTTATTTCACTCATTTTCTTCTTTTTTTCTTCTTTTTTTACTTTACTTTACTTACCTTCATATTGATTGTTTTAATTTTAACTCTTTATTAAACGTTAAAATTCCATTCAACACAAACAAATCTATGAATGTTTTTAATTTTTTTTAACTAAATACATTTTTCTTTTTTATCAATTAATCTCATTCGGAAAAGCACCTATCTCAACGTGTAAAGTATTTTTGCACAAAAGCACCTATCTCAACTGTAAAGTATTTTTGTTTATGTCTCAATAAACTAAAGGGTTTATGTCTCAATAAACTAAAGGGTTTTAATGACGAGAGAAGGCAAGGACACATCCCAACGTTGATTTGCGAAATCTTTTTAAAAATCTAAAAAAAAATAAAAAAAAAGAAGTAAAATATTAATAAGTAATCTTTGGTCTGTAGCATGCAGCATCAACTTTACGGTGTACGTTATTTCAAGAATCTGAACGAGTACACAGTAAATGAATGATTTTTAATTTTCTTTTTATTACAATATTATTTTATATGGTACATTTTATTTATTTATCTACGTAACAGGTGTTTGTTCAGACAACTTTGAACTTGTTAAAAACAAACAACATAAAATCAAGTGCTTTCAGCTTTGATTAATCAATGATTAAACTTTTTACTCAAATTTCTGCCCTGCACACAATTGTTGAATAATGAATTATTAGATTTTTTATTTTTGTTTGTCTTTTCTTTTTAATTAATATCGTATGGTTTAAATGAGAGAGAGAGAGAGAGAGAGAGAGAGAGAGAGAGAGAGAGAGAGAGAGAGAGAGAGAGAGAGAGAGAGAGAATGATGGATGAATGAATCAATCTCGTAGGCTATGCCTGGATTTGAAGGGATTGATTGCATAACTGATTTTTGATTTGTCCAAATAATTAGCCATGTTTTTGTTTTTTTTCCCTTTTTCCTTGTATTGATTTGTGATGTGGTGAGTGGGAGTGGAGATCTTGGATTACCAGAAGAAAAAAAAATGATATAAAAATAGAGTTGTGAATTTTCTTTTCTTTTCTTTTTTTTTTTTTTTTTTTTTTTTGTTTAAAAAAAAAAGAAGTCATCAGCGGTTGAGCAATTAAAAAGACACGAACATTAACACCACCACTCAAATATCTTGAGATATTTTTTAGTTTCAGTAACGAGCAATGCTTATCCAATCCATATATTACCAACATTTTTGATGCCATTGACGTATTTTACAAAATCAAATCAATAGCCCTGATTGGAAAAAAATAATCTGGGAATTATCCGATTTTAATGATATTTTCAGTGTTGATTTATCAATGAATGAATTTTATAATGCATCGGCATTATCATCGCCCCCTGCTCTAAAAACGCTAAGCGGTGCCTATTGAAATACCAACCCGCGCTACGATTGAACTACCTAGTTTTTTTAAGGCGTTTTTCCCGAAAAGTTAATGCGATAGGAAAGCGATGTCCCCCCCCCTTTCTCGACAAGTAAATGTAAATATTTTAACCCTCCTCCTGTTTAAAATATCTTTTTTACCATCAACCAGGTTTTTATCAACAAGTAAATGTAAAAATTACATTTTACTTTAAAGTATCTTCTTTTTTCCGGTATTTTCATTTTATTTTAATTCAAAACAACTGACACGAATTTATCTTCTTTTTTTTTTCGGTATTTTCATATCGCATTAACTTTTCGGGAAAAACACCTTTAAACATTTAGGGAGTTCAATCGTAGCGCACGTTTCAGCAGGCACCGCTTAGCGTTTTTTTTAGTGCAGGATGCCAGGACGCATCTATGCGATATGCACCATTTTATTTTAAAACATTCTGATTTTTTTCAGGTTACTTAACTTTGCCCTCCCCTTTATTTTTGCGGCGCAAAATATCGGTGGGGTTATATATATTCGGAACTAATTACAGTATGAATAAAAAGAAAAACGACCAAAGTTGTGAATAGAGAAAAAGATTTAAAAGAGAAATTTAAAAAAAAAAAATAAAAAGTTTGGGGTGGGTATTTTATTTTACTCTATTGTTTATGACATATAATTTTTATTTGAGATTATCAGTGAAAAAATTATACATCGATATTTGTTTTGTTTAAAATGGTGGGGTCCTAACTTTTAAATTGAGATTTTTCAATTAATTATTACATTACCCTACTAATGTAAGCTTTTTATTAAATGATTATTTGTTTTTAGAATCTAGAAATATGAAATTTAAAACTTAAATTTATGCGATTTCTATCTTAAATGAATGTTATCTATTAATTAGTTATATAAATTATTGCTCTAAAGCCTCATATGGATTGAGCGAACGGTAATTGTTATTTTAAAGAATTTCGATTTATTTCCATTGAATCAGTTTGATTGAAACAAATTTAGAACTTTAAAAGAAATAATTCATTGATTAATAAGTCAACACTGAAAATTTTATTAAAATGAGATAATTCCCTGGTTTTTGGTAATATTTTATCATCAATCTGGGGCAATGTATTTTTTAACATATTTCCCGCTGATTACGTAAGAATTTCTTTTAGTGCTTTTTAGTTATTCTGCGTGTTCGAAAAATAAACCAACTAAAATAATAACAAGTTAGTAATTTTTCTGTACATAGTGTATTTAATGTTTTTTTTTTGTTTTTGATTTCTAAAAAGAAACTTATCAGTTTTTATTTAACTTTTAATGACGTCGTTTGTTAACTTCACTTACAACGTCGGATTTCGTAAATTTTGGGGCTAATTTAATGTTTAAAATGTACTAAAAATCAATTACATTTGTAATATTATTTTGCTTTTCTTTACCGATGCTCATTATATTACTACTTTTCGAATAAAATAAAAATTTGATCTTAAATAATCGATTTAATTAATTTAAATTCGTTTTTTAAGTGAAAATCGGAGCCTAAATTGTTATTACTTACATATATTGGTTGTAAGATGGTCATTATTGAAATAATAAAGGACGTCGAGTCACTTTATAGTTTAGAATAATCATTCGTTTTGTTTGTTTTTATCATTTAGTTACTATGAGTTATTGCCTTGTTTACACTGAGGATGGCGTACGGAAGACGACTTCGGGTTTATTCGACATCTCATACCCTCGGAAAACCCTAAAGATTAAAAATATTTAAAATCGATATTTAATTTCATTATTCTTCAAACTTGGGTAGTATTAACCGACATTTTTTTTAATTGGATTTCTTAGCCCTTTTTTAGGCGGGATGGGGCAACTGTTCACGACATCTGCTTGTTCCAGATGTCGTGAGGATCTAAGTGCATATTGAGAGGGAGAGAGTCGTATGGATCTCGTAAAGATTACCAAGAGACTGAGTTACCGAACTGGAAGTGAGACGAACACCCTTTTACAACGAGGTGAACAGTAAGACAAAAACAGTGGAAGAAAGATTCCACCTAAAAATTAGTCTGAGCCGAAATCTCAAAAAGCCTGAATAGTATTTTAAAAAAAGAAGGATTTATTTGCAGATTTGGGTGGGCAATTTAAAACTTAAACACTTGTAAGACCACCCTCATTATTCCTTCTTTCCTCTGTCAAATCCTGGGATACTAGTAAACTAGACAGATCAGGATGAATAATTGTTATTGAGACAGAAGACAGAATAAAGCTAATAGTCATTCCTACCCACCCCCACCCAACCTATGTAAATATGAAATGACAAGAATTGTTGCAGTTTCAATAAGTTTTCTTGTTTCTCTTCCTTCTGCCTTTTCCACACGCAGATATTAAATTTGCTTAGTTGGCACAATCCCACATTAGAGGGGCACTTTTGCCGCAGATACCAAGGCGTACAAGTGCAATGAAGATGTGATTTCTGAGAAGTAGATCTACAGTCACCAGGTCACCTTTTGCCCAAAGGCAGAGCAATGACTCTGTAATGCAAGAGTGGAATGGATAATCTTTACTATAATTCATCGAATGTCTTTTTTTATCCTTCTGTCTGACATCGCTTAACTCAATCATGGTTAGAACTATAGTCATCATTTTTTCTGTCATTACTAATGTGATCTCGAAACATATTTTAACATATGAGTTTTTGAAAATTCCAAAACATTCAAAGTTTTTAGTGAGGGGTTTCATTTGCAATGTAAGTGTAATGTCAAACTGGATCTTTAATTTGTGTTCGTAATGTTAGCTAAACAGAATCTTTATCTTTTTGTTTAACCATATAAAGTAGACATCTAGCTGAACATTTCCTGGACAGAAACCAAAATTATGAACTTTGTTCCACTTTTTCTCTGGTGTTGTGTTTGCATTTATAGTATGAGCAGTAATCACTAAGGACCATAAATGTTATAGGAGGGGGGAATATGTGGCCTTCTAAATAATCAGATTTGGTCTTCCACGGCCTTGTTGAAATGCCAATTAAAATTGTGCACTCCCACTTTAGAACCTGATATGCCAGTGTTTCCTCGCAAAATGGAGTCTCAAAAAGCTATTAAGATGTGTGAAAAGGTTTTTATTATTTCTTTTTGTTGTATCTTTCATAACTTCGTCAAGGTAAAGAAAAAGAAAAGACTATACGCATCCATAACTAACTACTTACTCTACTGACACGGTATGGAGGCAATTTGCGTGACACCTTTTGATCAATGGGAAGGCACCACAAACAGTACCGCTGAAACATATAAATACACCAAAATTCACTATTCTCTCTCTTTTTGCTCGGCAGTCAGAACACATGTTTCCCATGCCTCTGGCCAAATAAACATGTAGTGTACCCTTCTCGTAGCAGCGTCAGTTAAGCACACGGATCACGGACTCACAAGTAAACCATTTATGGAACCCTTCACACAACACCAGCAGTTAGCATATAACTGTTCCCAAACTTTATGGTTTATTCACAGAACTCTACACGACAATCCTGACTTCATAAACGTCCAACACATAGGGATCTTATTAACTGAAGCAGATACAAAGTAAAGAACCCTTCTAACGGTCTTATACCGTCAACCTGTATTGATCCCCCATTTACATTTCTCTTCCCATGTAATCACGTGCAGCGCAAGAAACACTTACACGGCCATATACAGCGCAATGTCGTTATCGACGATCCTGCGTGCCGTATACCGACCTCTCATTATGGCTATCTTTAACTAACCCAAGAAAAGATTGTCCGTCAGTACCACTCGTGCTACCAAAAAGAACGCTCGTCCATCGTTACAAATGGAACTGCTCGGCCTTCGTACCACACCGACATGAAACATATAAATAAAAGCTCTGAGCGCCAAACTTTTTTCTTTCTGCTATTGTACAATCTTAAACATTAACCAAACAGAAATCGTTGCCGAAAGCACTCTCTAACTGTATAAATTGCTTTTCTATAGATTTATGAATATCCCTTTTCTTTGTCTTTTAACCCTTGTTGTTTTGTCATTGATTTCTTTATCGCTACACCACACACAATGGGCGATACAGCGTTTCATTCACCGATCAGCTTGATATCACTCTCTTCTCCTTTCACCCCCCTCTCTCTCTCTCTCTCTCTCTCTCTCTCTCTCTCTCTCTCTCTCTCTCTCTCTCTCTCTCTCTCTCTCTCTCTCTCTCCTCCTCCTTGGCACTACAATGTACGAATATAACATTTTAGATGAAATTTAAACTAAGTTATTAACTAACAATTTAGATTTTAGATTTTGTACTAAATAAATAAATTTTTGATAGACAATGAATTTCAATATGCCTATAAACATGAAAAGGTTCTCAACCTCTGCAACCTCTCGACGTTTATTAACATATAAGTCCCCACAAAACCATTATACTAAGTCATGCTTGTTTTTATTGCTTCATTAAAGTGGGATGGTTAAATTTATGGATTGTTCATGTAGCTTAAAATCCTGCACATAGTCGGTTTTCAGTTCGTGAGATTTTCAACTTAGTGAAATAACTCTTTATTCAGACCAGTTTATGCAATGAATTGTTTTAAAAAATAAATCCATTAAATAGGTCCCCCATTTTTATTTTTTAAAAACATTTGAACTTCAACCATGACAAAATTTCAATCAATATTGCAGCATGGTTGGAATTAATTTTAAAGACCGGTAAACATTAAACGAACTCAGAAAAAATTATGGTTATGGTGTGTCGAGTTAAAATCATTGAAAACTTAGATGGTAGGAAATTGGTTTGAAATGCAAGTAAGCCCATTTCTAAAATGAGTAGATTCATAGCCAGTGCAAAAGTATTTAAAAAAAAAACTATTTGGTATAACACTTCGTGCGCATGCGCGGGTTTAATCTCAATAATGACCAGAATTTTCACCAATTTCTAAATTTTTATTTTTATTTTTAGCTCTGGTTTAACCATAAGCCTTAAAATTTATATACAAGTTGCTACAAACCAAAAATACACTTTTCCGTAAAATGTTGAGTGTGGATCATGTGGTCGATTTACAATGAAATTAAAAAGAAACATGCACACAAAAATTCCATCATAATTGGTCAATCCTACGTCCGTGCGATAGATCAATTCTCATGTTGGATGTTAAAACATTTCGACCTTTTGTTATTACGTAAAATTTATTGTATTTCAATGCATAAATTGACTAGGCACTTTGTAAAATTTAAAATTTGAAGGAAACGTTTTCAATTGTCGAGAATATATTTGAAATCCCATGACATAATTTATATTATGAACTTTTAATGACCGAAGCCACATCCATGGGCAATAAGATATTTTACTAATATTGATGTCTACATTGTAGGTATTGTTATAAACAGGGTTAGTATGAAGCGTATGGTGATGAGGAAAAACAAACACAGATTTAAGTTTCAACAATTGTATTGGAAAAAAGGAACATAAAAGGCGACGAAAAGCTGAAAGTGAATTTAAGGGAGAAAGTCTGATTTTAGTGATAGTTGCGACGTATGGTGATGAAGTCAGTGAAGGGTCTGGTGGCCGAATCAGTTGTAGTGGGGTGGTGATGTAGGCAGAATTTTGTGTTTTGGTATTCTGAAGTCGATAGCGGGTTGTATCGTGTATGAAAGTTGGCGTATTCTGGTTGTTGAATGATGTGGAATTGTTCGTCTGTTGACTGCTGGTCGGTCAGATTTCGGGTAGAGATAGGTGAAGATGTAAGTCGGCCGCCTTGTGATGTGCTTGGTGGTGTCGCCGCTGGTGTCTGAGTTGTCGGTTCTTCAAAGTAGATTTATATAGGCCTGTGTGATCCGAAATCGGATCACACAAGCCTTTTTTATGTTTTTTTTTTTGCGGGAGAGTTTTCAATTGGACGAAAATGTGAGTTTATAATATTATTTTTCATTGTTTAGGAATTCTTTTCCAGACGGAAGTTCAGCTGGAGCCTATGCGTAGAATCGTGTTAATTTTGTCACTTGGTTTTAGGCTACCATTGAGTAAACTTACGCTTGGCGTCAGCAACTTATGTTTTGTTTTGTTGGCGAGTGTATGTATCTTTTTATTGCGGTGTGTGTGCGAATTGAACTGCTGAATTAGTGAATCGAGATATCTATCTTTGTGTATGTAACAGTATCAACAAAATATGCCCCGATTTTCACTTTAAAAATGAATTAAATCGTTTATTAAAGGTCAAAGTTTTTGTTTTAGTCGAAAAGGTAGTAACATAATGGACATCAGTAATAAAAGCAATTTTAAATACTTTTTAAGCATTCGATTCTGCAAAAAAATTGACGAAAGCGGGTGCTTTATTACGCATTAAAACAAACACGTTATTAAGATTTTAAAACACTTATAACAGTTTCATCTTAGAAATCAATAAGAAAAAAACATTATATACACTATGTACAGAACATTTTCTAACTTTTTGATATTTTATTTAACTTATATGAGTATGAAAAGGTAGAATGAAAACATCACACAATGCTGTTAAAGAGAAAACAATTTATAATATAATCATAGCTGATACTGATCAATATTTCGATTTTACAAAAATCATCATCAGAGCTCATTCACTTCGTGGTGTTTGGGTCGGAGAAAAATGTCAAATCAGTTCACAAACAAAAAACCTTAATTCTGAAAAAAAAAAAAAAGAATATATATATATATATATATATATATATATATATATATATATATATATGTTCAAAACACGCAGAAAAAAAATTGCGTTATTGTTTACAAAAGTCAGCGAGAAAAATTTTAAAAGATACGGTGGCTGGGATTGATAAACAAGAATTACCAAAACTCAGGGAATTATCTGATTTTAATAACATTTTCAGTGTTGACTTATTAATTAATGAATTCTTTCTTTTAAATTTCTAAATCGTTTCAATCAAACTGATTCAATGGAAATAAATCGAAATTCTTTAAAATAAATATTACCGTTCCCTCCATCCATATGAGCCTTTAGAGCAACAATTTATATAACTAATTAATAGTTGAAATTCATTTAAAATATAAATTGCATAATTTTAACTTCTAACTTTCATATTTCTAGATTCTAAAATCAAATAATCATTTAAAACAAACTTATTTTAGTATGGTTATCTGATAATTATCGGATAAAACTCAGTTGAAAAGTTAGGCCCCATCTTTTTAAACAGAACAAATATCGATGTATAATTTTTCACTGATAATCTAAAAGCCAAATATATCTCATAAACAATTGAGTAAAAAAAATCTCCCCAATTTTTTTTTTTTTTTTATACATTTAATTTTCAAAATTTCGGTACTTATTTTCTACCAAATTCGCTCCTTTAAAAACAAAATGTTTTCTATTCACACCTTCGCTCTTTTGTCTTTTTATTTATCAATTTTATGTAACCTCACTACCGATATTTTGCACCCCCAAAATAAAGGTGGGGGGTCAAAATTAAGTGACATGAAAAAAATCAGAAAGTTTTTAAATGAAACAACTGATGCATAAAATTCGTTCATTGATAAATAAATCAACACTGAAAATTTCATTAAAATCGGATAATTCCCTGATTTTTGGTAATATATATAATTTTTTTTCAATCATGGGGTTGAATTTATTTTGTAAAATACGTCTATGACGTCATCTTTGTTAATACCTATTATTACATTGCTTAGTTGTAAACTTGTACCTATCGTAAGGAAATATATTTGTATTAATAGTTGTGCCCTGCTACATTACTACATTAGTTTACTCATTTTTATTTTTCCTTTGCAAGTTTTCCTACATCTTCTATTGCATTTTATTTCTAATATTTGTAGCTAAATACTTATTTTAATTTTTTTTTTTTTTTTTTTAAACTCTAATTTTTCCGTTTGTTTATAAATTTCCTCTTGCATATTGATCCAGTTCTTTCGATTAACAAATAGAAGGAACTAAAATCGACACTTTTTTTTTTTTTTTTTTTTTTGTACAAAAGTTTCTCAGATGATAATACATCACATCTAAAATAATTTCCTAACGGCAAATATTGACCACTAAGTTTTAACGACTAATTAACATTTGTTGTTGACTGTTTAATAGCATAAAAACCCTTGTGGGTTATTTGATTCCATTTTTTTTTTTTTGTATATGTTTTTAAACTGGTAGAAATAATATTCAATAACTTTATGTGTATTAATAAATTAAAATTAGTCAATTTTAGTTAATGTCACGGTGGTGTTGATAATGATATCCTTTTACGTCGACCACCTTTTTAACACACCATCAATAATATAAAATCTCTGAGGGCTGATCAATAAGTCTGTAGCCTGACACTTGACTGTTCGCTGGAATTCTGATCTGGAGTTTTCACTGTTATTCCCCACTGAATTATGTTGACAAGATAAATAATTGTTGTGTAAATGATTTTCAACGGACTTATAGACATATATTTTCTTTATAATGAGTGTATTATTGTTGTAATGAATGTGTATATAGATTAAGTAATAATACATCTGGATTGCACTTACAGAGATCTGCCAGTGTGCTTGGCTATGAATGTTAATGATTTGGTTTTCGGTTATGTGTCTTTCCGTGTGGCGTGTGTATATTCTGAGCATGTGTATGCGTGTGTTTATTTATTTGCGTTCTTGCACACCTCTTTGAGATTCGTATAACGTATGTGCATAAAATCACTTGGTATGGTTTTGCATTTCTTCTCTTTAAACGTTATTATTCGGAAGGAAGAGAGAAATTACAGAGTTTTCGTAGTCCGTGCTGGGCCCTGCGCGCACACGGATCGCATGTACATGTGACATTGTAAATGTGTGTAAATGATGAACGAAGTGTAATAATTTTACTTTCTCTTTTTACGGCTCTCTTCTTGTGTGGTGTGAGTAGGAGTGGCGTACTTGTGTATTAATGTGTGTGGAGCCCTTGTTCATTTGATATCACGTTTGAACCCGTGTACTGTACGTGCTTCCCTACTTAATTCCCGTTCGCTCCTCTGTGCCTTCGTAATAAGGCATGGCATGCTAATGTCCCACACTACGTGTGAATGTAACTAAACTATCTCAATGGCAAGATCCTTACACTTCTCTCTTTTGCTTCTTCCCCTTTCTCCAGTTGGCAATTTTCCTCATCTTTCTTCTCTCCACCCCAACACACACGCGCGTACGCATACAAATTATAACACTTTTTCATGCAACTGGAAAAATAGGATTTTTTTATCAAGTCTCATATTGTATAAACCCCTTTTAAAAATACATTAGAAAGTGCGTTTTTATCTGAATTTCTGAGACGTGAAATTATTATTCATTATGATATATAATATATATCATTATGAATAATAATTTCTCTAATAATTCATATATTATATACTGATGTACTAGTGCACCCCTCTTAGATATTATTATAGTCACCTTTGTACCTTTTGACCTTAAGCATAGAGAGCAGATTGAGAACAATCTACCCACCTAAAGGGTTTGGTTTAAAATTCTTTGAAGGTTACTGACTATGACAGACACCTGAAAAAGGCTGGATGTACTACTGATGAAATATTGTAACGAGGTAGTAATATCTCATCTACAGAAAGCAATGCCTATATGCACATAGGAAAGACATGGATTGCTATAGACAGATTATTGATCATATAGAAATCTAATCTCTCTGATAAGATAAAACAACAATTCTTCCAAGCTGTAGCCGTGTTAGTGCTACTGTATGGCTGCACCACATGGACTCTAACTGAATGCTCAAAGAAAAGCTAGATTGGAACTACATGCGAATGCTATGTACTGTCTTGAACAAATCTTGGAAGCAGCATCCCACAAAAAGCAGCTGTTTGGCAACTTGCCTCCTATCACACAAACCATCCAAGTAATATGAATAAGACATGCTGGACACTGCTAGAGAAGCAAGGATGAAGTGATATTCTCTTGTGGATACCTACCATGTAGGTTGACAAGCAAAAACCTACGTCAATCAGCTCTGTGCAGATTCTGGATGCCATGTGGACAACCTATCAGGGCCGATGTCTGATAAGGATGTTGACAGAGAGTCATGAATATCCGTGCTGTCAACATGATGATGATATCAACATTTAATAGCAATTATTGCTGTTATCACAGTTTTGTATGTTAATTTTCATGACAATCAAAATTCACATATTGTTGGTGGTGGTTAAAGGTAACAATAGAACTAAATTAAACACAACTAACATGTGAAGATTTACATCTATAAGAAAGTAGACAAAAGGCTGTACACATTCAATTGTTTGTCAACTTTCAATAAACCATGAAAATAACCCACCAACTTATATATCAGACTACTCCGTGAACTAATGGTCCATGATGATATTGATGATTCTATTTATGAAGGAGTAAAGGATTCAAATTGGCATTTCATAATTATCTCCATCATATTGAAAATCTGGATGATTAAAAAATGACCTTCAGTACAATTGATGACCCCTTCAAAATTATTCTTCAATTGTCAGTAGGATTGTGATTTACTTTATTCTCTGAGAGCATTTTATATTGCTCTAATAAGACTCTTGGTTTGATGTGCTGTTTTTGATGGGTTATATTTACATAGATATATATTCTTTTAATACGTTTTCTTTAATATTTTAATCTAAAACTAATGAATTTTGAACATCACAAAAATAAACACTCAAATAAGGTAATGCCATGCATAAAATTTTCCATTAAATTTTCAAACAAATTGTGCCACACAGTTTGAAAATGAATGCCAATGGTTATGTAGCATTTAAGTTGTGTCTTTTTTCATATTTGAGGAACATTCAAAAGCCACAACACACTAAGAAAAACAAAACTTACAAACTTCTGTTTTTCAAAGTTTCTTTACATCTAGATGAATGCCCTGATGATGGTTTGCTAAACAAACTGAAATGTTATAGTGTTCGGCTAATTAAAAATATCATCCATTTGAAAACCTTGTTTTTTCATTTTTATATATTTACGTAAATATATATGTGGTTATATACCTGCATACACATATACAGTATCTTCTATAAACCAGGACATGCTACCAATCTTTTATAAAAAGTTATTTTTCTTTGAAACCAACAATACCAAGATTTTATTTCAAGTGAAACATTATATAATCAAAATGGATATTATTAGATATCATTTATTACCAATCTCTGCAGCATTCCACTCTGACATTATACAGAATTTTAGTAATATATAGATAGATAATGTGTCTTTGAATTTTTAACATGTGAATATTTGACTTCATTCATACAAGGTTTGTCCACAAAGTATACAGCCATTTTAAATATTTCAAAAACTAGTGTAATTTGACAAACCATTAATGGGGGCCTTACTGCACTTTTCTGTGCAGTTACTCAACAGTGAGATGCAATTCAAGGAGTTTGTATATGTACCGTTTGATCCTGAAGTGATTAATACAATGGTTCCCAAACTGTGCACCATGAGATGAAGCTATGTGTACCATGAAAAATATAGTTATATATAGGTCAATATCATCAGGACAATGCACATCTTCATGCTGAATAAGCATGTGTATTGTTATTTTCTTATTAGTTTTATTCCATTTTAATATTATTGCTGATCATCAAAACACTCCAGATCAATAAACCCTTCATTGCTACTATTATATTATTACTGTAAATCGTTGTTATAATGAATCTTGATATAATGGATTTAAACTTGTGGATCCATTTGAACTGATTTGGGATTTACTGAACAAAGTTTGATAAATACAGTAAACATATAGACTATAAAGAACTTTCTCATTTACCAACCACCAACATAGCAAAACTGATGGAATATGTTGGTGGAAAAAGGAATTCTGGCATACATGTGTATTATGGCTGTAGGGACACTGAGAGCAATAGTGTTTATCTGACCTCAATATAAATTGAATTCAGCTAGATGCGACTTGAATTGAATTTTGCCTGTGAAATATTAGTATAAGAAAAATTGTATATTTGAATATCTGTTTATAAATATTTATTTAAACTAGTTCACTGGGTAAGAAACAGACATTGTCACAGTAATGATGTAACCAGTAATACCTATTATTAGCAAGTTAAGATGAAAAAGATCAAAGAAGACATTTTTAGTTTTAAGTTATGGTATTAGCTATGATAGTTTAAGAAAAATGCTTTTGGAAAAGAATGCTGTTTATATTGTGGAATGTTGGGAATTACTGAACTTACTGAATTACTGAAGGTAACCATCTGATATAACAAACTTTGGGCTTTAATGACTGCCCACCTCAATTTTTCTGTTATATTATATTGATTTACTCTGTCTTATTATTGTTGCTTTTTTATTATAACACTCCAAATGGACACTCTCTTTGACCAATTAAGAAAACAATAAAAAAATAAAAAACAAAGAAGTAGCTTCCAATGAAATTTGAACTCACATCTTACACCCTGGGAAATTATCTTTTATAGATGTACCTTAACACAGTACTTTCCAAACGTTTCTTACTTGAGGTGCACTCTAGAAGCAACACAAGTATGTTGGCGCATTTTGTATGTAAATTAAAAATGTATTTCAAAAAAAGGTATTTATACATTTTAGCTTATTAAAAATGATGTAAACTGCAAAATATTATTAATAATTATATGTTTATTCAGTAAATTCTATCAATAAGAAACTAGGTCTTGGTGTTTCTATATTAGATCATACATGAGACAATCAGGTTATAATTTCATTTTCAATAAATAGAAGTCTTACTCTTTCTTTTGTATTTGATATTAGTAAGAAAAGAAAATCCCAGTTCTCATGAATATAAAGTGGAAAACCAGATCAAAATAGTTTTTTTTAGCTACTGAAGGATACTCTTTTCTCATAGAAATCTAAACTATATCAGTAGGTAAGTTTTTTGATTGATTTTATGTCTACAATTATGGGATATAGAAGTATAGTATATAATTTAAACAAATGGTATTTTTATGAAAGGGTTTTGAATTCAGTCATAATCTGTGTTTCATGATAGAAAATAAAAGTTTAATTTCTGTTCCAATTTTGTCAAATGCTCTACAAATTAGTACTGAAAAGGTCTCAGCTCAGCCAAGAAGAGAATGCTTTTATTTATTTATTTATTTAGGTTGGGTTAAAGAAAGTTGAAAAATAATGTGTCAAATGTATTGAACTGCAGGATGAATAGATAGTATAGCCTTTAAGTTTCATGGCACAAAGTTTGGTCAGACTTCGCTTTATACTACAATAGGGATTATTTCTTTTATACTGGTTTTGTATATACTTTTTCATGCTGCACATAGCCTCATTTCATGGTGCACAGTTTGAGAACCATTGCATTCATCACTTATGGATCAAGATCTATTCATGGGGTGTGTTAATCTTTAGCTAACAAGAAAAAGTCAACAATTTTAAATTATGCCTTCTTTTTTATGAAGTAGAGAATCACTACAAAAGTGTGCTTTGTATCTAACAACGTGGCTTTAGTGGGACATAAATAAAAGATGACTTGACATAATACTACGGGACATGCAACAAATTAAACTTTCTCATTTCACTTGTAGATGTATCAAGAGCATTAACATGATAGCTTCCAATTTGACACAGGAAATAAGGCATGCTATGCATGTGGCACTAACCACCCAACTGATTCAAACCAGAAAGTGAACAGGAGGAACAACAGATGGCTCTGCATGGATCCCACAAAGCTACTCATAGTAATTCACACCAAGTTTATGTTATCTACAATGGTCCTGGGGGTTGCAAGCAATGAGAGCCATGTCATTCTACTCCACTTTCTTCCACAAGGCTTCAGGGTCAATGCCATTGACTACATTGAGGTGCTTAAAATAGTGGTTAAGTACTGGATTGAGTAAGTGATCCAAGGAAGGATTTTCATGTACCAGCAATACTCTGCTCCTTCCCATGTCAGTCATATCCCTCAGAAGTGGCTGACCAAGAATTTTCTCAATGTCACCTCCCAACATGTAGCTTCATAGATCTGATTTGAATCCACTGATCCAGGTATGTAGTCACTTCCAATGGTTTTATTGAATAACCCTTTTTCTAAGTTGAACATTTATACAAATTTTGGGGAAAATATCATCATCATCATCAAGTTGCGCTGATAGCATGGATTTCCTTGACTATCTCTTGCCATACATCTCTATTGGCCGTTGCTCTTGCTAAGTCCTCTACATGGCATCCAGTGTCTGTACAGAGCTGATGAATGCAAGTTTTTGCTTGTCAGTCAACACTCGTGTGTCTATTTATAGGAGTCTATAAGAGAATGTTGCTTATTAGTTCATCCCTGCTTTTCCTGCAGTGCCCAGAATGTCTTGTTCACCTTACTTGGATTGTTTGTGAGACACAAGGTAAGTGGCTGTATAGCAGTATGCTGCTTCCAGGATTTGTTCAAAACAGCACACAACATCCTCATGTAGTTTCCATATAGCTTCTTCTCCAATCACTTCGTTAGTCCAAGTGGTGCATCCATGCAGTAGTACTGACATGGTTACAACTTTGAAAATATACTGATTCTTTTTCTATTGGATATCTGTTTTTCTTCATATCATAATTTGTTTTGAATTACCTGGCTTATCCTGTATATTTTTATTATTCTTATTTATTGATTTATTTTCTAAGAATGCAAAGTAGTAATTTTTGTTGGCATTGTCATCAGCCAGGCAGGCAGTGATATATGCTTAACAAAAAAAATTGTAGTTATCATTGGTCTCTTGTTGGTAATTTGCAGGAATATGTCATTGTCCTCATCTTTGTAAGACAATATTTTCTGCCACCAGAGACCAGAAGCAATGATGAATCCTTTCTCCTTCCCCAAATGGGCTCTCCTGGAAATGAGGATTCCACTTCTAGTTGCCTCACAGATACATAAGCACAGTGGCTTCTATAATACAGGAGAGGAAAAATGGTAGAGGCTGACATGTGCAAGCTTAATTGGAAATGAGATGATAGACTTGCATAAAGTTGGCTGTAATCTGCATTTAAAATGCAGTTCTATTGCATAATATATATGCTGAGCACGTCACAAAAAATAGGCATATTAAATATTGCAGGCAATATTTGGGAATGAGTTTCTGGGATGAAAAGAAAAAGAAAATAGGATGTGAAGGCCTCAACATTGCTTTGTGTTATCTTAGATCTTAATCGAAATATATGATAGGAGCTTTTGTCAGCCCCAGCATGGTTCATCCTGAATACATATGATATGTAAACACATGTATCGATACATGCACATGTAGCATTGTGGGTGTATAGGCATATTGCAATTGTGTGTGTAAATATGTGCATAAGCAAATGGAATATGCTTACATATACACAACTGGATTATGCTTAAACTATATGTATATAGTACTGTTCATAAGTATTTGAACAAACTGTCAGTTTGCTTTTAATCACCTATCTTGGTGAGTTAAAAATGAGAACAATATCAAAGATGAATTAAAATTTTATTGTCATCAATATAACACATTGGTTTTGCCATATTTTGTGATTCTGAATTCTAAATCTTTTGAAATGTTTTTTATTTTATTCTAATAGAAGTTTTAAATCAAAAAAGAAAATCCATATCTATATATATATATAAAGGAATGTTTTGGTACATGCGTGTCATCTTATAACTCCAAAAAGAGAAGTCATTCTGATTTGAAATCTTGCATACACCTTAATATGTTTATAATAAAGAAACACAAAATTTAGTTATTTCTTGCATATTTCGGGTTCAATCTTAAAAATATTTATATGGTTGGAAATAAAATAAAATAATCTTTCTAAATATGTGATTTGTATGTGTTTTTATCCACTGAATTATTTTTTACAGTGAATTAGAACAGTATTTTGCATCAAACAGCCGAAAATATTTCTTAAGGCCAAATTTTACATTTTACTTGTTTTGTAAAATCAAAGTGGCCAGTCTTTATCAATATTCTTAAAATCGTACACTCAATTAGAAGTCACCTTAATCTACAACAGGTGAGTTTTTATTTTCTCCTCCGACACGTGGAAGCAAAAATATAAATTAATAAAGGGTTTTTTGTCAAACTTTCAATTTTGGAAAAAAACAACTTAAATTTACCTGCTTTTTAAAATGTAAACAAAACTGTTCAGCAAGTACACGCTGGATATGTTTTGTTAAGAAGATTATGTAAAGAGGTATTTTGTTTCTTGCATGTAATACAACATAGCAGGTATTTAAAAAGGTATTTTAAAGTTCAAAGTGATGTTATTTATTTAAATTAATACTATATATGAGTATACATGCAGTATTAAAATAAAAATATTGAATAATATTATGATATACTAAAAAGAAATGCTGATATCTGTACCTTATTTCTCTAAATAATGGGTTACAGCTTAGAGATCAATACAATATATATATATATATATATATATATATATATATATATATATATAGCAAATATATGCACCCTCCGGGTGCTAGTATTTAAGTTTTAATATAATAAAATATATTAAATTAGAAAGGCTGATGAAACTGAATAAGAATGCAGATAAAAAGATTTTGAACAGAGGGGGTATGATTGAAAAATAGAACAACTTTGAAACTAACTCTTCCATCATTTTACATTACTCCTATCTGTCTTTGTTAAATTTTACTAATTTAACTATTTAGTTAAGATAGAAAGTAAAGAATAATATTAAAGTTATTTCTTCTTGTTAATGGATTTCTTTTAAGATTTATTCCTGAGATTTTTGCTCATATTCAATAAGATAAAACCAAACAATTAGAAATCAATAATACTAAGCATATATTTATTAAAATCAAATTTTTAATATCAAAATTCAAATTAGCCTTACCATTCACACTACAAACTGCTATTTTTTGTACATATAAATACAGTTGCATGTTATTAGTATGTAGATATGGTCGACAGTCTTAATGATGTAAAACAATTTTATTAATAATTGGGTTTTAAATAAAAAAAATAAAATCATGGAGAATGTGATGTAAATAACAAAGGGAATTGTGATTTGTATAGTAATATAGTTTCGGTTACAGACAGAAAAACTCACAATCTCCATTATAATAAGATATATATATAATAATATATATAATATATATATATATAATATATATATATATATATATATATATATATATATATATATATATATATATATGTATACTGCATTCTTATGCAGGCAAAGACCATTGAAGGGGCACATGTTTTTGTCTCTGCAGTTGCATAGATTAGTGGGTGGTGGATTGTTATTGTTGATTTCTACCTTTTTATTGTAGCTTTTAATGATCTGTGAAATATTTTTGGTGCAGCTCTAACTTATTTTTAGGTTGTTCCTATTGAATATTTTTGCTAAGGGGTGGTGTGGGGGGAAGTGTTTACATATGAGGTTGAGGAAGATTTTGCCGATGCTGGAAGATACTGATTTGTTAAAAGGGGGGTTAAACCAGATAATGTTTCTGGTTCTATGGTTAGGTTTGGATTTTGTAGAGGGTGTATTCGATGGGTTGCTTGTGGCCATTTATTTTTAGTGCATTGTTGTATATTATATTGTTTTTGATGAACATCTTTATGTTAGAAGAATTTTCTGATAGTCTTCGGCTGATGGATTTAGGAATGTGTTTGATGATGGAGGTTGGGTGGTTAGAGGAGGTGTTTATGTAAATGGGTGTGTTGTTATCTTTCATGTTGGGCTCGAATGTGCCTTCTTTTAGGTTTAGGGTAACATCCAGGAAGTTTACAGAATTTAGGTAGGATTGCGTGGTTATTTTGAATCCAAGCATTTTCAGTGCGTTTGTTATTTTCTTATGGAAGCTGTCAACTTTAGGTCCGTTGGGATTCCTTATGAGCACAAGTCCGTCATCTCTATAGATGCCCATGTCCGATTTGTCGATGATGAATGATAAGGATGAAAGAATAAGAGCACCTACCAGTTCACAAACTTCTGCTCCGTCGAAGCTTCCCATAGTGACATTGAACAGGTGGTTATCGATTTTTTTATCCATGGTTCTCTGTTATGGAACAGCAGTGATTTTCTGCAGTGTTTGATTATTTTGATGTCTTCCTGTGGGATTCGTACATGTTGTGATACTAATTATAGTGCTCTGTCTAGTAAGCGTTCTGTGATGGATGGGTAATAAGTTGGTAATATCAAATTGTATGAATGTGGAGTGGGTTTTGTTGCTGATGGCTGAGAACCAGCTGGTGACGGCTTTGGTGTTCTTCCATTGGTTGAGTTGTAGTTTTTCAGTGAGTTGTGTGTTGATGGAGTCGAGGATGGATTTACTGACTCGACCGATTTCAGATTTAGTGGGGTTGATCAGCCTAAAGGTGGGTTTGTTTCTGTAGTTGGGTTTGTGGTCTTTGAATATTATGAAAGCCTGTTGTTCAGCCAGAGAGTTTGCTTTATTGTCAATGCCTAGTTTTGTTGCTAGTTCTTTCGCTTCTTTGTTTATGTTGTTTTTTGTGGTGCTAGTGGTTTTTTTGTATGTTTGAGTAATGGTGTTTGTGGTGAAGTTTTTGTAGTTGGATAGGCTTGTTTGCTTTGTCTGCGAAAATAAATATTTTCTTTGAGTTGCATATTTTCTTTGTGTCATGGGTGATTTTTTTCTGGAAGTTGTCTAGTTGTTTTTTGAATTTTATATGTTTGACCATGTCTATTAGGTCGTTTTTGAAATGTTGTAGATCCCTGCATGATGGAGGGCATTTCCTTGATTTTAGCTTGAAGTTATTGGTTGTTATCACCACCTGCGTTGTAGAAGTGGGATTTCCAATGCATTCTTTTCAGCAAGCTTTCGATTTTTTTTCAGTTAGTAGGAGTTTGTATTCTGATTTAGATGGTATAGGTATGGTTTTGAGGGAATACCCAATGCTTCTGTGTTCCATGGCATCCATATATTGCTGCAAGAGTGCTCGACCGGTATGGTGTGTGTATGTAAGGTTTATGTGGCACATATAGTAGTATGTGTGTGCATATCAGTATGTATGAGTATTGTTTTGTATGCGTGTATGAGTACCATTTGTACAAATGCTTACGCACGCATAGGCATATGTACTAATGCATGCACATCCTTCTCTGTTGTGTGTGTGTGTGCCCACGTGCAGGCATGTTCAGCTGACACCATGACCTACGTACACATTCGCGTGTATACTTGCAACATTTAGCCAGCCCCGTCATTCTATAACCCCCCACCCTGCCCATAGTATACAACATTTGTAATCTTAAAGTTAAAATTATTCCCCCCCCCCGTCAATTAAATCACCCCGACAATATACATTCCCTTCTTCCTCATAACACAAGACATGCCGCTCACATCCGGACATGGAAAAAAACACACACACCCACACACACATATGCATGCAAACACAAATGCCCACACGTCCACATTGATCAAATGTTACACACTCATAGAACAATGTATTATGTGTGTGACCAGTTACCCTGCATACACAACCTTTATGCTGTCCATAAACACTCACATACATTCAAATTACCACCACATACATACACACATCACTTTATCCAATCATACACATCCTATGTCTATTGAATTTTCTAAATTTTTTTGAAATTTTTTCAATTTTCCTTGCATTTGAAACATCTTCACCTGATGATTGCCTCGCATGAAACCAATATGGTTGTGAATGTTCCTTTGTTACCTAATAAATAGATATGTAAAACCTTTATATATTTATTTTATTATATTATATAACAGCTCTATTTTATATTGAGCATTCTACCAATAATACTGCCTTTAGTACGCCATTCCAGCAAAAGCTGAAACAGTGACCATCCCACACTCTATATATATATATATATATATATATATATATATATGAGAAAAAAAGAAGACATTATGGAAAATCAGAGTAACATGTTTTCTGATTGGAATAACATCATTAGAATGTATTTATTATACTGCAAAAATTAAAATGCAACAAGGGGAAATGCTTGCTATATATATATATATATATATATATATATATATATATATATATATATATATATATATATATATTGTATTGATCTTTGTTTTTTAATATCCTACATTCCTTAAGTATTATTTTGGTGAGGTAAAGGTGTATGTTGTAAAAATATGACTGTAAATTGAAAGTGGTGCATTTGTAGATAAGACCACTTTCTATGCAGTATTGTGTTTCTTTTTTCATTTTAACAGACATATTTCTTAAGTTATATAGTTATATTTAGATATACATGTACATATACACATTCTTTCACTTTCCCTTTCTCCTCTCACTGGTGCACACACACACACACACACACATATGCACACATAAAATATATGTAAATAAATGCATAAGTTAAATATCTGACTAAAAACAGTTATGGCTAATTTGAAACATACCCAACCATGCCTATCAAATATCTTCTAAGTATAAAGCTCACTGCCTGGTGTTTATGATAGCAGAGATGATCAGTTCAAAATACTTGGATATTAAAAAATAATCTTCATTTAATGAATGGATATGCTACATTACCAATTCATATTTTGTCATTTTTTTTCTGTGGCATATCAACTCTTTTAAATAAACTATTTTTGAAAGTTTACAAAAAAAGAAAAAGCTTCATAAAAATGTTCTCCTGATAATGACCTATGGTTGAAATTAGTTGAGAACAATTGAAAAATAAATAATTACAAAGAACTATTCATATTTGTCTTAGCACTTTTCTTCATCTCTTTATATTTAATATATAAAGGAGAGATTTTGGTATGTACGTGTCGACGTATAACTCCAAATGGGAGGTCACTCAGATTTAAAATCTTGCATACACATTGATATCGTTCTAACTAAGAAACACTCCAAATTTGGTTATTGATTTTTACTCATTAAGGGATATAATTAATTAATTAAACCAAAATCAAACGATTTTTTCAAAATCTATAAAATAGCTGCTACTGCTGATATTCCAGCTACAATCAGCACGCAAACCCCATCCTGCTGCCTCTTTGCCTATGTCCGCTCTATTTCTGCTGCGGTGTTGAATGCGTTTCTTTATGTAAAAAAGAAAAATGAAAGCCTTTTTATCAATATTTTTACAAATACTTTCATATTTCTTAGAATAAAATATATCTATTTTTAATCAGCAAATCAAATTTGAATTAATATACAAATTAGCAATTACAAAAACTGAATGTAAAATAGTCTTCCACACTAAAAAGTTTTTGAAAAAAATCCTTCAAGTGATTAAAAATAGGGGATTCTTAGAATAATATGATTAAATATATCCAGTGAAACTCAAAACATTTTTGAAAGAAGAATAACAGTCCATCTTTTTTCTCGCCTATTTATGGTTCAATCTTCTTTAAGATATGGTTCGAAAGAGAATGAAATAATCTCTCTAAATATGTAATTTGATTGAGTTTTTATCAATGGAATTATTTTTTACAGCGAGTTAAAAAAATCATATTTTGCTTCAGTCAGCCTAGAATTCGTAGTATAGTTTTTTCATACTAAAATTTTAACATAAAATCAAATCTTATTTATCGCATATTTCTGTTTCTATCTTAAAAACATTTATTTGGTTAGAAAAAAAATCTTTCTAAATATTGAATTAGTATGTCTTTTCATACATTGAATTTTTTTACAGCGAATTAAATAATAAATCAAACGAAAACATTTAGCAACAAATCAACTTTATAAATGTTTTATAAATTCCCGTCGTTCATCAATTGTAAACAAAACCTTTCTTTTATTTTTCATAATCACGTTAATTTATTTATTTTAATATTAGAAATACAAATAAAATCATGATACTAATGTAGAATAGTGCGCAAGAGATAATACCATTAGATTACCTAATACATTTCACGGAAATACCTGAAAATTCAAATTTTCATCAAATTTATGATATAGTATACTTAACTATAATTATTATAGTAAAGTATACTATATTCGATCGGCTATGTTTTGAATTAATAATGTTATTTTTTTAAAGATTATTTATCGTTTTACATAAATTTGATTACTTTATTTAATTCTTTTTTTTTTTTTTTCAAATATTAATTTGAAGTTTAGCAAATCGTGTCATTTATATTTTATTTAAAAAATATAGTTAATCATTGAATTAAAATTTCTTACTATATCATTATGTGATGGGCTAAACTTGCAAATCGGTCAGAAAATTACGGTGACCCAGAAAAAACATAACCCATAAATTTTGTAATAAAACTCTTAATTTTAACTTGGGGGATTTAGGGTTAGGGTTTGGGGTTGGGGTTGAGGTTTAGGGTTAGTTTAATGAGAAAATAAGTAAATAATTTGGGTTCTGTTTTTCCGGGTCACTCTGTATGCAGAGTGACCCAGAAAAAAAACAGAACCCACAAATTTTGTAATAAAACTGTTAATTTTAACTAGAGGGTTTTAGGGGTTAGGGTTAGGGGTGGGGTTTAGGGTTAGTTCAATGGGAAAATAAATAAATAATTTGGGTTCTGTTTTTTCTAGGTCACCTGTAATATGTTTTCATTTTCCGACTGATTCGCAAGTTTAGCCATATGATGTCATCCCTCAAATCTGACGAAAAGAAATTTTCCTGATTTCCCACCAGACAGGATTAAATTAAGATCGTTTTTACGTGTTGATTTTTATGGTCATCCTGCGAGGACCGACTCGGTATTCAGTAATAATAGATCTGCAATTGTTATTAAATCATGTTTTTATCTCCTCTACCCGGGCTAGCCGGGTAGCCGCTGCTAGTATATATATATATGAAAGGGAGATTTTCTGTATGCAGTCATAAGGTAGAATTCCTGATTTCTAACAGTTTCTTCATTTCTTTCCAATACAAGTGATGAACATTGCTGATTGTGTCTGTATATGTATATTGAACTTATCCAATGAAGATTTAAGATTTGACATCCACAATACTTTAGGCTTATCCTACTTTTATACTAACAGACAGCCTCAAATGCCTCAAAGTATAAGTGTTGGAAATTTCTATAGAATTTGATTAGTAAAAAATAAAACTTATATATAAATAAATTTAGATAAAACCTAACCAAATTGTAACTATGTCTGATCATCACCCTTTAATTAAATTGCCCTTCAGCATAAACCTCTTCCTGTCACTTGAGATTAAATTTTTGCTCTGAATGAATCTCATGTACATTTGAATGTATTTCAGTGACTGTATCACTGAACAAGAAACTATGAATTAGCGTGTTGTTGGTACAGCAACAATATAACACAAAGTTGGGTTTCAGAAGCACCTAGTCATATTGTGACTATCCCAAACTTAACTGTTTTCTTTTGTCTTCCATTGTTATTCTTATCATAATTTATCAAATATCTGTCTGTCTATACAGCTATAACTAACATTTTTGGCCTGATTTAAACCAAAATTTCAGAAATTATTAGTCATGTCTGGAAAGAATTTAAACTATACAAGGAGATCTAGCAAAAAAAATT
The DNA here is from genome assembly GCA_023376005.1 of Doryteuthis pealeii. Classification (NCBI taxonomy): domain Eukaryota; kingdom Metazoa; phylum Mollusca; class Cephalopoda; order Myopsida; family Loliginidae; genus Doryteuthis; species Doryteuthis pealeii. Next base: position 21,714,985 of record CM042151.1, read on the forward strand.
TTTTTTTTTTTAATGTAGGATCTATCTTTCACTCTTTCTATCTTACTATTCATCTCACTGTAAAAGGGTATTTATTTCCTACCAACTATACACTGTATTATTATTGTATGATCCAGTATGTATAAATACAGTGAATCTTTAAATCACTAAAGAGAGCTCAATGTATAATAAACTTTTTAGACAGAGCAATATTTATCTTAGAAAGGAAGGTAAAACTCAACACAGTAATTCCATATTAAATTTATTTCGACCAAATTTTTATTTTTATTTTTTATTTTTATTTTTATTTTTTTATATATATATATAATTTTTTTATATATTTTTATATTTTATATATTTTTTTATTTTATCCTTACTCTATACTTTTTCAGACTCATTCAATAGTTTAATTCATAGTTTAATTTTGTCTGACTACCATTCCTCTAAGAAACCAGACCTTGAAAAGTATCCTTTTTTTCTCATTTGACTTCCTGTTGCCATGGTGACAGTCTTACAATGTAAAAAAAATTTAATTTTTAAATTTTTTAATTTTTTGAGAAGTAAAATTTTTCAGTTATGCAATTCAAATTACCTTGATCTACCATCTGATGAGATGAAATTTTGGGAAGCTATATTAAATCAACTTAGATTTATATCGAAATTTATGGTCGAAATAAATTTATTATGGAATTACGGTGTTGAGTTTTTCTTTCCTTTCTATATATATATATATATATATATATATATATATATATATATATAATATATATATATATATATATATATATATATATATATATATATATATATATATATATATTATCTTTGAAGTATGTCTTTTTCATTCAAAAACTGTTACACTGAAGAAATACAATGTAGCAACATATTCATGACGTTAGCGGAAAAATACGCAGCGGATGTACAAATGACGAAGCGATCGCACAGCTTACATGCTTTTTGGAACAACAATGCTTCCAGTTTTAATTTAAATTATTTTCTGCTTCTCTCTCGATGAGTCTGGATTAAAAACATGCTCTGATGATGATTTTTTATAAATCAAAATATTGTTCAATATTAGCTATGAAAATGATATAAAATATTTTAATTTTAACAATATTGTGTTTTCATACCCTTTTTTATATATATATATATATATATATATATATATATATACCCTCCTACTACCTCCTTATTCCCTATCAACTTCCTCCAATCTCCTCTCTTTTATTCCTCCTTACTTTTTCTTCATATCTCTTTTTATTTTGGGACAAGTATTTATAACACTAGCCATATAAGATAGTAGAACTGCCTTATTCTTTCAATTTTATTCTGTCTACTACCAAGAAGTTTTATATAGTTGTGCACAAGGTGGATATAGTATAGACTTTTGCTACTACTCTTTGTAAGGATGTTTTATGCATACCTAAGGAGGTATCTTGAAGGAATTGGTGAAAAGTAAGTGCTGTGATAAGTAATTTTGTTTTCTAGGGCTAAATTTTCAAAATTCATATTGACTTTATATATGTAGAACCTTATATATGATATTTATATTTTGCAGAATTTGTACAAAAAAGTCAAAGATCAATTTAAGACTCTACTTTCCCTGCCTATCTAGAGGTAAGCTGTTTGTATTTTCCTAAGGAGATACATATTTTTTGTTTGATATTGTCTTTATTCCCTACTCTTTTTTACCAAAATAGGGAAAGAGCAGGAAAGAAATGAGGAATGAGAAGACTCTTAAACATGAGTCAGATTCTTAATTCATTCCTTTATGATATATGAACTGATTTTGATAATGTTGAATATGCTTTCAGTATTTAATAATGAATTGATTTTTGATAAATCCATTAATATGATTAAAAAGCTTTATTAAGTCAAGCAGTCATGATTCTGCCTGAGAGTCAAGATGAGTTTTTATAAACTGGTGTTTCTTAATTTTAACTAAACTTAAATTTGATTTCTTTACTCATCAAGTCTCAGTACCAAAAATGTTTACTAGTGCACAAATTTTACCAAAGAAAATAAGTAGTTCAATTTGACAAAATGGAAAGTATCAGTCATCCAGAATATAGACCATAGATATGGGAATAAGCATAAAGATGATGTTTTTATTATTTTGTGTCTAAGAGGACTTTCACAACTACTAATAGCATAGCAGGAACCATTTACTTTTTAAGTCAAATCTATATTCAGACTTAATAATAAAATCATACAAAATGATATATAATTCCTATTTAAGATAATGCACAAAACAATTTAATGAAAAACATAATTTATTTTTGCAATCATTTATATCATTAGGAAAAGAACTCTGGCAAGTTTGACTTAATAATACATATAATGTCAATATGTAAATCCTCTGTAAAAGAATGAGCATAATACATAAAATCAAATGAATCTAAATAAACTTAAAATAAAACATTTTCATTAAAACTATTTTTGATAACAATTATTAAACTGTTCTGAATTTTTTTTAACTCTTAGAATTCTGAGCACTTTATGTCTATGAGCCCCCCCCCCTCAACTCCTGGCTGAAAAATAGCTGAAAATGCAAAATAATGTAATCTATTATTTAATAGCCTGATTGGTTGTATTGTTGCTTGACAATAGCCATGTAGAAATGGGATTCCCTGGTCAGAATTCAGGCTACCTGGGTCTATATATTCTTCTAGATAGCAACACAAATACTGTCTGGTTGGCTTCTAAGGGTTAATAAATAACATAAAAGTACACAATAGATATATTTTCACACAAACAAACTATCCAGATGAAAACTTTATTGTAATCTAATAAGATCACAATAAAGTTTAAGAAAAATAAAGTTTTCATCTGGATAGTAATACTTAATGTGGTAGCTATGAGTAGATAATAGGCCAAACTGGGCTCTTTCGCCTTGGTACAGCAACCAACCTAGGAGAAGGAAAACTTTAAATTCAAACCAGCTTTACTCTGCTTAAAAATTGACCTTATGTTACATTTTGTCTGTGGTAGAGGGGTTGGGTAAATACATACTTATGATAACAAAATTTGAAATTAAAAGTCCTAACGATAATCTATAAAATTTATTCAAGAGTATCTACTGCTTTTGAATTTGTTGGTAACATTCTTTTTTATGAGAGTAAAGGGGAAAATGGGTGGAAAAAGCTGTACATCCAAAAAGTTAAAAGAAAAATTAAAACATTAATATCTGTGACAGGCATACACAAAAGGGGTTGGTGGGTACTATGACTCATGCCAGCATAAGGTTGGGAACCTCTGCAAGATAATATATTTATTTATACACTAGTGTTATTATTGGCTGTACTGACTTTGGCTTATGCTATTATAATAAGGTGACAGAGGAGAACATTTAAAATGAATGCAATGACTGCCAGATACAAAATTTTCATGACACAGATCAAAAATTATAAGGTTAAGATAAGCTAGCCCTGTGATGTGAATGCCATGTGCAGAGATTTTGGACCATGTGGCGAATAAGAGTTTACTAAGTTCTATCAACATGATTACTATCAATCAAAGAGTTGACCCTTTGGTCATTATTTGAATGGAATGTGATAATCAAGGTATAGTTGAGCTGTATAAAAGCAGTTCTCTCTCTTACTATGAAGGTCAAGGAAAGTGCAAAAAGATGTAAGGATATAGAGCATTTCATTAAGATTTGCAAATAGATTAATGTAGAAAATTCATTTTTTTTGTTAAATTCTTGATTTAAGATTGTTATCTGAACATGAATTACAAAATGATTAGAAAAGAAATGTAAGAAAAAGTAATCAAAAGAATTGTCTCATTTATTTATGAATATCATAAATTCAATGTTTCGTGTGGACAGTTACTACCTTTTGGTTAGTGGACTTTATATCCTTAGGTGTCTTTGCATTCATGACCAGCCCAAGTTATAAGCAATATGGACAGTAGACCAATGTGCTAAATGCTAAGGTGTGCCTACCATCTGTTTGAGATACTATCTCAAATATAAGTGGGAAAATTAATCAACTTGAATAAAAACAAAAATAAAATCAGAAAATTGTCTGATATGAAATCAGTGCTCAATAGTTAGAAAGAGAAGTAAGGGGATGAGGTAAGGTTGTAAGTGAATTGTTGTGCCATGTTTTGTTTCCATTTTACAATATGCATAGCCAGTTTAGCTACCCCCTTCTCTCTTTCTTTTTATCTTCCCTCTCCTCACAGTATTTGTGTTGTGATTCAACATATCCCCTCTATCCTTTCAGGGAATCCTGGTTTTTAATTGGTAAAACAGTTGGTATGTAGAACCATGTTTCCCTGAGATAAAAAGTAGGATGTGAGTTCAAGTCTCACTTGGAGCTTATTTTTTATTCTTGTTTCTGATGCCTGCTGTTCCTTAAAAGTAATAGTCCAAGTGAGTTTTGACGAACAAGTAACTAGAATTTAAAATATAAAAGATAATACTAGTAAAAATTATTAATAATAATGATTGAAGAATTCTTTGATTATCATTTTGCTCTTCCTTCATTGATATTCCTTTTGAATCTTAGAAGAACTAGCAAGAATATGCACCCTCCAGGCATAAGTATTAAAGTTTTAATGTAATCAAATATATTAAATTATAAAACTAACAAAATTGAATAAGAATGCATATAAAAAGATTACACTTATTTTAATTATATTTTAATTGGTTTCTATATAAAATCATTTATAAGATTAATTTTAATACATTGGAGACTAAAACAATAATATTAGAGGTCAATGATACTGAGTAATTATTTATTAAACCCAGTTTTATTAAAACCAGTATACAAATTAACCACACCATATATTATGTAACCCTTCAATTCTTAGTGATATATAAGACGAATTTCAGGATTTTAAATGCACCAATAACAATGGCTGTGTTGAGGGAAATTTAACTCAGATTTTCATAGATACTTCATTGATAAATAAAATTTATTGTATGGATTAATGATTTTGATTATAAATCAAATATGCACTGATAAACTTATGCAATTACTGAGGGAATTATGACGTAAGTGGTGAGGTAGTTTCAGTTACAGACAAATAGACACTGAATCTCCATTATAATGAATAAGATGATACCATCTGCTAAGAATTTCTTTTATTAGTATTAATATTCCTACTACAAGGAATGTTTCAAAAGTATAGTCTCCTATTCATTTATTTGAAAATTACCACAGATACAGGGAGTGCAATAATACCACTGTTTTGATAAAGTTTTCAGCATAAAACACTATTTTTCCACATAGTCATCATCATTAACAATATATTTTTGCCATCAATAAACAGCAGCCTACATGATGTGGTCATAAGATGATTGCTTCAAAATTAATGCCTTCTATTTGAATGTTAACAACATCAGTGGTGAATGTTGGTGGTATGACAATAGAAATTGGACCTTATTTTTTGCCTTGTTAGAGATAACAACAGAGTGACAGTCTGACAAATTGGTTTCTGACATTAAAACAGAGGGTTTTTGAATTCCTCTGGGTGGAAAAAAATTGTACTCATTGATATTTCTTGATGCTTGCTGAACATTTATAGAGACCAAACAGTGGATGTGAGTACAGTTAGGTGGTGGGTAGCATGTTTCAGCAGTAGTTACAGCAATGTGAGTGACAAACCATGTTTAATACAATTGTCAACCCACAAAAAAGGGTGTCTCAGTCAGTTTATCTGTGCAATGGAAGATTACATAGGCAACATTTTCCTGACAATGGCATTCTCATTGCTACAGTGAAAAAGTGGACCATCTTCATTGGTGTAGATTTTATGAGTGCAGCATATAGATTCTTTTCTTTTGTTTTTATTTCTTTATGAAAATGCATAGCTAGTGATGGTGACTATGTGGAAAAGTATTTTGTAGCTGAAATCTTCCTCTATCCAATAATGTTATTGTAGTTTGTATTTGTTGTAGTTTTTGTTGAAATAAATAGTATTACTTTTTAGAGTAGCCATAAAACCTAAAACTTAACCTTACTAACTGACAGCAATAATCAAACAATCTGGCTGAAAATCTACATTTGATGACAATGCCAAGTTCTTATAGGTAAGCCTAATATGATTATCACACAAACGAAACTCTCAAATCTACCAGTTAAGTTACCATAAGAAAAACCCTTTTAGATATTATGCTGGCACAAAGCAATCCACATTAACCTTTTGATCTAGCTTTATCTTACATCTATTTCTTAACAAGAAACACATAACTTGTCTGTTCCACATTATACAAATATTAATGATGTCCTTTTTGCCTTTGTGGAGGCCATCAGTGTCTTTCTTCTCCAACCAGATTGATAATTGTCCTTTGAAGTAAATATTTTTCTTTTTGTTAGATACGTACAAGCATTTCAATCAATTCTAGTAGATAAAATGTTGTTTTTGCCTTTTGATTATGATTGGATGAGCCGGTAGCATAACAATTATCACTTGAAACCATATAACTGTGTACAAATTATTTGTGTCAAATTTCAGCATTGAATAACCCTTGAGAGATTAATATGCCATTAAACAAACAAACCATAACAGTTATCAGCATGGAGAATGGTATTGGCAAGCTAAGATCAAATTTTCACCAAGGCTGTTTGTTCTCAATTCATATCAATGCCCTTAGAAATAAATTCTTTTCTTTTTTCTCTAGCTGAGTAAAATAGTAGGGAAGGCTGGGCTCTCTAGCCTTGTGTAGTGTAATCAATCTAGGGTAAGAACATTTCTGATTTCAAACTCTCCAGAAACAAGTCATGTGTTAAGGTGGCAGGATAAGAACCATTACTTTCCATGTCTTACAAATCTTGGGGAAACACTGAGGGAAAGCACCAGCAAACAATTCTCATGTAATATTGCTTAGTTAATCATATGCAAATTGAAAATTAAAGGTACGTGAATGCATGCATCTGAAAACAAACAGCACTGAAAAAGTAGATTATTATTAGTATTTACCAATAATCTTTTGTGTTATTATTTTATCAACATTTGATAACATTTATCATTTACAAAGTTTAACTAATCTGGCACAAAGCTAGAGTTTTGGGACTTCCAGTGAGAACTGAACTCACTAGTAGTGGGTTGCTAGTCTACCTCACTACCCATTACACCACAATTAACTAGCTATATAATCTATGATATCAGAGTTATAAGTTATTAAATAAATATGTAAAAATCTATATTCACATACATGATTGCATATATGATGCAACAGTAAATGCTAAAAATATATATAGAAAGCAAGTAGATACCAAAATTTTGCATGTGAACAGATGTAGCAAATACAAGGTGTCTTCAAAAAGTATCAAGACCAAAGCTCTATTTACAAAGACAGAAATGAAAAATGAATAAAACATTAATTTTATTCAAAATAGTCCTCTTGGCATTCAACACCATTATATTTCTGAGTTTTCTATTAGTTGAAGTACCTCTGAAAGTCTTTTTTTGATATGATATAAAGCTGTGCCATTGTATATCTCTTAGTCTAGATGTTGAGACAACAGTCTAGACATCATTATTTTATTATATAAGTTGCTCAGTTGAGCATATATCTTCATTTAAAATTTAAGATTCAGTTTTGATAATGTTCAATTACACCTTGTATATTATTAACTAGCATTAGTACTCATTAAAAATGATTGTGTTATTTACATATGGATTGGTGCTTCTATTTTGGTTCAGAGTATTTGTGTATTGTGTTCTGCATGAAACTGAAGTTTTATATTCACCCCCCCTACCCTCATTTAATGTCACGTCCACATTCATTTGCTTAAATAAAACATCTTTCTAGCAGCCTATAAACTATATTGCCATTTAGCACTGGTGAACATTTTGGACACGCTTCCACCTCTCTTTTGGCTTACAGTGCCTCTTATCCAGGACATAATTGCTCTTTTGTGTCCTTGAATTTGAGACACCTTATTAAGCTAAAGTTATAAAGACCATTTTTATTTTGGTTTGTAATCAGCTTTTTGTATGAAGCTGTGTGTCCACAAACAGCATCAATTTGAAATCTGAGGTCAATATGCAGCAACAAGAAAAAGAAAAGAAGATATACTCAAGTATGATCTATATTATAATGAGGTGATTTTTATATGGATATCACTGTAACACAGCAAAAATGACACACTGTAGCAAGATGTTTTGACATCACAATACCATTAAAATGCTCCAACTTAAAGATCACAATTTCCAGTCCAATTTTTAACTAAGTTTTTCTCCTTATTTGTTTATATATATATATATATATATATATATATATATATATTTTAAGAATGGAAAGGAGTAACCTACTCGAGTTTCATCGATTGATTCTTCAGGGTTACTTTAAATTAATCGAATTTACGATTAATCTTAGGTGTTATAAACATGCCCGTTGGAATGGGACTATATATATATATATATAATAATGGGACTATATATATATATATATATATATATAATACTAATAATATTATTATTAGAGGGAAAATAAAGGGTCTACCATGGTTTCAATCAAATTGAAATGATTTCCTCAGGACCCTACCCTATGTTAACTAAGTCGATGTAATTCCTTAGTTAAATTGAAGATATTAGTTAACGTAGGATAGGGTCCTGATTTCAATTCATTTCAACTTGATTGAAACCATATTAGACCCTCTAATAATAATAGTAGTAGTATTATTACTGCCCTGTATTTTTAATATATTGAGCACTTTTGGATTATTTACTGATGCCACTGCAACGGAAAAGTTAAAGCAGCAATTGGATACTATATATATATATATATATATATATATATATATATATATATGTGTGTGTGTGTGTGCAATTAATCCCCCTGTATAAAATGCAGTGTTGTATGTAACACATTTTTATATCATTTTCTCCAAATTGATGATCATTATGTAATGGTCTAGTCCAATTATGAAATACAAAGGTAAAATATATAATTTTCTCCTATTTTAAATTTGATAGATAAAATGTTATAATTGATTCAGGAAAAATTGAAAATAAAAAATAAAATGTAGTTTTTAATTAAACAATTCTTACTACATTATTCAAATAAATACACCCCTAACAATTTCTTTTATAAAAAGTTGACTTTCTTCTAAAACAGTGATACCAGGATTTTATTATTTCTAGTAGAATATCATACAATCAAAATAAATATTATTTGCAATTATTTATTACCAAAATCTGAAACCTAAGATATGAATAGGTCGTAGTCCAAAAATAAGTACTTGCCTTAAATGATTTATTATTTACATAATTTTATTTTTGGTTACAGACTTGTTGCAATTTTATTTTTTTTATTACAGTTTCTATGCTTTAGAGTCTTTCAGTAAATAAGACCTTATTATATTCATTTTGATTGTAGATATAAAAAAAATCCTAGTATTTTTGGTTTATAAGAAAATTAAGTTTTATAAAAAAATTGTTAGGAGTGTACTATTTTATGTGTAATACTCTAAATCAGGCATGTCAAACATGCAGTCTGTGAGCTGCATGCGTCCCTCAGCAAGCACAGGTGCAGCTTACACACAGACTGTGCCTCATATGGTGCTTTTAGAGTACCCCAGTTTTTTTAAAAGTTTTTTTCCAAAGATTCTTATGCAACACTCCACTTTGGCCCATACTTAGGGTAGACAGGCAGTCCAATCAATTGGCAGGTCACGTCAAACCCTAGAACTATATGATTCTCAACCTTATTGGTCTTATGGCAAGCCCCAACCCTTTTTATCATATATGTGCTAGTAGGTGGTGGCTGAGGGTCTTATTGTTCTAGGAATGACATTAAACTCTATCTGATGGTGAAGTTCCAGGTCTGGGGAATGTGGAGTACCCCTTCATCACCATTGCTCTCAGGTCTACTATGACCCAGAGTGGTATTACCTGTTTGGTCCCATCTACGGGTTAAATAGGACAAAATGAGTTCTAAAAAAATGTGTTTAATAAAAAATTAAAAAATGTTTAAAAAAAAATTGAGTACCCATCAAGATGAATAAAACAAAACATCTTTGGCATAAAATGACCCAATGGGTTGACATGCTATAAAATCCAACTTACAAACAAAAAATTCTTGGGCAAAAATGGTCGTTTATTTTCATTAGGTTAATGTGTTATTAAGAAACAGAGTCTGTTATCAATGCATTGAGTCTTTCCTCTTACCTTCTCCTGATTTCAAGCAACTCATGGCTATAATTGAAAGTGACAGTGACACTTTTACATTTTATTATTTAAACTTGGTCAGTAATAGTCTTTTTTCTTTTCTTTTTACAAAAATGTTTTTTTAGATATATATTCATTGGCTTTTAGTTGATAATAAAGAAATTAATGATAGTAATCATCAGTTTGTTCTATTAATATAAAGGAAGGATTTAAAGACTTAGTTATCATGTGTGGCCCTCATGACAGACATATGTAATTCATGCTGTCCTCATGACAGACATATGTAATCCATGTGGCCATAGGAGTCTACTCAGTTTGACACACCTGTCCTAAATATTGCTGTTAATTTTTTATAACACAGGAAAGCTAATTTTAACAAATTTTATAAATAAGTTTGTGATTTGACACTGAGCTTAATTGTTGCTAATACATGTATGGGCCTCCTTATTAAACTGACCATGTACAATGGTTAAATACTGACTTTTAGTTTTCACTGCTATGAAATCAAACATTTTATTTCTTATGAAATTTTGTTTTAATGAATCTCACCAACTCAGCACAATAAACATCTAACCTACTTATAACTGTCTAACTCTGAAGAAGCTTTTGTTCCCTTGCTTTGGTCATTTCTTCATTTTTGGCTAATACATATAACACTGAAATAATTGCTTACATCAACTATTATTCAGTGTTGTTGATGTATCATATATAAGTGCCCAGGAAATATGTTATTGAGAATGTGTTTTGGTATTGACTTTGTTCCCAAAGGAACTTGTTCAGGCCAGAACTGATGAGATTTGCGTCTTTATCCAGTTGCCTGGAAGCAAATGTCTTCATTCAATCAAGAAACACTTGCCAACTAATCAGTTGACTACCGCAACTTTGCGTGCAGAATCATTTCTTGATGGGCACCTTTTTCAGCTCAGAACCTTCAAAGGTATCAAGTTCTTCATTGAAAACTAAATAAGAAAATTACTGAAAAATCTAAGGAAAAAAAAATAATGCTAAATATTTTGTTTTGTTTTATATTGTTCAGAAATCAAATAAAAATAAATCTGAATATTATTTATTTTATTACATCCCATAATAGTTACTACATTTAGTGTATGTAATTTATGTACAAATGTAACAACTATTATAGGACAAAAGTAGTAGTTTTTAATGATTTAAGATTGACTGTTAGGGATTGTAAATGTTGTATGAATTGTACTCACCTTAAAGTTTTGAGACAAGCCCTTATCATTATTTCATACATTGTTAATTTATCCTTAATCTTACTCACTTAAAAGCCACCATTGCAATATCAAATCTTATTTATAGAATATGTATTTTAATTAATTGTAAATAAATAAAAAGGAAAAGTACTCTATAATTACTATTCAATAATTATTTTCCTGGAGAAACTATAATGATCAATTTGACAACCTAACTAAAAAAATTATTTTTTTATTTTATTTTCATTAGTACAAAGCTACTATAATACAGAGTGTGACAGAAATACATCCCACATTTTAAACTGTTAGTTGTGTGATGAAAGTAAAGTTAGGCAAGTATCTCTATCTAGCTAATGTCTTACCATTTTTTTTATAGATACAATCAGTTATGATCATGGCTTAAACCAGTTCATTTGTTGTTGAAATGTTTTTTAAGACTGGTGACTATAATTGCTACACAGCTTTTCATGCAATACCTGGATGATGATAGATTTTAGCTTAATATTAAATCATTTTAAAATACTTTTTTCACATTGATATGTATTATATTTCAGAGAATAGATTTAATCCTTGAAATTGTTAAATGAATGTAAATAATGAATTTAAATTGTTTAATAAATGGCTAATGGCATGTTTTAAGATAAATAGTACAAATAGTTGTTATATTTGCATTCAAATTGCATACACTAAATGTAATAACTTTAATGGGACTGAGGTAGTATTTATTTAAAATCAATTTTATACCTAATGAAAATTTGGAAAGTTATGATTTTTATACCTGAATTTTCTAACTTATAAACTATGTTACATATTTGTTTATGGTTAATTTAAAAAAAAATCATATTGTGATGTTTCAGTGAATAAATTTGATGGCTGAATTTTAAAAATAGATTTTGGTTAATAAGTGAATTTACTTAATGAAAATAATCTACTTTTCTGATACAATTATTTGAAAATAATCTAGCCACTCCCAGGATAACCATACCACAATAATTGTATATTTAAAAAAAAATTATACACAGATGTAATCTGAATTTATAACTTCATAAACTATCATGTTGTGTTGCTTTCGTTTTATATCTAAACAGTTTTATAGTTAGACAACTAATATATAAATTATTTTATAATTAAAGTTAAAATGCATCTAAACATTTAAAGATTTACATTGTAATTGAGTAAATAAAATAATGAATTTAATTCTTAACTGTAACTGTTTATACAATCCTAAAGCATTACAGTTTCTAAATAAAGAGGGAAAATATTTGTAAGCAAAACTAAAAAAAACAACAAAAAAACAGTACTAACTCACCAATGTCATTCAAATCAGTTGGGTGTAAATAAGAAAGACTTTCAATGTTTGAACAGCTTTCTCTAGCAGCTGCCTGACTAGGAGGAGAGACCCCAGGAAGGGAAAGAAAAGGGTACCCTGGGTGTGGGTATGTAGATATTGTGTCTAGGGAAAAGGACAATTGAAAGCAGGCTCCTTTGTACAGGATATTGAATAGTAGATTGGTAAACTTTATATTTTAAACTAGCAGAGGTTCATGGCATTACCTGAAACAAAAGAACAAATTCAATAAATTAAAATAAAACAAAACAAGTAATTTTTATGAAAACTAGTTTAAAATTTCTGAAACAAAATTTCATAATTCATTACATTTTTAAAATATAGTAATAAAATATTCTCAACAGTTGCTTTCTCTCCTTTATCAGCCGAAGCCTTAATTTAAAAGGTCATAGTTTCAGTACAGAAAGTTGTTATTTAAATAAATAAGTATTTTAATTATAAAAGCTACCAACAAAACATTTTATTTATAAAAATCACAGAAGATAAATAACAGAATGTTTGAATGATATAATTCTGATACCTATTTAACAAGATTCTATGAATTCAGAAATTTTAACAAACGACAAAAGTTTTAAAAACAAGGAAAAATTCTGATTAGTTTTTTTTAGAGCCTCTTTGTAACATGATATTTCCTGTTCTTATATGTTGCAAATATATAGTGATTCTTTTTGCTACTTATGAACATCCAACATATATCTGGCCATATGAAAAGGTGAAAAACATGGATTTGACCTCATCTATTCAATGATTAATGAAATAAAGCAAACATTTTTGTATCTTCTAGAAAAATCTCTATCTTACTCACAAGAGCAAATATACATTTGATATTCCCATCTCAGAAATGTTTTGATTATTTGTTTTGTGAATCATTACCCACTTAATGAAAATAACCTAACAAAAACTAAGAGAGATTAAGTATAACTAATGTGTTATGAGCAATGCCCAGAAATTCCTTTTTGTCATTACATTGTCTATGTTGGAAACTGAAGTCAAGTCAATAGCAAGGTAAGAAATTAGGTTCCTGGGATTTCTTGTTTGGCTGTGAGAGAGATGGAAACACAAACTTCAATATAGTAGTATAGATAAGCCTATATGGTAAATTTGACCTGTTAAACTGTTTTTCGCATTTGTCCCTAGTGAGTGTCTTGCTTTGGGATGCCACATCAGTGTATAATGTAACGAAAGCAATAATGATATAGAAAAATGAAGGAAATACCAATGGGACAATATGAAAAAGGATGTACATTACACCTGTTAATAAGTACTAAACATTCTAATCGCCACTGAACATAATAATAATATGATGAGAATAAGTGGTTTCTGCACTCAGACATTCAGGTAGCTTAAACATGGCTAAGATTATGTTTCTTAATGTACATAATACAGGAAGATGCTGTTACCTGAATGTTAGCTGGAATTTTCCATCCAGATGAAGAAAAGTTCTGCATTCAGTATAATTATATTGAAATGATAATTACAACAATCAAGGCAAATGGAAATTTAGGAATAAATGATAAAATAATTGATATACTTAAAGAATACAAAAAAAAAATAGAAAGAAATCATTATTTACTATTTACAAATTTATCATATTAATATCTCTTTACTTTTAGAGACCTCCAAAAAGATAATTTTCTTAATGAAGAATCTTTGTCTTTTCTCTCTTGCTATTATGTTTTTGCTGGCATCAACAGTGCATATGCCCCAACCCTCTACACTACTCCAAGGGAGAAAAACCAGTTCTACAAGAACCTGGATGTGGTGATATCCAGGATCCCGAACATTGAAGATCTATACCTGCTTGGAGACTTCAATGTGAGAGTAGGAGCTAACCATGAGGCTTGGCCCACTTGCTTTTATGTACATGGATGGGGCAAGATGAACAAGAACAGCCAGAGGCTGCTAGAGTTGTGCTGCTATCACCAACACCCACTTTGAATGCAAAGACGTCCATCAGGTGTCATGGAGACACTCGTGTTCCCACCTCTGGCACCAGGTAAACCTTGTCATCACTAGGTGTGCAGATTTAACAATCATCCTCCTCACCATACTTACCACAGTGCAAACTGCAACTTGGATCACTCCATGGTAGCCAACAGTGTGCAAATGACACCCAAACAGATCCAACACTTCAAGAAGAGGTGTCGCCCGCACATCAACACATGCTGTGCAGGAAACCCAGAGAAAACACTAATACCTAAGCAGTTCTCTCAAACGGAAAGCTTGATGAAACCTTCATCGACAGCAGGTACTCACCTCCAGGATGTCATGTATAACTTGGCCATCACTGCCTATGGAAAAAAGTGAGAAAAATGCTGACTGGTTTGAAGCACACTGGGAGGTAATAAAGCCTGTGATTGAGACAGAGGAGAGCCTTTTTGGCATACAAGGCAGCACCTAGTCATAGTACACTCCATGCCTTGAGGAGTGCCAGAAATAAAGTCCATCAGACTACTCAACACTGTGCCAACACCTACTGGCTGAACCTGTACCACGATATAGAGACAGCTGCCAATATGAGAGATGCAAGGGCCATGTACAAGGGCATCAAAAAGGCAACAGGCCCATCCATCACAAAAACTTCATCACAAGTCTAAGATGGGAGAAGTCATCACTAACCAAGGAAAACAGCTGCAACATTGAGTTGAGCACTACCTAGAGATGTATGCAACCCAAAACATTGTGACAGACAATTCCCTAAATTCCATCCCTGATCTACCAGTCATGGATGAACTAGACACACCACCAACCATAGAAGAACTCACTAAAGCCATCGACCGCCTTGCAAATAAGAAGGCAACCAGGAGCGATGGCATACCATCAGAAGTCTTGAAGAGTGGGAAAACAGCACTGCTCCAATCACTATATGATCTGCTTTTTAGCTGCTGGGAACAAGGACACATCCCTCAGGACATTACAGGATGCTATCATTGTTACTTTATACAAGAATAAAGGAGACTGGAACGACTGCAATAATTACTGAGGTATCTCCCTCCTTAGCATCATTGGAAAAGTTTTTCTCATGTTTCACTGGCACACCTACTGACCTCTTGCATCTATCCAGTCCCAGAGTGGTTTCCGATCTGACCAGTCAACAGTGGACATAATCATCTCTTTACACCAACTGCAGGAAAAGTGCCAGGAGCGGTAGATGCCACTTTATCTCGCATTCATTGATCTAACAAAGGTGTTCGACATAGTTAGCCAAAGTGGTCTCTTTAGACTGCTGCAGAAAATTGGCTGCCCACCCAGACTACTTGAAATCATCACCTCCTTCTATGCAGATATGCATGGCACAGTCTGTTTTAATTGTGCAACATCTGCGGAATTCTAGTCAGAAGCAGGGCTATGGTGTTCATGATCTTTTTCTCCATGCTTCTCCAGTATGCCTTCAGGGACTGCAGGAATGATGTCTACATACACACCAGAGCTGCTGGCAAGTTGTTCAATATTGCTCATCTTTAGTGGACGGATGGATGCCAACAACAGTATTACACAAACAGGTTTCAACTTTGTCTTAAATTGTACAAGTTTCTTGTAGGAAGTATTGATATCTGTATTAACAGTTAGGAAAAGTTTGTCTGTCTTCTAAAATGATCAAATCATTTAATGTAAAGTTACCAAATTTAGTATTCAATATGTAATGGACCCAGGGGAAAGTTGTGATGTAAAATAATTTTTTTCATTTTATAGAGGTGGGAATATCTCATAAGGCAGGGTCTCCAACAATAAAGAATAATTGCCGTGAAGCTAAGTTGGTGCAATACATAACTAATAGAAAATTCAAATTTCTAATTTTCAAAAAAAAAAAAATTAGTAAATTATTTATCTAAAATAACTATTCACATTTAATTAAATATTCTTAATTAGATTTATATATAGTTTTTCAAGCTGGATATATAAAATAATGGTATAGCATTTATTATGTACAAAGTCCATTATCTTCTGCTGCTTCTTATGTAAATTATATCCCCCACATTTCCACCAGATCCAACTTGTGCCTAAATGATTTTTTTCTTTTTGGTTATTCCCCAACAAAAAGTTAAATGCTGGAGAGTTCTCATCCAGAATAATTTATTGTAATCCAGTTACCAATGCTTAAAGTGGCAATCAGCAGCAGCTGTCTACATTTCTACAACACCTCCTTTAGCATGAAGGAGATTAATGTTCATTCTTTCCTTTTTTATATACATCTTTAGTTTTTAAATTCTGTCTTTTGATTTCTAGCAACTCACTAGCTTCCTGATCTTTATGGACCATTTAACTACAAACTTAGGAGCAGCTCTTTACATGTCTGTGGTTGCTGTGCTGTGCCCAAGAACAACTTCAGCTGATGGGGTAGTTCTCTTCAGGTCCTATGGATGGAATGGTAGTTTCTTTTTTATTGACTCATTTTCTATCGGAATATCTCCAGGACTAGTTTCTATGATAGTGTTCTTCACTTCCAAATTCTTTCAAATGGATTCTTGAGGTGTTGCAAGCCCTTCCCATTATACACAAGGTGTTGCTCTTATCTGATTCATGTGTCTTTTCAGTGTGTTTCCATCCTGTGTTCTCACATGATATATCACTTCCCTAATTCTATTGATGATAACTCCCTTCATCCATTTATTGTTGCTCTTGTGATTACCATATCATCCTCAAAGGCTCAAATCTTAGTTTAACTTCTTGAGGAATTTTTCTTCCCAATCCTAAAAAATTGACAGCTAATAATGCATAGACAACACTTCATGAATAGTTGTGCTGGTGATACACTTGTTACACTATGCAGAATAATCTGTATGAGAATAGTAGTTGGTTCACCTTTATCTCCATTCTCTTTTGGTTTCTCTAGCACAGCTTGTACTGTAAGGACTGATCTCTTTGTTAGAATGTTTGATAATGGATGGTAATGTGCTGATTCCATGTGTTTTATTCTACTGTGAATCAAAAATATCTCAAATTCACCTCTAGTAATTATATTGTTTTCTGCCATAAATGCCTCAGGCAATCACGTGCTGCAAAAGTCTCACAGAGCTTTTTGTATTGTCTCCTCATGGAATTCATTATATGAGCATCTACCCACTTACTGAAACTAACATACACAATCAGGAACCATTTGTTTTTTATCAGACCATCATGGTTAATGTGAAACCTTTGCTAAGGTTTTGTACTTTTCACTCATGGGTGATGTGAGGATTTTATATGAAACATTTTAGTGTCTCTTATACCACATGTATCTGATTTTTCAGGGACAGTGGTATCAGTATTTTAGAATCTCATTGCAAAAACCCTTATCAATTGCCTTTGTCTTTCTTGCTGCTTTTTTTACCATCTCAGGACTTCCTTCTATATCTAACAACCAAACTGTGTGAAACCTTCATTTCTAGTTGAAATATGCAGTTTTGAAAGTCTATCAGGATTTTCATTCAAATACTGCTGAAATTTATGCAGTTATTGCCAAGAATTCCTTATCAATTATTTTCAGGAATTTCTTGCCAATTATTTCCAGGGATTCCTTCTGAAGGGGCTGTAGTTTTTTCTATCAACATTAGTGTTCTAGGGTCATAAGCAATTGGTCTTTTTGAACTGTTAGGTAAAGCATGGGCTGCTATTAACAGGTAAATGCCCATATTGAAATCTGATCTCTCTGATAAAATAAAATGGGAATTTTGTCAGTACTACTGTATGGTTACACCACTTGAACTTTAACAAAATAACTGGAGAAAATCCTAGATGGGAACTACACAAGGATGCTACATGCTGTATTTAACAAATCCTGGAAACATCATTCTAAAAAACAACAGCTGTACTGCCAATTGTCTACCATCTCAAAAACCATTCAAGACAAGCACGGCATGCTGAGCACAGTCGGAGATTGTAAGGATGATCTCATAAACAATGTAGGAGACATAGGAGATATGGACTCCTATGCATAGACATACCAGTGTTGGCTGACCAGCAAAATTACATTGATTAGCTCTATGCAGACACTGGATGCTGTCTAGAGGACTTGCCAAGAGCAATGGCTAATAGGGATAGATGGTGTTAGAGTTTCAAAAGAATTTGTGCTGTCAGCACACCTTGATGATGATGAGGCATCACAGGCATCAGTCCATCTGGTAATGCATCACAATTTATCTTCATCATAATGTCCATTACTAGATTTTTAGCTCTTTGAAAAATCTAAGCCTACCCAACTTCCCAAACCCACTTTGTGCTCTTACATAACTGTTTATAAAGGGGCTCAAGGACTGATGATAAGTTTGGGAAGTGCTTGTTATGATAATTGATCATACCTAAAATGATTTGACTTTACACTTATCATTTACAAATGACTTTCTCTGATGAAGCCTCTTCTCTGCTTGCTTATCAAGAACTCCAAATACTTGACGTCTTCCAAGAAATGACTTTGTCAGGTTTTAACTGTTGATAAGTATTGGAGAGGTTGTGCTCGTTTAACCTTTCTTCCCTGTTTAGTGTGACCAAAAGGTCTTCTGTTCAGGGAACAGTGTGATAATCACATTTTTCCCAAAGATTTATTGTCATTTTATAATCCTCACATATCCTGATAGTGTCATCTTCTTTTGAGACAGGAACAGTTGGTGTAGACCAATCTGAATGCTACACAGGAAAGTGGCAGCCAAACCTCACTATCTGATCAAATGTCTTTTCAATCTTCTGTTTTAATGTATATGGAACTGATTGAGCTTTGAAGACTGTTACTTGAGCATTCTCTTTTAGGTTAATGTGCACTACAATATCTGCCATGGTACCCAACTTTTCCTCAAATACACTCTCCAACAAACCCTGTTTCTTTTTCCTGTGTTGTCCCCTTTCCTTCTGGTCGACTGATGCTGATGAATGAGCTGGCAATACTACCAATGGTAGCCTCTTCATCTCCCCACTGAATTTAATGTTTACTTTGTAGATGTCAATTGCCTGAACCTTTTCACTAGAATAAGTTCTCATTACAATATCGTTATCTTGTAAATTGGCATCTTTTAGTGCTTTTGTAAATTCTAGTTTGCATATAACTGACTTCCATCCTTATATCTCTGTTATTTATGTTCACTTTAACAATAAATAAATCTACTCTGTATTTCATATGAATACATATCAAATACTTAATTTTCTAATAATTCCTCATTTTTAACTTCTAATTCCTTCACTTCATTTTGCTTAAATTTCTATTTGTTCTTATAACTTCTCTCAGTCTATCCTTTTCATGATAATAATAGGACTCACTCTTGAAGCCACATAATTCACATTATGCTTCCTTGATCCTCATCTCAAACAAACTTCCTCAATCCAGCTGAACTTCTTACAAGCTTTGACAAGGTGGTCCCTTGATCCAAATTTAAGACAGCTTTTCGCTATACAACTCAAAGGTAATTTATTCAACAAATCATGCTTCATACTAAGTACTTCGTTATTTCCACTCTCCATCACTACAACAATCTCAATTCTATTCTCAAAAGTAATTAGATAATTTCTTTGGAATGTTTACATCTCAAATACTGCACACTGTCCTATCTCTGACTATCATCCTCTCCATCTTATTTCCAAAATTACATATCTACTAATTTTCTCAATTTGGTAATATACTTTTCATTCTTACTCCAATTTTTATGCTAAAGCAATATCTTTCAAAAACTTCAAATCTGCTTTAGGATTTAATTGTTCTGTAAGAGCATTTTTCAAATCAACAAATTATATATTTCTGGACTCAGACTTATCAGAAAATATGCACACTTTTTGCCATTTTGGTAAATGGATGCGGCTATGAAATAAAAATCCAATCTTTCATAAAAAGTCCATACTTTTCTTTTACCAACACTATTAGGAGCTGAGAAGCCATTATAAAATTCTACACAAACTTCTGGATAATTACATATATCTGAATGTTTTCTGTTGCTTCTCACATAAATCATATTCTTGAATTTCCACCAGCTTTGACTTGCCTGTGAGTGAATTCTTTTCCTATTTGGTTATTTCTGAAAAGTTCCCATTCAGAATAATATATAATCTGATAACTAATGTTAAATTTAAAGAGGCAAACAGCAGTAGCCTATATTTATACAACTCAATAGTATTATTAAACACTTGTATAGCATCATTGCACAATTAAGACAAAAAGAAAAATATTTAAATTGATAAATCTCATTCATTTAAATAAAAACAGTTTCTCCACAAATCACTGTTAAATTCTTCACAAAATGATATCAACTTCATAAGATAATGTCAAAATTATAGATAGTAAATCTCTTTTCTATTATATGAATTTTTTTTTTTTTATAGTAACAGTTACTGTTTGTAATTGTTTGGTGTAAATTTTTAATTTACAACAAAGATAGAAAAATAACCGGCCTCTTACTCGGCATGGGTACTTCAATTAGTTTCTATTAAATGAAACAATGTTAGTAGAATTAAAATGACCTCTGTCTTCATTGCTAATAATACAAAATTTAGACATTAACCAATGTAAATCTATTTAGCCCCTCCCCCCCCCAAAAAAAACCAACAAAAACAATGTAGTTCAGACAACTACTTGAGAAATGGTGTTTTAATCACTTACCTTCTAAGAAACTAAAGTAAAGAGTATTAAAGTGTATTTGTGAACTTGCTTCATATGCAAAACCCAAAAGTAAAAATGTCTACAAGAGGAAGAAATTATCTGTCAGTTTCTTTTTTTTTCAATGTATTTGTACTGAACATGTATGATTTGCTGAAATTGAATTATTATCATTGAATTTTGCTGAACCAAGATAGAAGAGGTAATATTTCACTTATAAAAAGAAAGGTTAATAAATTTTGATAGCATAAGATAATGAAATGCAACAAAGTTTAACAATATCATGTTATTAAAAAAAAAATTAATTGCAATATTTTTCTCAGAAGTGTTATTCCTTAACTGATAGGCCTTGTAATAGAATAGAGTAGATTAAAATTCAAGTGCTTTTAGAACTTGAAGACAGTTCAGGATGATTTGAGAGATTCTCAATATGCAATATTTTTATCCATTGGAAATTAAGTTGTACTTGAAAGATTTTAAGCCTTAGATAGTAATGCAAGGAGAGATGTTGCTATCATGTGTACATGCATGTGTAAATTGGAAATTGATTTTTTAAATTGTTTGATTAATCAAAACAGAACATTTACTTGTAATGATTTTATTTCTAAGTTGTTCACTTTTCTGATATTTTTTAAAGCTGCTTTCAAATTCATTTACTGTTTAGAAATTTCAATTCCTTGGATGAATCATTGTCAATTATTAGTAATTTTTTACTAATGTTTCTTTCATCTTATTTTTGTTGTTTTTTGTTTTTTTTATAGCAAATCTCAAATCATCATTCTACACTTGTTATTAGATAGTCTTGATCAGAAATGAAGAATTAACTTCTAACAATATTTTAACTTTTATTGTTTATCCTTTCCATGCAAACACCTTACCAATTAGGCTATGAAGGCCAACAAATAGGAGCTATCCAATTCTAGATATATAGCTATATTCTCATGCTGGTTTTAAATCCATTTGTAATAATATTTCAATTTCTTAGGTGTAATCAATAAAATGATTCTTTATAAACATGTTATTTATTTTATGTTTTATTACAAACCTTAGATTTCATCTCCATTTTATGGTTATTAGTAAGCAGAATGGATTAGAAATATAGAATACAGCATCCAGCAAGATTCTAACTGATATTGTTTATCCTTAGAATTCTGCTTTTCATATCAGCTTCTTACTGATCAGGTTATGAAGGACATTATGTTTAGAACCTATAGCTGTAGGGAGAATAGTTGGATTCCCAAGGGTATTTGAACTGGGTGGTCATTGTGTCCATTTCATATGAGATAACCATTACACTACAAGCATCTCCTATTAGCTGTAACAGTATTCAAAGTTTTTAGATAGAACATTCTCAATCCTCATTACCTAATGTATAATAATTATTATCAACTAATGTAACCATTAAATATTGCTTTTTATTATATTCACTGCTATGTATTCTAATGTCTGCTCTTTGTCTCAGTCCATATCAGGTTGTCTGGAGGTTCTTCTATATCAGAGCTGTCTCACTTTGCTTCCATCTTGATTCTTATTAATTAGGAACACAAAGACATATTTCATTTACAGTTAGTTTTATTATTCCCAGATACCATAACTG
Source organism: Doryteuthis pealeii (assembly GCA_023376005.1). Lineage (NCBI taxonomy): Eukaryota > Metazoa > Mollusca > Cephalopoda > Myopsida > Loliginidae > Doryteuthis > Doryteuthis pealeii. The sequence goes on from CM042151.1 coordinate 21,737,802, forward strand.
AGGTGTGAGAATCAGCACAAGACACAACATGTGTCTGCCCACAATGGTTCTCTCATTGACTGAGTTCTCTATCTAATTTTCCTAGGGCTCATTCAATCACATGACATCCTAAGCCAATTAGAGAGGTCTACTTTGGGTGAACCTTAGTTCAAAGCTCATCTGTCAAATTCTTGGTGCTTTTCCATGAGTTTATGGTTAAATTTAAATTAAGCTAAAAAATCAGAGAGGAATTCTTAAAAACCACCAGGAAATATTTCGTGCAAATATATATAAAGATTTCTTTCAACAAAATTTACTTAATCAAATCTAACACATCAAATACTATTGAAAATAACAGGGTAAATTAACTTATAGATGGATGACTTTACCATATTTTCATTAAAATCTCATGAGACTATCTCACAATATGTTGAGAAATAAAGTGCTAAAAATACATTTCAGTACTCTAAGGAATGTTATCACATTTCTTAAATATTGACAATCTCAATGCAAAAAGCTTTTTTAAACTTGATTAACTTTCATAAAGATAATACAAGATACTTTCATTTTACAAATCAATTTCATATATTATTATTAATGTACCATTAAATGTATAGCTATTATACTATTGAAATGTTGGCCTAAATGAACATTTTACCAGTGAAATATAAATTAATAACCACATAACAGTTATATTATAATGTTAATAATTGGAAAATATATTTAATGTATCTAAATAATTGTTTAGTTACATTTAGTTACTATAAAAGATAAATTCACATAAGAGCAAAAGAGATTTACCAATAATATTTTGAATATTATCTTATGAAGTTAATACCATTTTGTGTAAAATTTCACAATGTTTTGTAAAGAAATTTTAAAAATCTAAATGCATGAGATTCATTATTTAAACATTTTTTTTCGATGCTATTCAATAATCCTACATCTCCATCTTGAAAAAACTATCTATAAACCTAATTAGGAATATTCAATTAAATGTGAATATTTATTTTAGTAAGAAATTTAAATTCTTTAAGATTAGTTACATCATAAATTTATGGTAATTATTGTTTATGATTAGAGGCAACCCCTTTTGATGAATTATTTTGGTTCCCATACTAAGAGTGTTTAAATAACAGTTTTAATTCTAATCTTCTTAACTCTAATATGCAAATGTCTTATCAAATAATAAGTATTTATTTTAATTACTATATTTCAATAATAAATATAGTTCATTTCAAATAATAATAGTAAAGGACTTAAAATATCAGTTATGTTACATAATGAATAGGCATAGCCTATCATTTTTGTAATGAAATGTAGTGAGTATTTAAATAACTTTAGTAGAGTGGCTATTTCGAAATTTCCCAAAAGGAGGATATTGCTATCCGAAAAGGAGGATTTATTATGTCATCTGTAGTGGTGTGTCAATAAACTACACTTTTCCCTTTACTGCCAATCTCTGCATAATGACAGCATATTGTAGATAATACATGAAAATCATCTTATCTGTCTTTAGATATAAATCAAAATTCTGTGGTCCATTTATGGTTAAACTTGGTCTTTCTTTTCAGCATTTTTTCAGGGGCTAAATAAGCAAAAGCGTCTTAATACTATATGCTCTCAGTAGGGATTCAGTATGTGTGCAAGAATAGAAGGGAGGAGCATGCTTGATCTTGTAATTTATGCCTGATTGAAGTGGGATGTTGCTTTTAAACACCCCTCTACTTTGAGTAGTGGGCTCTTTCATATATAGTTCTTGAGTGGGAGCATAAAGCTTGTTACCATGGTAACGAATTAGGGTACTGTTACAATATGTGAAGATGAAAACAGTTATGGTTTAAGGTGGATGACCAGCTCAAAAGCCTTACAGTCTGTCAGAAAGCTGGAGGTCTGACCACCCTACACTTTGAGGAGACTCAATGAGTTTATACTTATTGTAATAAACACTTGAAATCTGTACCTCTGATATGCAAAATTCAATTTGCAGTAATCTCTTTTTATGATAAAAGGATATGAAGCTTGCTAAGAAAACTTGGAGTGAATTGAGGTATTAACTTTAGCTTGGGAGTTCACAGTCAATTTTTTTTGTATGTTTTATTATTTCATTTTATTTTCATTTGAATTCATTACTTATTATCATAGTTATTGAAAGATGACATTAACATATGTAAGTTAAAATGTAAGGAGAAATTATTATAAATTAATGGTATAAAATTTTTTGAATATGTTAATTTTGTTTTGAAATTTTCACTTGGAGATTAATAATTGTAAACACTTGAAAAAATTCAGTTGACATTTTAGAGGTAATATGATGCATTTAATTTAATCTTTAATTACTGTTAATTATCTTTAATTCCACCTTCAAGATCATAACAGTGTTACTTGTTTACTCCAGCATATTTTTAAGGATATGTCACTGAACATCCCTAACTCTAATCTTAACCTTAATATGCATTTTTAAAATTAAAACCATAAATAATGAGGATTCAAACTAGATTTTGTATTTTAATTACTATATTTGAATAATGAATAGAGTTAATCTGGGAAATTGGAAATTTTGCTCATGAAATAAAAATTATGATTTTGTCACACAACACAGTGCCAAAATATTGAAGTTTTTTTTCTTTGAAAACTCTACAACCACAATTTAAGCATCAAACTATCTGGTGCCAAGATATCTAATTCCATAAGAATCATAATGTTAGCAAGTGATAAAATTTGGTTAATTTTACTACAAACAAAAAACTGCATTGTTTTTCAGATAATCTGATTAAATATTGAAATATTAACAAAATCAATAACATTTTTTTGTTTGTTAATCTAATATTGGTTACCTGAATGTATGTTTTTAAAATTATTTTCATTACTTATATTTTAACATCTTACAGATACACTACATTTTTTTAATAATCTCTATATTTTCTGTATCATTATTTGTCTTCTTAGATCTTTCTGACTGATAAAAACATATTCTACACTAAAATCTCTCACTTATGTACTTGAATTTTTTTTTTTTATGTTTTAAGATTAAAATTTTATGTTTCTATGCAAGGCCTCAAATTTAAAATGTAACCATGACACCCATTAACCAATGTCAATCAAAAGAATTTAGGGCATATTTTACATATTTTTCTGTCTCATTAAAGGAAGAAATATAATTACTAATTAGCTCCCATTTTTCAAAAGCACTAATGAGATCTCTGCTGATTGGGATTCAGGTGAAAACAACCACTGAACATTTCAGCAGTAAAAAATAAATTATGCTTTTAATATTCATGAAGTTTTACAGAATTTCTACATGTGTAAATTTTAAGTTTTAATGAAAGAAACTGAATGAAATATATATATGTATGTATGTATGTATGTATGTATGTATATATATATATATATTATAAATATATTCTTTTCATTTATTTAACTCGGCTTACTTTAGTTTGGCACAAGACTAGAAGTATGGGAGACATAGTGAGAATCAAACTCTAACAATGGTCTGATCAGCTAGCTTGTTAATTATCATATCACACAAAGTGCTCTATTTATGAAAGGATGTGGACTGATTGATAGATTTTCATGCCATAATTTTCTGAATATTGTATCAATATTAATGATTGGAAGAGTTTGTTTGTCTGTTCTCTATAGATTGCCAAACAGTTTGATGAAGAACTACTAAATTTAGTATGTATATTTATTGGAATTAATGGAAGGATTTTATATATATTTTTTGTTTCTAATGGAGAAATGGTAGGAGGTCTCACATTGATAATTATCAAATTAAATATATGACTAAGAATTTCATATATATTTTGGGAGGAAGTCTTACTTAGATAAATATCAAAGTGAGACCTCCTCCTGAAATATGTCAGGAAATTCATAGTCATATATTTCATTTGTTTCACCTTGGTATAAGAAGTTATATGTGACTACAGGATCTTACTATAATCCACCAAATGTTAGTTTTTGTCTCTCTATCATCACATAACTCAAGGATGGCTAGAGCTGTAGCCATCAAATTTTCTGTGGTGACTAATAGGACATTGGAGGCATATTTTTAGTATATTTGATTTTGTTAAATTCCAAAACTTAAGTTTTTATCAAGAGGTTTGATTTTTAATGTAAGTATAATGGTAAACTGGATCCTTACTTTGTGTCTATCATGGGAGTGAAATGATTGGTTTAATCATATAAAGACGTCTGGCTGAAAATTTATGACATTTTTTTCCATGATATTTTTTTTATCTTCGACATTTTTCAGGTCACTGGAAAATCAAGACATAAAAATGTGTTATTGTTTTACATTTGTAGTACAAGTAATGACCGAAACTCACAATGATGTTTATCAACTTCATTCCTCTCAAAATATAAGTATATTTGTTCAGTGTTATATCTGTATCTATTGCTGCAATAAGAAATGAGATAGATAAATTTATGGTCTGTTTATGTATATATTATTATAGCTCTGTTTTCATTAATGGTTATCAATAATGTTGATGGATAAACACACACACACACACACACACACACAATATATATATATATATATATATATATATATATATATATATAAATTGTGCCTATAGTGCAGGTTTTCAGCTAGTATTATTAATTGAGAATAGTTTGGCTATTTGTCCTTTATAGGTGGCAAAAGAATTTGATGTATAATTTCAAAATATGGTATGCATGCTTAATAGACTCAAATGAAGTTTCTAATTTTTAAAAAATATTTTTGTCCTCATGGGGAAAGAATATTTTCGTTCCTTATGGGAAAAGAAGGGTCTCTAAGAATAAATAATAATTCTTAGTTATACATTTAATCTGCTAGTATAAGAAATTAGGTAGGACTAAAGCATAATTATGTTCCTAAAACTGAAATATTCAGTCTGAAGCAACCATGTACAGTGTATCTTGTTTTTGAACAATACTGAAAGATTTATTGAAAATGCATTGTTTAAGGACACCATCTGCAAACAATGAGTTTACATGAAGATTGTTGCTCTTTTCAGGATTATTTATATCCAGCAGTTTTGCATAACTTGAAACTGATTGAATCAATACTTACCAGTTTATCATCAGTTGTTTGGCTGTCATTATAACCAACGGTGATGCAAGTCTTGACCCTTTTTTTCTGACTTGAATTAAATCATGATTTTAGCAAACAATTTTTGTTTTGGCTCTTCATAATAAGAAGTGTTAAAAGGAGTGTTCAATGAAATGAAAGTCTTTGTTCATGATTTTGAAAAAAATAAGATGTTCTATTACTTATGGCTTCTCTGTCTTCTGGCAAGATTGATAGTCAAGTACATTTCAGGTTTAGAGTGGAAGAATATAAAAAAGCAAATGCTTATAAAGGAATAATAAACAACTTTCTTAAAGTAAGAACAGGGATTAAAATATCTTTTGAATTTGAATTAAAGATTTGTATAGATGTATTGTCTACAAGAGAAACAAATGTTATCCAGTACTTACTGGGTAAAGTTCTTTGTTATGACATGTGAATAATGTTAGAATGTTAAACAAAAGAAATGAATGGTAACAGAATCTGTCATAATGATAAACAGAATTTTACATATGTTCATGAAGTTCCATAGGAAAACCTGTTTAAGAAGAACACTGTTTCAAGTGACATGATGTTGTGTCAACACTGGTTGTTACTGAGTTCATGTTCAAATTGTTCAGCTTATCTGTGTGTTAGATGGCACAGAAGTCCTGTCTCTTATTAGTCTAAAAGTTTATGTGGACCAATATAGGTAGTTTGAATTTGAATTTTTAATTTAATTTTTGATCATATTATATTTAAAATTATGTTTGAATCTAGTTTTTTAGATCATGTGATTCATTTGAATTTTGACTTAGACTTTGAATTTAACAATATCTGTATTTTGGCAGTTAACTTAACTAAATGAACACATTTGGTATAACCTTCACAACCTCTTACTCATTCATGGGTATTTCAGCTAGTACTCTATAATATATATGATATAAATTATATATATTATAAAGTGCTAGCAGAGCTGTAAGTTGTTGTTGTTGGTATCTTTATATATGGTATATACCATCAATATTATAAAATCATTACTACAAAATTCATACATTTTTGTCAGAAAGAAAATATATTAAGATACTTTTAAAAGTTATATTGGAGATAATTAATATGCATCAGTATGATGAAAATTTTTTAAAAATGTTCCTTTTCCTTTGTTATTTTTATCCCTTCCTTCTTTTAAAAAAAGCAAATTAAAATATTCCTTTTCATCACGTGACATACATTCTCATATGGCTGCTACAGAAACAATTTGTTTGGTAAGTTGCCTCCCTTCTTGCTGTGACAAAAGATACTTTTAAAAAGTCTTAATGATAAAATCTAAACTTAAATACATATTTTATGTTTACTGTTGATCTTTTGCTGATATTTCCTGCTCATTTAATAATGTATTATGATATAAAGAATGAAAGATTCCATGGTATACTTAAGTGCTTGTCAAAGGAACCTCTGAAGCTAAAATTTAATTTTAATGATGTCTCAGATATGTATGCATCTGTGTTCATATATATCTTTTTTCATTTCAGTGTTTTATATATTTATTTCTCTGTGTAATATTCATCTATTTATTACTCTGACTAATATATTTAATGAATGGGGAATAATTGGCAAATCAAATATACTGTAACTGGATCAATCGGATGAATTAAAAAAAAATGTAGCATATAAAGTTTATAAATTCTGCAAATCAATTACATCATTGTAGCTTGATGTCTTGAAGTCCTGATTCCTTGTTACTGAGTTGTTGAAAAAACTTTTCCATTGAACTGGGTGCCATGATCTAGTTACTATTTTGAGATCATTTTCAGTTAATCATTTAGCATTTTGGTACATTGGATACAGACTGGCACATTAAGTTGTGCTTAAAGAAATTCATATACAGTATCCATAAATATCACCTTAAAAATGAAATCACATCTCAATAAAGGATGCCATAATCACTATGAGTTCTCAAAATAATAATAAATATCATTGCATTCATGTGTGTGTAGGTTGTGCATGTGTATATATAACATGTATATCAATATAAACTTTATATCATCATCATCATCAAAGCGTACCAACAGCATGGATTTCCCCCTTGCCTCTCAGTCATTGCTCTTGTCAAATTCTTTTAGTGAGCTCGATCCTTGCTGGATTACCTATACTTGCTTCCTTGTGTCACATTCTACCCATGGAGAATGACTAGCTCTTATTCAAAATGGTGAAAATAACCAATGTTGGTGACCATTTGTAAAAAATAATATTTTGTAGCTGAAAACTCTTCTGTTATAGTTTCTGTGACAATAAATTGGAAGCTTTACTTATGCAATTTACTTTATATATATATGATATTTTAGAAAAAACAAAACATGATGTTACAATTCGCTGACAGAAATCTGTTTCAACCCTTTATTGAAGTGGTCTTCATCAACTTGTGTATGATAGAGAGACAGTATGAGTGGACCGTTATAAGACGAAAGTGGTACATATGAAACGTTCAATTTTATAGCCGGAATTTTTTTTTTTTTTTTTTTTTTTTTTTTAAATTTTGAAAATGCATATTCTGTTTTGAAAATAAAATAAAATAAATTTTATTTTATTTTATTAAATCAGAAGCATTATAGTCCAAAAAGAAAACTCAAAAGAGTTTGATGTAAATATGTATTAAAATGTATAAGAAATGATCAAAAAGTTAAAAAATCCCAGCACTGCAGACCACGATATTCACCAGATAAGATGTAGAAATCCAAGTATTTTTGTTTTTTCAAAAGACAGTATGAAAAATGAATGGAAGTGAATCCGACAGTGTGAAATGAATATTTAGGAAAAAACAAACACATAATGTTACAATTCGCTGACAGAAATCTGTTTTGACCCTTTATTGAAGTGGTCTTCATCAAGAGCGAGTTGTGTATGATAGAGAGACAGTATGAGTGGACCATTATAAGACGAAAGTGGTACATACGAAACATTCAATTTTATAGCCGGAATTTTTTTAACATCATGTGTTTGTTTTTTCTAAAATATTTATTTCACACTGTCGGATTCACTTCCATTCATTTTTCATATATATATATATATATATATATATATATAGATAGATAGATAGATAGATGAACAAATAAAAGGTTTAGCTTTTATTTATTAACATATGAACAATTTTTACGACCGATATAGGTGTGTTCAAAACGTATTATCTACAAAGATAGAACTGAACTATAAATAAAACATTAATTTTTTTCTGAATAGTCCCTTTGTCATTCAACATACTTATTTCAGTGAGTTTTCTATTGGTCCAAGCACATCTGAAACTTTTCTTTTTACATAGTGTGAAGCTGCAGTTTAATATTTTTTATTGTCTTCCACATTTTCAAATCTTACATTTTAAAGAAGAAAAAGTCACACAAATCTAAGCTTGTTGAACATGAAGGGTGCTGCAACACTCAATCCTGTATTTTAACCAAAATCTTTTCTTTTAAAAGTAACAAGACTGCATTCATGTTTTTTTTTTTTTCAAACTGGCACTGACTCATTTAGACATCAGGAACTTCATTATGTATGTTGCTCAGCTGTGCATGTATCATCATTGAAATTTCATATTTTAAAGCTTCAGTCTTGATACATTCTGATATCTCTCACACACACTTTTTTTTTCTTTCCCTCTTTTCATCTTTTCATTATGTTTGATTGAAACAGATTAATGTTATGGCTTCCAAGTGCTTACCTCCTCTTTCTATCTTTCCCCTACTCTCTCTCTCTCTCTCTCTCTCTTTCTTTCTTTCTTTTTTTCTTATATTTTTCTGTGTAGCATGTCGTTTTTCTTCCTGTTTTCTATTTATGATAAAAACGGAATGGCCCATTATTTAGCTGAAGTGACGATACTCATAAGAAATAAGAATTTGGCGGATAAGCAACTCCTGATAATCAGATTTACATTTTTGCATTTTATCTTGTACAATTTAGACAGTCTCATTTTTAACCAGAGGGTGTTGCAAAATGATAATGGTCATACAATTAAGGAACATGAGTATTAATATATATGTATATATATTTCACCCATGAATTTGACTTTCTCCTCTCTCACTGACCCAATCCCACCACCTCTACCTTCCTCTTTCACCCCCCCTTTTTACCTATGTATCAAAATTTATCTCCTTATCCCAACCTAAATTGTCTCCACATTTCCTCACACTTCCATGCTTTTTCCCCTTCATCTAACAATTCCCCAACCCCCCTTCATTAACCAAAATTCCTCTCCTGACCTCCTTTCCCTCACACTGAGTGACCAACTCCACCTATACCTACCCCTACCTATCCTCTCCCCTTTTATTACTCCCTTTACTGCTTCTTTGGATCAAATTTCTCTCCAAGATGGCTAACCCACCTCCGCTACAAACTAGTCCCTTTCAAAATGTATTTTTCCACTATCACTCTGATTATCCATTCTCTTCGCTTTCAATATCCTTCCCTTTCTTCCTAGTGATCTCCGTCTGACCAATCAAATGCTTTCCTCACAAACACTAATCCACCCACTTGCCCTCTTCTCCCATCCACCCCCCTCCTGTCCACTTTCCCCTCTATAAAACACTTGTATGATACCTTTGATAATCAATAAAAAGGCTGATGATGCCGAGCTCAAAGCTCTAGCAAAATATATCCTACACACTTTTGTCTAAGTTCTGTCCTTATGTTCCTCATATCTCTACTACATTCTGTCGGATTTATTCCAACCCTCTTTTCTCATATATATATATATATATATATATATATATATATATATATATATATATATATAACCATATATACTACTCATCCAACCATATCTCACTTCAAAATAATGAGAAATCAGATTTAGTATAGAAAGGTATAGTGAAAGTTATATTACACTATAATTATAAAGAACATGAAAGAGTAGGAGAGAGTGAGTAAATACTGAATCTTATGTAAACAATTTCATATTTTATAATGGGAACTATTTGAGAAATATATATATTTCTCAAATGTATATCATTATTTTCTCAAGTATATATATATATATATATATATATATATATATATATATATATACTGTGTTTCAAATTATTAATGGGGTGACACTTTTCCATCTTATCCAAAAACTTCTCATTGGAATTTAATGAAATTATCAGAGAATGATTACATTTACATCTACTCCATAAAATCATAAGGTTTTAAAACAGGGAACAGAAGTTATGGTCATTTACCTAACTTAGTTAGATTATTAATAAGGTTTAATAAAAAAAAAACCTTTTAAAAAGAAAATAACCCTTTAATTGCTTCATTTACAGATTTTTATAGATACATACAGTAAATAAGATGAAATTACATTGAAGTAAAAAAGTAAAAAAAAAATAGTGGAGTTAGTTAATATGAGATATTTTATCCATTTTTAAAAGGCCCTGGTCCACTGAACATGTCAATTTCTGGATTTTCTCTGATACATTTACTATTTCCTGCCACAAGTCATCCTTGCTTCTAAATTGGCATCCATTCTCATAAACACGTCATGTCAGAATGCTCCACAAGTCTTCAATTGGGTTTAAGTCTGGAAAATTGATCAGCCAGTTCATCTTCCAAAGTCCACAGAAGCCTAATTTGTGCAGTTATTCCATAGTTTTATGTGCTGAATGTGAAGGAGCATTATCTTGCATGAATATGGAGGTATATCTTTGCTTTTTTAGTCAAGATTTCAGGTGCCCTTTGGGGAAGGCATATCTGCAGTTATTTTTGCAGACATATCTGCAGTTATTTTTGTACTTTCAGGCACACTCCTCGGACCAACCATGATACCTCCAATAATACCTGGCCATATCATAATACCTCTTTTTCCTTGTTCACGCCTCAAGCTTTGATGACAATCTCATCCATTTTTGACCCACCCTTAGCTCTAACCATCAGGGTCATCAAGTGTTGCACGAATTTCGTTTGTGAACAGAACTTTTGGGAAATCGACCTTTATATCCATTTCAAATGCATTTGTATGTGTACTTTTGTCAATTGAGGTTTTGTCACTGGTCTCACTGGTGTCCCAGCCTTTTTCAGAAGATAATAATGAGTATTTCTGTACACTTTTTCTTCTTCAAAGCTCCTGAAAAGTGCTCCACTGGTCATGCCTGGATTATTTACTGCTTCAAGTTTCATTCCTGACAAAGAACATCAGGAAACAACCTTTGAATGATCCTTGTCAACCCTCTTACATACCTTCATATGAGCTGCTACAAATATTTTAACAGTTTGGTGATATCTCCAATTATTTTCAATATTTCTGATGTGGATTTGCCTTTGGACAGTTTAAATGTTATAATATGTTTCTCAGAAGGATTCAAGTCACATTACGACCCATGATTGCACAATTATAATGACACATATTTATAGCATGGAACAATTCTATATCTGTTACTAATTCAAATAGCTACCGTTTGTTTCCTCTTGCACAGAACTATACAATTTTTATGCAGCCTATGCATATATCTATTCTCATTATGCTGTGAAAGTTTTGTTCAATACCAACTGGTAGTTTTTTGTGAAAATGAAAAAGTGTCACCTCATCAATAATTTGAAATGCAGTGTATGTGTGTGTGTACATGTATATATATATATATATATATATATATATATATATATATATATATATATGAATATGTTTATATATATTTATATATGTATGTATATATTGTATATGTTTATGGGGTAACAAGAGGTTTTAATGTTTTAGGTTTAAGGGTAGCTATGGTTCTTGCACATGTTCTTAAGGTTTTGCTTTTAACTCCATCTTATTTGGTGGTCGCGGTGAAAAGGAAGGGATTCAAGGAATAAAAAGAAAGAGACAAAGACAGAAGGTGGTTTTTTGGTTTCAGTTTTATTCACTGGTCATAGCCACCACATGGCAAGGACATATCTCCCTGGCCAGTAATAGTGACTAGACATAGTTGAAGCCTAAACTCGAATGGTTGAGAGATTCTCTTGGTGGTCAGAAGTGGGTCTTTTCTTCCGCATATGCATGGAGGGTTCTTATGGTGAAGGCCTATGGCATTTTTTTTTCCAAATTTTATTTTAATCCCCACAACACATCCCAGCCCAATAACGGAGCTATACTAAGGATGCATTCATGGAAAAATAAGTCTCTTATAGGTGTGTGTATGTTTGGTCATTTTTGGTTTTGTTGGCAAGTGGTAATCCTTCATACCAAAGACTCTTGTCTTTGGTATGAAGGATTTTTTAGCTGTATGTAACTGTCCTTCTCAAAGGAGAGTTATTATCCAACTCTTTCATCTTTGTTTTTTTTTGTGTGTTGTGTTTGGTCAGGTTGTCATGGAGAATTATTGCTGATTTTTTTATTTAATCGCTTGCATGTGTTTTACATGTGGACAAATTAAAATTGAACATTTTGTATCTATCTTCTTTGTGGTGCAGAATTTAGTGTGGAAACAAAAGGGCATGACTTAATTGACCATATTGTGGTGGAATTAAATCACCTGTTAGGTTGACTTGGGTCCATATATAAACTGGTAATTTTGAAGGTGTCTTTTTTAGACAGCAACAATCTTCCCTTCTATGAACAGAATTAGGTCAAATTGTTGTGGGTTATTTTTATTTTTTCTTTAGGTCAAGGGATAAAGGAATGTAGAAAAGTGGTATTCACAGTCTCTCATTAGTAGTTGTCATTTTTTTAGGTAAAACGATAGAAGGCTAAGTAGTGGTTGTAGTGAGTTTATTCATTTTTTTTTGTTTTTTGTTTTGTTTTTTGTGGGTGAATGTGGAAAAATGAATAAAACAGTTATTTACTCACGTCTTCTTTTTTTTTCATTGTGCCAAGTTCGTGTTTGTTTTGCTTTTTTTTTAAGCACTCTCCTCCTTCTCCTGTTTCCAAATTTCTGGAGGAGTGAATTGCATCATGGTGCCCAACTGACTCGAGTTTTCTGCACAGTAGACAAAACCTGAAATAAATACTATATGCATTCAACAAAGTATATAAGAAAAATATTTCAGCAAAATATTTTGTCTTATTTTTTCCCTGAGCATTACCAGGTACCTCTGCTAGTATAGAAATAATATAGATATAAGTAGCACAGTAAACATTTGGAAGCATATCATCGATTTAAAAAAGAAAAGAAAAATTATTATAATCGAAAAGCACATAAATGTGGGAAGTTGTGAAAATCTACTTCTCTAGTATTCATTTGCTATGGGCTATGAAATGTCCTTCATTAAAAAAAGAAAAAAAGAAGAAAGGAAATTGTAACCCTGTTAGGATAGAGAACAGGTGAATTGTAGTTAACATTAGGAAGAAGCTGTGATTTGCCCTGGGCAAAATTTTCTTCAACTCCACTGCCTGAGGCATGTTTATAATGGTAGACTGTCTGTAATAAGGGTACTGACCCTTACTGGGCTGAATAATGGCTTGCTTTAATGTAAGAAGGGCAATTTGATGAAAGCAATCGCAGAAGAAAATTGGTTTATGTTAAAATCTTAATCTATGGTGAAAAGGCCATTTTTTTAAAGTAATTTTTTGACAGCTTTCAAGTCTTTTCACTGCAGAAAATCTATCAACAGTAGAAACCAAAATTAAAGCTAGCAGCTAAAATCAAATTTGACACAGTTGTTATGCAGATTTTAGCAGAAGACTATGGTTACTTTAAACTCAACAGGAAGATACCATGAAAATGGTAACAATATATTTTTTAAAAACTTAATCTAACTTAACTTAATTTTTGTTCACCTTTTTTTTAATTACCTTTTGAGGTTTTAGTTTGTTTTGTTGTTCAGCATAAATTTTTCTTAGATGTTAAAATCAAAATTTTTATTTTTTTTATAAAGGTTGGAGCAAAATTTGTGAGTGTGCCTGCAACACATTGGTGAACTTAATAGAGCAATGTAAATCTGTATAGAAGTATGTGTATGCAGTCTTTCTTTACTCATCTATGCAGTTTTTTTTGGGTTTTTTTTGCTAATAAATATGTTAACATGCATTTGTTGGTCTAAAACCACTTTGACATAAGTCCAGATTTATGAAGTAAATTGCTAGGAGTTTACTTATTTATAGGCAATACTGTGTATAAAACAATGGTTAGGCAAGCTAATTGCCTAACCATCATTTTATACATGGCATTATCTATAAATAAGTAAACTCTTAGCAATTTTTAATTAAGAGTTAATTTTCTACTAAACCAAAGATAACAGGATTTTATTTCAAGTGGAATATTATTTGGTACTACATTTACCAAACTCTACAGCACTGAACTCTGTCATTAAAGATGTAGCAGTCTAAAGATAAGTGAACCTCTATGCAAAATTCTATATTGTAAGTATATTTTCAAACCAAACTTGATTTTTTTTGTGTTTTTTGTTTACAAAGATTCAATGTAGAATTTGATAATGAATAATATTTGATAATATCTGTTTTGATTGTATAATTTTCCACTAGAAACAAAAAAATCCTAATACCTTTGGTTTAGAAGAAAATTTCATTTTTATGAAAATTGGTAGTTTTTAGTTATTATGGGCAATGCATGGTGGGTTCAATGATTCTGAATAATAATCATGATGGTGGAGAATCAACATCATACTCACCTTCACAGGAAAGTTGTAAGTAGCGTCTTGTCATGACACACACACACACAAAAAGACTAACCGAATGCAGGCTCTGTACCAACTACCAGAACACAGTCATGTGTTGGATATATATGGATTAAAGTATCCACACTAAAACCAACTGCAAATGAGAATCATGGGAATGGGCTTGGCCAAGGTACACAGTGAAACCTGCTATTTAAACCACCTACCAACTCTGGATTCTTAGAACAGGTTCAACTTACAACACAGGTGAATACTGATCCTCCTTATACGAATTAAAATAGTAGATTAAAAGAATACTGTAAAAATATTTGCTGTCTATACTTCTCTTTTGTAATTTTTATCAAAATATAGGCTGTAGAGATAGAATATTTAGAAAATATGTGTGTTATGTGCAAGTGAATGGAAAAGTTTTAAATGTGAGTCTTTGATTAATTTGATTAATAGGATAACCATTTAATATTGGCTGAAACTGGAAAGAGAAAAAATTGTAATCAAGAATCATTTCTTTATAGTCATTATGTATTCATCTCTAGATTTGTATTTCTAAAATATAAGGAGAGAAAATAATTATTAAAATCTTGATACTGGTTACATTCAATCAACTTATGATCTCAGTCTTAGATTTATGCTGTTACTGACACAGACAGTGCATGGGGGGGGGGATATATACCTGTGGATTGAATAAAGGGGTCAATTTGAAAATTAACAGACTATAACAAATGTTTAAAGAAGCCCAGAGAGTGCAATGACTAAAACATTGTGACTATAATGACAACAACCAAGATAAGAACACTGAGTACATCAGTGAATAATGTTGTTAACAGCATTATATTGAATCCAAGATGAACACACAGAAACTTGAAAACAGGGTCTCTAATAGGAATTTCATAAAACTAAACAAAGTTGTTTGGTTTCATGTCTTTGTTTAATGGCATATCAACATTCATGAGTTATTTAATGCTAATGCCAACAGTAGTGGTACTATTTAACCCATAACTGGGAGGATGAGTACAAAGCTGTTTTTGGGCTCTCCTTATACACACAACAACAAATATCCTTGTTATTTAGCCATCTTGCTTTATCCATTATAATAAGAAGTGGGAAAAGAGTATGCAATTTAGCATTTTGGGGATATCTTGCATTTGAGGTATAGGTCTTCTTCTCTCACAGTGAAAAGAGATCAAAAGAAATAATTCACATTTGAATCTTCTATTATACTACAGTGCAAGATTTATTAGATAACTATGTAAAATTTGCTGTTAGTGTGCCTTTATATCAGTGAAAATATAAAATGGAAGTTATTAAAACTTAATTAAAACTAAAATCTGATGAAGTCTTAAAAAAAAGAAGGAAACAAGAAATCCTTTTAGTTATGTTTTACAGTTTTTCATATAATTTGAATTGTTTATATCTCCCTCATGTGTATTAAGACATTGAAATAAAATGGTTTACATATAAGATTTTTTCTTTAATTCTTCTTCTTCTTTTTAATGATGTAAGTTTTATGAAAATTGATTAAATCATTATCTGTCATATTCTACCCAAGAAATTTTCAGCCCTGGTACCAGCGACAACCTCACTTGTAGGCTTTATTTGAAAATAATAAAATTATGATAACTTTAATGAACTGAAGGTAAATGTTTTTTTAACAAATTCTTTCCACGTATTATAAATTTGTTGTATGGAGAGGTCTGAGAATCTATCCATAATGCTAGCATTATGTATGTTTTTACAAATTTATCCAGCAAAAAGAGAACTCTGATTTAAAAACAAAGAAAAGCACTACTTCCCTTGACTCAATTATTTTTCATTATTGAATTGATTAGATTTTATTTGATTTTCATTACATACTTGATATCAACTACATGAATGGAACTTGAATTTGTGAGTATATCTGCCTATTAGTACAAAATTAGTCTTACATTCAGCAAACAGATCATGATTGATTTAAAAGCTATATCTTTGGTAAAAAATAATTGTTGATGTGTGTACTGGTAGTGAATGGAATTAAATAGAACAGTTCTGTAACAGCAATGTATTCCTTAGGTTACTGTAAAGATCATAGTCTAAAAGTGCTTGTGAATAATTTGAATACAACTCATAACACATCACTCAATAAGTTCTGGGCTTGACATATAGATGGCACCACTAATAAAAAATCCATTTTTATAAAGTAATAACCTTCAAATGGCACGTGTCAAAATTTGAGCCCAATGAGATTATTAGTTTACAAATTACACCCCGAACCTGAAGTCATGTGGTCTACGAGCGATCCCTTGTCTCACGCTCCACGGGGGTTTCGAAACAAGACAGCGACGGCAAAATCCCACCTTTTACATTGATCCGGAGGTCTTACAAGGAGGTACATTAGCACCATATATATTTATAATAATCCTAGACTATATACTTCAAACATCATTAGATCCCCATAAAAGAAAAAGGCCTCACACTATAAAAAGCAAGAAGCAGACTATTACAGATGCAGACTACATAGATAATCTGGCACTTCTTGCAAATACACCTGTACAGACCAAATCCCTGCTACATAGCCTGGAGAAGGCAGCATGGAATATCAGCCTGTATGAGAATTCCAATAAAATCGAGTCCGTGTGTTTTAAAAAGAAAGGAGGCATCTCTACACTCGACAGTAAGCCTCTAAAGCCGGTAGAACAATTCATGTACCTAGGTAGTAATATCTCATCCACAGAGAGTGATGTTAATGCACACATAGGGAAGGCATCATCAGCTATAAACGGATTATTAGTCATATGGAAATCTGATCTCACTGACATGATAAAACAACAATTCTTCCAAACAATAGTTGTGTCGGTGCTACTGTATGGCTGCACCACTTGGACCCTAATGAAGCCCCTAGAGAATAAGCTAGACAGGAGCTGCACAAAAATGCTACATGCAATCTTTAAAAAGTCATGGAAACATAACCCACAAGAAAGCAGCTATATGGCCACATGCTCCCTATCATGCTCCCTACCATCCAAGTGAGACGAACAAGACATGCTGGACACTGCTGAAGAAGCAAGGATGAACTCATAAGTGACATTCTCCTGTGGAAGCCAACACATGGGCACACCAGTGCGGGCCAACCAGTAAAGACTTACATTAGACAGCTCTGCGCAGATGCTGGATGCTGTGCGGAGGAACTGCTGGGAGCAATCAATAATAAAGATGGTTAGCGAGAGATTGTCATGGATATCCGTGTTGCTAGCACGACCTGATTATGATGATGATGATGATGATGATATTTCTGTTAGTAAATTGCAAACATATTTTCTGTTGGCAGGATGCAGTATTTGTGCTAAAATAAAATCCAAATAATAGTCAATTCTTTGGTGACTTACAGTCAAGTCATGCTGAAAGCATTGTATGTATAAATTTATTAGATGAATGAATTTATTCATGAAAAAATTTTAGGTAAACAAAAAAAATTGTTAAGATAATTTTTTTAAGCCACTCACACCTGCTCGTTTATGAAATATCTATAAAATATTGAGATGATAAAAATATTTACTTTTCTATAAAGATAAGTCTCTCATGAAATGGTTGACTAATACTTATGCTAGCGATGTAGGTTCTACATGATAGCACCTCCTGTGACAATAACCACCATAGACCACTGATATTAATTAGGAATGCATGGGAAAGAATTTTATTATATGAATGTATTAGAATAGGTTTCAGTATAGAAATGTATTGCAAAAGGTTATTGAGTAATGTCAGAATAGTAGGTTCAGCACTGTAGCATAAACTGTGACAATAACTACCATACACCACTGGCACTTTGATTTTTAGAATGCCTTTGGTTGCAAATGTAAAAGTAATTTTCTCAAAGAAAGGAAGACATGGAATTAGATTTAAAGATTTCCTTGAGAGACAACAAAACCTGCTGTAAGTTAATCATTATTTAATTTCTGATTACTGAAGATGTGACCAGAATTGAGATCTGATTAATCCTTTGATGTCTTTTGAGATACCTGATAAATTGGAGGAAGTAGCCCTCTTATCAGTATCATTGTCTGAAAGCAATAGCAGTTTTGTATGTACCACAAATTCAAAGAAAATACAGATTTCAAGGTTAAACATCTGCTCTGCATCATGTTCAATCTTGTTTTGGTAAAGTTCACTCAAATTTATTTTCTATTATAATTTATATCAATTTTTTTTACTAGTTTGATAATAATTGAGTTGGAATAATTTATGATAAAGCATCCATGAAAAATACACTGCCACTAATAAATAAGTATGCCTGTAACAATTTAAAAACAAATAAAAAGATAATTTTCTTCCAAACCTATGGTACCAAAAATATAAATTTCAATTCCCCAACTAAGTAAGCTTTTTAACCCTTTATCTACCAGAGCACCCCAAATCACTGATGATCAAAATGCTGGACCCCTGAAAACTCCTGATCTCATAAGCTCTTAGAAAATGGTTAAGAGTTAAAAAAGAGAAATGAATTGAATAATTACATTTCTATTCACCGGTACCATACACGAGTGTCAACCATTTCACCACACTATTGTGGATGGCAGTGGGTTAATATATATTTATGCAATTCTATTTTTAGTTACAGAGATTCAGTGTTCTAGAGTTTGGTAATGAATAATAACTAATCATATCTATTTTTATAATATAATGTACCATGAGAAATAAGAAAATTATGATATCTTTGGTGTAAAAGAAAATTAACCTCTTATAAAAATTGGTTGTGGTGTACTTATGAGCAATACTGTAAATACATACCACCCAACAATTGTAACAAACATACTAAATTAATTATATATTATAAAAAGCTTAAAACTTTAAATTTTACAGCTACTAATAAAGCTGAATTCTCAAAATCCATTTTGAATAAGACCAATGTAATTTATAAATTTTCTAGCCCATTAGGAAATTTTATCTCCAATGTTAAAATTTGAAAAATAAAACAAACTTCTAACTTTATATTGGTATAACAAGATCAAACCTTTCACATCAACTAACTTACCATTTATCAATAGTGACATCAAATTTTACATTAATCAGTCTAAAATTCCAGGCCATTTTATTCCTCCTAATATTGGCCAAATATGATTGAATAAAATAGAATTAATCTGGTATAATAAATATATTGTGGGAACTGGTATACCAAATATATTTAAAATCAAATAAAAATGCAAACACAAAATGCATCTTATCTAAAAGAGTGAACAAATATGTGAAAATATGAATCTAACAAATGCCACAGAAAAAAATTAAATTATCAAAGTTTCTCTGAATTCAAATGTAATAATGTATTCTTGACAATGACCAATGATGGTGAAAAATCTTTAGACAATTTTAATACAAATTTGATTCCAAAACTTATGCAAGGATAATACAATCAGTAAAAATGAAATACTAGAAAATTTATTTTCAGTCTTTAACAAAACTTTACAAAAAATATTTTCTAATGAACTCAAAATGAGCTGATGATCCTCCTATAAGCTGTGGCAAGTATATCTAGCTTCATTGCAGCAGTTGTAAATATGTGTAAATATATTGATATGAAATGATAAAGTTTAATCATTCAGAAAGAAAAAAATTAGAAATAAAAATCTCCTTGCTTACTTTAAACCACTCACAGTGGCTCTCTCACCCCTGTGATCCTACCATAAACAGCTAGCATCTCGCACATGTCACTTGTTTACAAGGAAAAATCACTATGTGAACACCCCTAGCATCTCTTGTTTTGTATGCAAACCAAACCTGAGACTGATACTTGATCCTTTTGCAATAGGAAACTAGTTGAATAGAATAATTTGGTATAACCATGGGGGAAATTTGGTAGGCAAAGAGTTAAATACACATCAGTAAAAAAAATAAACAAAATTCTCTTTTATTGCTGGTAAATTTGGCAGTTTTTCAGTTTAATCTGATTTTTTGTTTAAGATACAAAGGAAATTATAAATATTTTAATCTTGTTAATTATCTATGTTGAAATTGGTGAGTTCTATAAGAGTATGTCCAAAAAGTGATCTTACTATTACTGGGGTGAGTTAGGGTACTTATTGGAGACTTGATGACACAATATCACCACTATGGGGCATCCAACGAGGATCAAACACGTTATTCATTAGTAATGGTTCTGCAAGTCCTAGCTTGCTAACCATTACACCATGAAAATTATCAAACCAAATATTCATTATAAATTGCATACCCAAGTTTTTGTAAAGACGAAAACTAGAAGGCAGAGGAAAATATACGTAGATTATTCAAATGAAAAAAAAAAAAAAAAATCCTAAAATAAACAAAATATATGAATTCTCGCTGATTTTAAATTGATGAATTATTTTTCTCTTAACCCCTCTCTTACTACTGTCTTCCATTTTCTGTTTCACTCCCTAGTTTTCCTAAACTCATTTTAGTCTGGTCATCGACCGGGTACTTCTGCTAGTATATATATATATATATATATATATATATATATATATATATATATATATATATACATATATAGCATTTTATGTATGTGAATTGTTGAAATCTTAGGATGCCATTTCAATGACCATTATATGGTCATTAAATTTTTGTGTCACTTAGAATTTGTTGGAAAATATAAAGAAAAAGCAGGCAGAAACATCTCTATAGATTAGGTTTGACAAAAGTTACTTTTTTCTGGAGTCATGGATTGTCTTTAATGAATATTTTTTAGATTCAATGAAATGGAAAACGACGATGATGTTAAAGTCTTCAAATCACTGTTGCATATTCCAACTAGGGATGAAAGATAAATGGAAGCCTCATAAAAGTTCTTCCTTGATAAATTCCAACCTTGTGTTCTTGCAGTCAATCTTGGTTGTAAAGGGCCCAAAATAAAATTTAAAGAATTGATTTGTCAAAGAAAATAAAAAATAAAAATAAAAATCAAACAATTCTTTGAATAAAGAAAATAATAATACAATTTACAAATTTATTACTACTTTTAAGATCAAACATTCCTTTGACAGTTTTTGGTTCTTTTTTCTTTCTTTTACTTCTTTACTCAGATTTAGTTCTGAGTACAGAATATTCTGTCACACAATGTTTTACGATTTGCTTCATCTGGTCATAAACTTGAAAAAGAAAAAAAGACTTGCTTTGAAATGAATTTCTATTCATTAAACTCTTTTTCCATGATGCATTTGTATTTCGCCCACTTTTTCATTATTTATTTGATTTTTTTTCCATGTAGCTATTTTACTCAATTGACGTTAAATGTCTGTTATGTGTCAAAAATTCATGCATATATATATATGTGTATGTCAGAGATATGCTGTCTGGGTAGGTAAAGGAGGCAGTGCTTACACTAGCTAAAATTATAAAGGTTAATCCTTTCTTCATATATAGAATAGATTTGGCATATATATATATATATATATATATATATATATATATATATATATATATATAAATTCAACTTTGCAATGTATCATCTTGGACATAAAACTTAGTAATGAGATATTCTGTTGTTATAGTAACAGGTTTTTTTTTGTATTTGCTGTATTATTATTGATCTTTATAGTAAATATTGTCAATTTGATGCTATTAAAAATTTTGATTTTATAAATTTATTATTTTTTAAATTTGTATTTTGGCATTTTATATCCTATATTTTTAAAACTAACTATAGGATTTCTACTAGTACAGCTACTGTTCTCTGATCATAGACAGATGAGCTGGAAGTGACTCTTAAGCAGAGTTCAGAAGCACTAAAATTTGATTGTAATCTCAAGGTTTGATCTATACATGAACAATACCATCAGAAATGACAGCAACTTATGTTGATTAAATATAAAAAA
Source organism: Doryteuthis pealeii (assembly GCA_023376005.1). Lineage (NCBI taxonomy): Eukaryota > Metazoa > Mollusca > Cephalopoda > Myopsida > Loliginidae > Doryteuthis > Doryteuthis pealeii. The sequence goes on from CM042151.1 coordinate 21,760,215, forward strand.
TAAAAGATTTCCTATTCATTAAAAATTTGTAACTTAATGCACTAAATTTAATGTACAATTCACTAAATAGTTCTTATTTTCATCTTAGCATATTTCTCCTGTTCCTTTCAGCATCCATATATATAATGTGCATATCAATATTTAGTTTACATATCATGTACTGTCGGATTTAATTTCTCATTTTACTCCCATACCATGGATGTTATTCTAAGTCACATTTGATCATAGACCATAAATGCAGCAGAAATCCTACCTTCACTTTTACTTTCTAAAGTTCAGCCAACTGTGTTCTCTGAATATTTACTCAAAACATATGCCTGTCCAGTTTAAATATATAGAAACATAATATATATATTTACTCAACCCTCTGCTCAAGCTGGATGTGACACCAGGTCAATTTTTAAGTGGAGTTTAACAGGTTTGAAATCATTTTTTTCCTTCTCCTAGACAGTTGCCTAATCAAAGTCAAAGAGCCCAGTCTGCCCTATTATTTACCTATAGCTGTAGAGAGAATAGTTGGATTCATACCTTTCCTAAGGGTATTAGCGCCATGTGAAATGCAAACAGCCTTGTTCAGGATTTGAACTGTGGTCACCATATCCATTTCCTATAATGATAGCCATTACACCATAAGCCCCTTGATAAGTGAATAGGTAAGATTATTTTACTCATAAAGATATTCTAATGAATGATTATTCAATGTACTATAAAACTTTAATAGAAATACATACATAATCACTTTATAATGCCTCAAAAATTCCAAGAATACAAAGAATATAAGGAAGCATATTACTGCTAAATCCAAATAGCATACAAATTAGGAATACCATTGTCAGTCCTAAATGTCATCATAACATTCATTAATAAAACAAGAGGAAATCACAATGTTTCATTTAGGCACCAGAAAAGTGTATAGAAAATTATTTTACTTGTTTAATTGTAATTTTTTTGTAACATATCTAATTAAGTTTCAGTAGGTACAGCTACTACACTCTGATACTAAGCAGAAGTGTAGAGAAGTGACACTTTGATCATTGGTAGGGTGCACACTCTCATCTCTTGGGAAGTAATGGATAAACAAAGAGACAAACAGAAAAAGAATCACATTGTTAATTATTGCGAAAATTAGGATTATTTTTATTACTGGCAATACATACAAAGTGTCATCAAAAAGTATCAAAACTGAAATCATATTTTAAAAATTTAAAAGATGTGTGTGCAGCTAAGGAATTTACATTATAAATTCATGGCATCTAGATATATAAATTACTGTTTAAATGTCTAAAATTGTCTAGACAAATCGGGACTAATTTCATATTTATATTCACCATATTCAGCAATCCTACCTCCATACAATTTTTACTCGTTTACTAAATTGAAAATTCATCTCAAGGGTAAGATTTGAAGATGTAGAGAACATTAAAAGAAATATGATGATACAGCTTTACAATATATCAAAAGTGAAATTTCAGGTGCTTCAACCAATGCAAAACTTGGTGTATTAATGCTGAGGGCACTATTTTGAAGAAAATTAATGTTTCTACCATTGTTCATTTCTGTTTTGTTAAATACATTTTCAGTCTTGATACTTTTTGAACATACCTTGTGTATGTGTGTGTATATATATATATATATATATATATATATATATATGAGAGAGAGAGAGAGAGAGAGAGATGGGTGGAATGAGAGACTTTCATATTTAATACTTTCAAAGTCACCCATCTGAGTCATTCCCAGATTCAATGCTGATTATTTATCTTATGTAGTGATATGTCTTAAGGCCTGAGAATTATGGTATGTGATCCATTGCTGACTTAGAATCCATTTCTGAATGGTTGTGAGATGACTGAGATGAGTTCCTTTATTCTTTCACCTTATGGCTATGTTCCCTGTTGATTGAAGATAAGCTTGCCAACCAATCAGTAGATATTAATATATCACAATGCACACATGCACACACACACACACACACACACACACACACATGCTCACAAATAACAATGCACATATAGAAATAGGAACATATATAACATAGAAGTTGTTCAAAGTTCTATGATTTGTGTTAATTAAATTGAAACATCTTTGAATATATACATATGCATCCACGCATATCTACCTATCTTTTGTAGTCTGTTCATATCTATCTGTGTCAGTATTTAATTACATCTCTTGTTTATAGTATGTGACATATGGTCAGTTTAACAAAGTGGATCATGCATACTTTGTCATGGAGTTATCAGCCCCTAAACCAAACTAGCCCCATTATTTTTTTCTGTGTCCTTCCCCAAAACAAAAACACATTTGAAGAGGAACAGATATTATGTATTAATTCAAGCCTGAAAGTTAGGGAAAGCTGGTTGTCTGTTTGAATATATATATATATATATATATATATATATATATATATATATATATATATATATATGTATATATATATATATATATATATTTGGATGATGATGTGCTTAATTAAATTCATACCTAATTATAATTAAATGAATTAGGCGTGCATATCGGTTTATATGTAAAACGTAAACAAATTGAGAAAAAGTCGATCTCAGTATGTACATTTCAGCCTATTAGGCCTCATCAGCTGAGCTATAGACAGGGCAGTGCTTTGTGCATGATTCAAACCCTACTTGTCAGGCGAACACTCTAACTATTACACTAGCAGGCTTCCCCAGAATTTCTTGTTTATTTTAAACTGATATATATTTCGCACTTTTTGGGTGACTTATAGCACGACAGTATGAAGTGAACAAACAATGTGTTTGAAATGGCAAAGACTGACAATTTTTGGGAGATTATTTGCTTAATTAAAGTCATACCTAATTTGTTAATTAATTATAATTAAATGAATTAGGTGTGCATATCGGTTTAAATGTAAAGCGTAAACAAATCGAGAAAAAGTCGATCTCAGTATGTACATTTCAGCCTATTAGGCCTTTGCTATTTCAAACACATTGTTCACTTTATATATATATATATATATATATATATATATATATACTAGCAGGGATATCCAACATTGTTTAGAGAGAAATAACTTCAAATCTGACATCAGAGTGAAAGTATGATCTTTAATATATTTCATGAAATGCAATCTAACAAATGTAAAAAAGATCATTTACACTATCTGCAGATGAAAATGTAACTAATATTGAAAAATATTATGATGCACAAACTCAATAATATAGTTTCTTAGTATGACAGGGCTTCTGGGTACCCGTAGAGTGCTTGTATAAGATTGTTGTGGGTTCAACTAAGCACAATTATTTTTGTTTAAATAATACAGTGGAATCTGCATAAGCACTTAATTATGGGGCTTGGTGTAATCAGGAAAAACAATTCTATAAAAAGATATTTTATAAAATACAAACATTAAAAATTAAAATCCAATAAATAAGAAATTCTGTCATTTATTAAATATGTATGAACATTTTTATTAAAATCCAAGAATTAATTATTTTTTGGTCAGATTTAAAAAAATATGTTTTTCACCTAATGAAGTTTCCACAGTAAAATAACTTTTCAAACACAAATATTTGTTTACTCAAAGGGATTTTATATCAGAATTGTCTTTAATCATTTTTACTAATGGCAGAAAGAATTTGATGGTAGAATTAAAATTTATACAAGTCTGTGGATCATTTTAACAAGCTATTTAAAAAAAAATTGAATGTATATATTCATACCACTGCATGTGCAGAACAAGGACCCACTTCTGACTTAGGACTATTTGATGAAAAAGCAATATATGACTCCTCCCCCAAAAAATATTTGCATAAAAATAATTTTATTGTAATAAATCATTGTGTTATTCATAAAAACTGTGGATTGAGAAATTGTTTTCAAGGTTTAGAACTGGATGTTTTTATTATTTGACATCTACTGAGCTCCAATATCAACCTCACATATTCACTCACCATAATGGTGAAAAAATAGGTGTATGGCTTGGGTACATTATTACTTATATACTCAGTGTTCAGACAGTTAACTTCTGGCTCACAGATTCAGTTACAGATCTATGATTGTTTACTTTTCACATCTACCCTACATGAGTTAACTACATTAGCCAAATATCTGGATTTGAAAACATTTGGATTTATTCTATTGACTGTAAATCTCACTAAGAACTATACAGTAGTTTTTGTATATGGAAGCAATTTAGCTGATCACAAGTCCATGATTTTCTTTATTATTAATAACAGTTCACATTTTATGATTTTATTAATTTTTCTTATTTTTTAACCCTTTTTAACCCTTTATAGTTAAAAGTTTATTGTTTAAAAAAAAAGCATTACTTTATCTTTAGATTTATGAAGATTAGTAGTTGGTACCTAGAAATTTGAAATTTGTGATTCTCTTCAATAATCTAAAAATATGTCACAGCCTGATTCTTAACAACCACTAGTCCTGTATCTAGGAGATTTTCCTGCTTTTAATTTACAAAAAGATCAATGCAACTTTGTTTGGCAACATGCTGTTACCAGAGCCACCTGGTCTGAGTGATGGAAGATCCAGAGAGGAATCTCTCTTTGCTACATACCATAACCAAATGCTGACTTCCTTTGAAGCTTTGCACTTCTGACTTCTACTCCTTTCTTGGTAGTGGCTTGCTTCTTCCCTTAGACATGCACTGCTAACTCTAAGACTTTCTATATAATTCCTTTCATGTCAAACTGACACTAAAGCTTGTATCTTAACAGATGGCTTTCATCTGTTATGACACCTGCTGAGACCATTCCTCTAATGGTATGTTCGGTTTTGGAAAAGACCCTGTTTCTATATTTATGAGATTAGATGTGAAGTAATCTTATATATAAAATACATTGTGACTTTATATGTACAAGGTGTGACCAAGAAGTATTTTGACTAAATCTTTACATTTTAATTTAGTTTAAATTTAAATGAAAACATGTTACTTTGATCAATGGAAAATGAACAGTAATAAATGTGCTGAATGCCATGAAAACTATTTTGAATAAAATTAATATTTCATTCATTGTTCATTTCTCTCCTGGTAAATACAGCTTCAGTCTTGGTCATTTGTTTTTAATCTTGACACTTTGATCCTCAACAGTGCACACAGATACTGTTAGATACTGTCTTATTTATTCCTTATGTTGGTATGTTGTTCTGTTTTTTAATGTTCTTGGCTGACAGTACTGAGTTTTCTGGGTTCTTCATCAATTTGGGGTGTCGTCTTTCTCTGCATCCATCTTAGTTGTTCTTATAAAACCAGGAACATGGGGACTTAATTCTTTATTTCCAGAGACCCAAATTAAACATGCAAGGAAGAAATCAGCACGACTGTAAATATGGATCTAAACTTGAGGGTTGCTTAGGTTATTCTCAATCTTTCCCATATATTGGCCTCTCACATGATTTGACCAAGTAATCAGCAAATTCTGCTGCAAGTCAGCCTGGGGTCAAAACCGGCTTGTCATACTTAAATGAACTTATTTGTATGAATCTAACTGTTAAATTTAAATCTTTACATTACAAAAATGGTTGGCTATACCTATTCATTATGTAACAATACTACATATTAATCCTTGGCAGAAGTGTAAATGTTTCCATCATTTTGACTAGAACTATGTTAGTCTTGTATGTGGATATTATTTTCTGTTTGTTCAATTACTTTGAGACCCTTAATGTTACATTTATTTTACCTCTTGTGAGTTTTTAATGCCAGTTCTTACTGGTTATTTTTTTTACTGAAGTCTAAGTGACAGCAAGTTTCATCAGGTCTCTAGAACTCTTCTAAAAATTCTAGCTGATTTTAAGTGCTTTGTTTTGCATGGTCTAAATTTTTCTTCTGATCTCCAGTTACCCCGGTCTCTTTTCTAGGCTTTTGGGGACTGTTTCAAGAGCTCCAACTACAATTGGTATCACCATCATCTTCCACAGTTTTTTCTCTGGCAAGATCCAAGTATTTGGCCAGCTTTTTCTGGTCTCAAGGATGTACCCCAATTCTTTATTTTCAAATTTAAAAAAAAAAGAAAAGAAATAAAGTAAAAAATGTAACCTTTGGATGCAGGGTAATTCTTATAGAATTATTTCAGAAAAAATAAAACATCACTTAATAAGTCCTGGGCCTGACACATAGATGGCGCCACTAATAAAAAATCCAAATAATTTTTATAGAGTAGTAACCTTCAAATGGCACATGTTAAAATTTGAGTCCAGTCGGATTATTAGTTTACAAATTACAGTTATTTAAGTTTAAGTTATTAAGTTATTTAAGTGAAGCTACTGTAACAAATTTTCAAAACTATAGAAAAATCTGAATTTTATGTGTTGATAAAGCATTGCTTTCTGATGGGAAAAAATACTGTTCAAGCAAAACAATGGCTTGATAAGTGTTATTCGGACTCTACTCCATTGGAAAGAATGTTAAGAGGTGGTATGCTAACTTGAAATGCAGTCATACAAACACAAATGATGCTGAATGCTCAGGTTGCCCAAATTCAGCAGTTGTCCTGGAAAACACCAAAAAACTCCACAAGCTTCTTTTGGTCGATCATAAATTGAAATTGTGTAAGATAGCAGAGGAGGTGAAGATATCAGAAGGCAGTGTATTCACCATTTTGGATGAGCATTTGTCAATGAGAAAGCTGTGTTCAAAGTGCGTGCCGCATTCATTCACAGTTGATCAAAAACAACAACGCGTTGATGATTTACAATGTTGTTTGCAACTGTTTCAATGCAACAAATAAGAGTTTTTGCTTAAATATGTGACAATGGATAAAACATGGATCCAGCACTTCACTCCGGAGTCAAATTGGCTGTAAGCTGAGTGGACAGCAGCAGGTGAAAGCTGTCCAAAGCGATCAAAGATGCAAACATTAGCAGGCAAGGTTTTGGCCTCTGTATTTTGTTCATCGATTACCTTTAGAAAGGAAGAACCATCAATAGCGAATATTACATAGAATTACTGGTGTGTTTGAAGGGAGAACTCCCCTAAAAAATAGCCACAAATGAAGAAGAAAAAAGTGCACTTTAAATTTCTTCTGCACCCAGCCTATTCTCCAGATCTGGCTCCCAGTGACTACTGGCTGTTTAACCTCAAAATAATGCTCCAGTGAAAGATATTTGGCTCCAATGAAGAAGTGATATCAGAAACTGAAGTGTATTTTGAGGCCAAAGACAAATTGTTCTACAAAAAAGGCATTGAATTGTTAGAGAAGCATTGAAATCAGAGTATCACTCTAGAAGGAGAATATGTTGATGATAAGTCGAATTTTGCCTAGAAGTTGTTCTTTTATTAGTTAGGCCTGGGACTTATTGAGTGATGTGTTATATTCAATGCCAGAAAATGCAGTAACATAAATGAAAAATTATATACAACCTCTGTCTCATAATAGTTATCAAATAGTCTCTTGATGTCTTATTTCAGATCATCATTAAAAAAAATAGAATGATTTATTTTCTCATTCATTAGACAGTTTTAAAGCGTTATGATTTGTGTAGCATTAACATCATAAGCAGCTTTTATGTGTCTGCTGTTGATGATGGCTATTTGTTTTATTGGTCAAGAGATGCAAACATAAAAACAACAACTTGGGTTTTTTATTTAACAATGGAGGGGTTTCATAAACAGGAACCCTTGTTGTTAATTTTGTTTTTCACTGAGGTCATGGAAAGAAGTGAAGATACTGCAATTTATGGTCATTTGTGAATATAGTTGAGAATCATGAGTCTTTTGATAGATTTTTTCCTTTTGTATCTTTGGTGTCTGCTTTTTCAACATTGGCTGGTGCTAGGGTCCCTATACTTTGACCACCCCCAGGGACTGAATAGCTCTTTGCAAATGTTTCAGCTTGCTTTCATGCATTTTGTTGAAATGAACATGTGCACTTATGTTTATATTATGTCAGAATGCTAATATCAAACATAAACATCATTCCCTTACCTAAAAGGGAGGCTAGTATAGCAAACAAAATTAACTGATCCATACATTCATTAATCATAGAGACACCTATGTTAGACAACAGACTTGGCAATATCCATAACAAAATCAGCTGGTTGTGGCAAATCATCAAAGACAAAACTTGTCAACAACCCAAGCCTTTAAAAAAGCCACCTGCACATATCAGATGTTTCCTATCATATTTAGAATGATGGTTACATCAGATTTGATATCAGATGTTGGAATACTTGTGTAAAAAGATTTAAAAAAGAGGAAAAAATATGTTAACTTGTTAATGCAAAAGTTTCCAGTGCCATCTTTTTCACTATCTTGGAAGTGTCTTTGAAGTTTACTCAGCTTATATTTATGAATGCAAAAAGGCGAGTTACCTTATTTTGGTGAAAATCATGGCTGAATATATAATGCACATTTGATTCTGAGAAAGAAGACACTTTGGAAAATCAGATTAAAATGTCTTGCTAGTGATTTAATGTTATCAGAATTAAAATGAACTTATTAACACAAACAAATACAAATTCTTACAATGCATAAAAGAGAAGCATAAAAATGTCTGTATGGTATGTATACTTAATATAATTTTTTTTTTAAAGTTGTTAATTTTTTGTTGTTTATGTTTTAGTATCCCTCTACTGAGTATTACTTTAGTAAGAAAAGGGGATATGCAAATTTTAGTACCTCTGAACCAGATTGGTTCCATTTTACAAAAGATAGAAAAACATTTTTTTTTCCTGGCTAATTCTTGTTGCTTAGAATTTAAAAGACCTTCCTCTATTTGGGCAATTTTTCAGATTTGAAAAATATTGATTTTCTATGGCTTTAAATGGGGATGGAGTCCTATTTACAATATAAATACAAAGTCAAAACACTCTCTGACATTCTGTGAAAGGTTACATTTAAAGATAAAAACAAGGGAAAGATAGCTTGTATACATACATGTTGGAAAGTTTGAAAAAAATTGACTGAGTAAAGGAAAGTCTTCTGAATGCTAAGCAACAAAAAATTGTTTTTCTATTTATTAGATGGAACCAATCTGGTTTAGAAGGGCCCATCTACAATTCTAATGATATAAAACACTTTTTTCTCATACTTCTGGACTTCATTCAAAACCTTACTAAACATTCAGCATTGTTTAAAAAGTCCAGTGGTCACAAAGCAACAGATCACTGAAGTTTATGATTATGTTGCAGTGGATATCTTCAAATAGTTTGCAAAATTTTAAAAAGTTATATTGAGCTGATGGACAAAAATTCCCTTGAAGATGTCAAAACTTGAAAGCTTGTGGAGGAACTTTATGTTGCAAATGATCATGAATATGTCGTCTTCAAACTATCATTTGTTTTGTTCTATGAAACACTCCTTGTCTGGTCAACAGTTCCAATCAGTTTAAGATATTAAAAAAATCTCTTGAAAAAGTTCTCAGATCAAAAGCAGAATTTTTTTATGCTAGAACATATGATTTATTTGAAAGATGGTATAATGTTTTTAAAATCCAAGGAACACACTTAGATGACTGAATAATGAAGCTATGAATTTTTATAAATAAAAGCTTTTGTTAAAAAATCCTAAAAACTTATTAAAAAAAATCATCAAAGATTAGACAGATTTCTTTCTGATTAATTATATGAGATGTATTAAAAAATATCATTACTAAAGCTGTATTTACCAAGACAGAAATGAACAATGAATTAATTTTCTTCAAAATCATTCCCTTGTCATTTAACACACTTATTTCAAGAAATTTTCCATTGGTCAAAGCGGTTCTGAAACTCCTTTTTTGATAGAGTGTGAAGCTGCACTGTTGTATTTTTTATGTCTTCCATGTTCTCAAATCTTGTCCTTGAGATAAATTGTCTGTTTATGAAACAAGATAAAAATCACATGAAGCTAGATTTTGTGAGTATGGAAAGTGATGACCTTACACAATCTTATGTTTTACCAACAACTAGCGATTAAAATATATTGAGACTGGCTTCCATATATATTTTTTTAAATTGGCACTAAATTGTCTAGTAAATTATAAATTATGTTGAGACATCATCACTTTATCATATAAGTTGCTCAGCTGTGCATACATCTTCATTTAAATACTTCATTTTAAAATTAAAAAATCTTCTGTCTCAATACCTTTTGATTACATCTTGTATTTCTGTATTTTCACTTCTTAAATAAGCTATGTAGATAAGTCAATAAGTCTTTTTCAACATAATCTTTTTTGCCATTTTTTTCCATTAATCACTAAGATCAAATATTATACAATGAAAAACTTTAGATCAAAATTTTACTAATAACTGTGCCAGGATACAAACTTATTTATTCACTTTTGTATACTATTAAATAAGTAGATTAAATAAAATAAGCATAGTCAACAAATGATTTTTTAATGATTTTTTAGAATCAAATTGAAGATACTATCAGGTAAGCTTGCCAGTTTAAAATAATAAATATAATAAAATCAAGTCAAAATACATATCAATACTATACTGAAGTTACTCTCAAATTCACAAAAATATATATATTCAAAATATAATAGATGTATGTTTTCAAATGAAAGCACAAGTTGGCTTGCACTTTCTGTGCCTATGAATTTTCTTTTTTTTGTGACAAAGGAATTAAATTTTATTCTGTATATATTCAGCCATAATGCAATCAAAAGGCAATGTTTTTACAGGGAACAATAGGACAAAAAAGATAAGTAAATATTTTAAGGATAGACATTTTGCATACATTTTTACTGAGAAATTGTTTCTTGCCACCTGACAATGGATAAAGAAACTATATAGAATTATAAAAAAAAAGAAAAAAGAAGCAATCACTTTTATGTCACTGTAAAATATTGTTGCACAAGGTAACTTTGAAATCAGACAAATTTTCTTTGATGAGAGCAGAACAGAAATACATATGTATACATACAACAGACATTCTATAAAGATTGACTTGATGCCATTACTCAAGCTTATATATATATATATATATATATATATATATATATATACATATATATATACATATATATATATATGTATATATACATATATATATATGTGTGTGTGTGTGTGTGTATGTATATGTGTATATATACACACTCACAAATGTGTCTATTCTTAAAATGTCTATTACAGTGAGATGTCTTAAGCATGAATTGGCTATAATGAAACTTTGGCTTATTTTGGGCATCACCTCAGATATTAGTTGCAATGTTTGTGAACTGATCTTCAGGGAAAGGTCAAACAACTTTTAACACAAAGATAATGCCTCTTTACTATTTTTTAAAAACATCTATGTGAATGTGTGTATGTATCTCTCTTATCTCAGTCTATACACCTGTCTGTTCATATCTATTCTAGTCTCTTCATGTATATATGTGTCTCAATCTGTACTCTTCTCTATTCATATCTACCTATCTATCTGTGTGTGTATATCTCTCTTGTGTTGTCTGTCTGTCTCGTTTCTATGTATATATATATGAGAGGGTAACAAACATATAATATCATACAAACACACAAGACTTTTCATATCAAACATTACAACCAGCCCATTTCTCCTCTTTATCATCTGGCTGGCTGCTGTTACATGATCAGCATTATCTATTGCTAATTATAATGTGTTTCAATAATGTATTGCTGTACATCGTTTACTCCATTTACTCACGGCATTTTTCAATGTTATCCACCATAAAAGAAATGACTATTGGTTATCATAAAGCCTTGACACACAGTTTATGAGTAGCTGTAATTGGGTTTTGAAAGCCTTGGCCAACAAAGAGTGATAACTACAATGGTTGTAATGGCAACATTAGAAGTATCAACACAGTACTAAAATTCCTCTATCATCATATACCCTATAATTGTTCTTTCATTCCACACATGCAAGAGTCTGCTTAGGGGAGTTTATCTGCAGTCAGTGTTCAATTCCAGATAAAGGCCAGATTTTTCTAATATTGAACTTCTAGTTGATGGGGTTTCCTCTATAAGTTTGCCACTATTCAATTTGATTTCTATTGCTGTCAATACAGTTTTGTTTTCTTTTTTTCTTTTCTTTGGATAACATGGACATTACCCAAGTAGTAAAAATATCAATATACATAGATACATTGGCACAATCACATAGCTATTTGTAGGTAAAGATTTCCATTATTATATGTATATCAGAATTTATCTACATGTAGGGGAGCACTCTAAAAGTCAATGCTTGCAATTGATTTTCATGGAAACTACGACAGATGCAGGAAACACAAAAACACCATTGGATAGAGCAAGTTCTCAGCATCAAAATATTCTTTTTCCTTATAGTCCCCATCATTGGTTATGTACTTTTGTCAGTGATATACTGTTTACTATTTAGGCTGTTTGCGACACTCTTAAAAGAATCACTTTAAAAGTAATGCCTCTTATTTCATTATATGTCCCACAATATCAGAGGTGGATGTAGAGACTGAACCTTCACACCAATAACCAGAGACAGTGTTGAAAATTTGTTCTATTTTCTGTCCTATGTTTTCTCTAATCCCACTCTCCTCATTCACCTTCTCTTTCCCTATCTTCTCCTTCCCATCTACTTGTATCTCTCTCTTCTCTGTCACCTTCTTGTTCTCCAGCCAACAGCATATTTAAGATCTTTCCTTTGCTTCCTATCCTCTTTGAGTTTATTAAACCCTTTAGTTTTCAAAAATCAGCCAACACTACATTTATTTATAATAGAAAGTGTGACACACATTAACAATAAATAGTTACATAGTTACAAAGATGCATATCACTATATAGATTTTGACTTGTATTTTCTCATGTTTTCTTTTTAGTTGTAACTAAAAAATTAACACTTTGTGTAAAAATAAAAAATAAATAAAAGGACGAATTGTCAGTTATGTCCACCTGGTGTCATTAGATGTTTCAAGTTTTCAGACACCATACATCTTCCACCAGTTTACCCTGACTTAATTAATGTCAGACTATCATCTTTTTGGCTACTTTCTATAACTCCTCAAACATTTTTTTTTCTTCCTTTGGTCACTTACATGTTTGATAGTTTTGATTGATATTGATTAGCCAATGAGGAAGCTTGATTTTGGACTTTCCATTATTTAATTATTGGGGATCCATTTCTTGGTTTTCTTTTGAAAATTATGATTTTCCAACTTATGGTATGTTATTATTTCCTTCTTTAATTTAATCTATTACTAATTCCCTATGCTATAATGTATATTTTCTATATACTTATGTTAAGTGTTTTTTCATCTAAATACTTTAACAAGTAACAATTACTTCACACTACTTGTATAAGACTTTTAAATACTTTACAAGATGTATATTTTTATAGTTTAAACCTAATGGTCAGGGGCGTTTGATGTAATGTTATGCTAACAAAAATATATCATGTTTATTTATGACTAAAGATATAAATTGATAATTAATAACTAAAGAAATAATGTAATGTAATAGGCCACAAAGCAACTATTGCTCCAATACAATTAACTGCTATTTCTAATATTTAACTTGGGTAATTTGTTGAAATATGTTTATATTTTCTAAAGTAAATGATTTTCCACCTGCACATAGGCAAGAAATAATTTTGGTAAAGAAGAAAAATACTTTATTTGTTTACATTTCACTTTGCTCTAATGTCCTTGGGAAAGGCATGGATCCATCTCTTCTCCCCACTAGTCTATCTTAATCATAAAGAGTAAGACAGACTGAGCTCTTGAACCTTGGTATGGCATCTGGTCTAGAAGGAAAACTCTGAATTCATATCTGGTGTACTCAATTTAAAAATTGACTATATGTTGCATCCTGCCCATGGTGAAATGGTTGAATAAATACATAGTGTAACAAACTATAACAAATAGGGCACCAAGAGTAAAGAGAAGTAGCAGATGAGTTTAAAGGGTTGGATTTGGGCTTCAATCAACCAAAAGGTTGCCATAGCTCTGCCCATTTGAGCAGCTGATTCATTTAACCAGGCTTCCCTTAAGCAAAGAGAATGTGAGCTCAAATCTCTTTAAGAACTGCACTGTTTCCTTGTTGCTATAGATTTACTAAGTTGTGATAAGCAAAAACAATTAAAAGTTAAAAAATATGAGTCAAAATTGTTATTATTAGTAGTATTAGTAGTAGTAGTAATAATAATAATGATAATAATAGTAAAGAGAAATGGGAAGTAAAACAACTACGTGGGTACTTCAAGCGTCAAACTGAAGAGATATCACATCAGAAGACATGGACATGGCTAAGAAAAGGAAATCTCAAGAGAGAAACTGAATTGCTTATAATCACAGCACAAGACAATACCATAAGAACAAACTATATAAAGGCAAACATAGATAAGACACAGCAGAATAGCCAGTGCAGAATGTGTGGAGACAGAAATGAAACAGTTAATCATATAATAAGCAAATACAGCAAACTAGCTCAAAGAGAGTACAAGACTAAGCACAACTCAGTGGGAAAGGTAATCCACTGGGAATTGTGCAAGAAAAAAACAAGAATATGCACAAGCCAGAACTTGTCCTGGAGAATGAGACATAAAATTCTCTGGGACTTCGAGGTATAGATGGATCACCTAATCCTAGCCAGGAGACCAGACTTAGTATTGATAGAGAAGAAGAAGAGAACCTATCATATCATGGATTTTGCCATTCTGGCCAACCACCGAGTGAAAATGAACGGAAGTGAAAAGATAAACAAATACTTGGACCTTGCCAGAGAACTGAGAAAACTGTGGAACATGTAGGTGACGGTCATACCAATTGTAATTGGTGCCCTTGGAATGGTCCCCAAAGCGCTGGAAAAGAATTTGGGTGAATTGGAAATTAGAGGAAGGATCGAGACCATCCAAACTACAGCACTGTTAAGATCAGTTAGAATACTCAGAAGAGTACTGGAGATCTGAGGAGACTTGCTGTCACTCAGCATGTGAAAATAATAATATTAATAATAATAGTTATTTGATTTTTAATTTTGAGAAGAGTCTTTAACTTTCTAAGATTAATCTGTTTATTTGGCTGGTTGGTTTTATGGTATGTAAGGCCTTGTTAGATTATTTAAAGTCCAAAGTCAATTTTTTTTAAAGTAATTATCTGATTCTGAGTAACTAACATTTGTAAACTAGCTTCAAGTAAGTATTTTTCATACAAATAATTTGTACATAATCATGTGGGTTCAAGCATTCCTATATAATACTAATAATTTTCAAACAGATCTATTTGACTCATAGATAGTAATAGCATCAGCAATTTTTAAAAATGCATTAAATTGTCCAAACAAATCTTGAAACAGTGGTGAATATTTTTTCTTACTTTCTTTTATTCTTATTCTTAATTAAACATGTTAATATAATCCTTTAATTAAAAAAAGAAGGAATTTCAAATTTGCCAGATATTCAATCAGTATTTCCTATGGATCTGGCAAAAAAATGTATTGACTCAAGAATAATAGCAACTCTTCTACAAATAGCCAGTCTAATGAAAAGCAAGTGGACATGTTTTATCTGATGAACAAAGGTAAGGAGTGAGGATGGTTCTTCTTGTCAATAGAAAAATGTGGTTTGTTATTTCAGATATTTGCTGATGTTCACAAATGCTGGCTCTTAACTTTAGAGATAATTTTTTGAATAATTAATGTGCCCATTTTAGAAAGCAGGTGTTCATTTACTCTGGTCAATCCTACTTGGAAAAACTTTGCTGCATCTTGTTCTTTCCATCATGGTCATTGTCTGATAACTCATCTTTTAGGGGAAAAAGTCTGGAAATTCCTTATTAGAAATATGTGATTTTTGTCAATGCTACAAGATGCATCTAAAAGTAAACCAATTTTTTTCAAAAGTGATTTTATTGCTTTACTTACAACTTAATGAGTCTTGTCCCTTTCAAAATATTCTCCCTCTGTTGATATACCATTCCTAGTGTTTTTTGTTTTTTTCCACTTATAGAATGCATTTTAGAAGTTTTTTTGATGAATAATATTCAGATCTAATAATGTATTTTGTTCTATCTCTTTTATCAACTGAAACTGACAAACTTTCATGGTGGATAGTATTATCTGTGGTATTCAGACTATTGTCCTCATCTTCATTGTTATCTATACAATATTTCGGTCGATATGCCCTCCGGCCTTGAAGATGAGGACAATAGTCCAAATAACGCAGATATTACTAATCATCAAGCCTCATCTCAAACATTCAGAGAAATTTCATGGTGGACTTCAACAAAAGTTTGAAGGGTCAAAATCTGGGGAAAATTGTAGTTTTGGGGATGTGTTTTACCAATAATGTTCAATGTGATCCTCATTAATTTATGTTAAAAGTTATCCATTTTTACACATAGATCCTTCATTGTTTAAATTGGCAAGGGGATAAAAAAATCTTTCTTTTAAAATGTAGATTAATTTTACCCATGTCTGGAAAATAACAAAATTAGATGTTTATTAGAAGTTTTAAGTGTATCTGAGATCTTCATATTAACCCGCATCCATCTTCAATACACCATGCTCAGTATAAAACCATAGTAAATAAATGATAATTTAATAAAAGCCACTCTACATTCTTTATTTTCAATGGCGACTATATTACAGCTTGCATGTAATATCAGTAAGTACTGACAGTAATGTGAAATAGCTATTCAGACATTTTTTTTTTTCAAACAGGTTTCATTGAAAATGCCAGAACAGTAGTTATCTTATAATTTTGAATAACCCTCTAAAGTTTCAAATAGATACAATTGTAGTTCTTTTGAAGGTTGTTTTTTCAATAGACTTAATAAACATAACCAATAATTGTATTGTGAGTCTTTTTATGTATTGAATTAATTGATGAGTTTAGGAATTATTATTATACACTGAACTAGTTGGACTAGTGTCCTCATCTTGCTTGGTGCTAATTTAACAATATTTCAGCCTTCCTCAAGTTACTGACAGCAACAGACAAGAATGCTAGCCTGACTACCTCAGTGAAAAATAATGAATTTATTACCACTTGTTATTTTTTAGGTTAATCATTTCATAAACACTGTCCAATAGTAATGAGTTGAAAATTAATAATAGATTCGGAGGAGGAGCTCAAAAGTAGTTTGATTAACAAGAAGAGAGACCCTTAGGTTTGAAATCAGAGTTTTACTTCTAGACTGCTTGCTATACCAAGGTTAAAGAACCCAGTCTATCTTACTAGAGCTAGAGGAGGAGTAGTTGAATTCATACCTTTCCTGGAGGTATTAGTGCAATATGAAATACAAACTGACTTATCCAGGACTTGAACTAGAGTCATCATGTCCATTTCCTATGATGATAACTGTTACATGACAAGTGTCTCCTTTGAGTAGTTGTAATGGGGTTTTAATCTTTCAAAATTTCCATTGCTACTAAACTTTAAACTTATTGATCATTCACATGATTTAAAGTTTAAGTAATCATTTTCCATTATTATTAAAAAAAAGTGTCAAGTCTAAAAAGTATGGGAAAAAAGATTAAAACTATTCAATTTTGAATGAGGTAGGATTGTTGAACTTAAGAAACAAGGACTATCACAACATGCAATAGCTGAAAGGACTAATTTAAATTGGGCAGTTGTGAAACTTTTTTGTGTACTCCAGAAAGTTATAGAGCCAAGATCAGTGGTGGTTAATGTCTGGTCATGATAAGAGGGCATTTATGAGCACTACAGCAAAACCTGAATCAATCTATGGCTAATCTAAGGCACAAACAGTTTCACAAAAAGACCATCAGACAAATAATTAAGAAGTGAGGATTCAAGCACAGTGTACATCATCCAGCTTTGGAAATGGAGATTGAAATTTACAAAACTTCATAAGATTTGTGTTGAGGTATGGCAGAGAGTCCTCTTCACAAATAAGAAGACATTTTATCTGGACAGTCTCCAGCATTAGTGGCATGACCCATAATTATTAAAAGGAACCTTTTCAAAACATGCTAGTGAAGGTGATGGCTTATAGTTTTGAGTAGGCCATGTAGGATATAGTGGCAAAATGGAACTCCTGTTTCTTGACAGTTGCCCAATATGCTAAAACATGCAAATTTAGTAGCTTGAATGTATTTCGATTGGTGATCCACAGTTCACTTTGCAGCAGGATAATGCTCCTATTCATGTTGGGAGAGTTATGCAACAATTTCTATGAGAGCAAGCTATTAATGTTTTGGTCTGCCTGGCCAGCAGCCTGAATCTCCACATCATTGAAAATGTATGGGAATGATTAACAAGGAAAGTTTATGAAAATGCAGGAAGTCAAAATTGTTTTTTAGTAGTTTGAAATGAAATGCATGATAAATTCTTTTATTGTTAGGTTCAATGAGTGCCAGATTGAGTTTTCAAATAATTATTAGTAATGGTGGCGCAACAAAGTTTCAAGAATAAAAATCTCCTGAAAATCAAATAAAATTTCCAATGGAACAATAAACTTAGAGAAGAGTCTAAAGTTTCTGCTGAACTAGTTTCTTATTAATGGATTTATATCTGATCAAAATAGTTAATTATAACAGGTAATTATGCATATAACTTATCCAACCAAATGCACTTATGATTCATTAAAAACTTAGAAAAATAAATTGTTTAGAAATTTTTACCTAAGTTTTATGGTGTATTTCACATTGATATACCTCTGTGTCTATATATTCCAGTGCCTTACCAACGAGGCTTCCTGTTGGCTGTGGGTGGTGACCCGTGATGCTTAAGGATGAGATCTTGGTGGCTGATTAACACATGACCCAACAAAGGGGTCATGTGATCTGAAACACTCCACTTTGGCCCTTACTGGGCTAGACAGCAGTTGGAGAGGCCCAATCTGATAAATAAGCAGGATATTGGGGTCATGAGACAATTTTGGTGTAATATTGTAATTATAGTTTATGTCTTCTCAAGGAGAGAGAGGATTCATTAGCCAAAGGAGAAAATAACAATAAAATTCACATCTGACAATACTGAATGCTACAAACAACCCTTCACCCTAACTGAACTCCAAAACTCAATATCCAAATCTGATAACTCAGCCACCTGTCAAGATGAAATTCATTACACACTTCTTAAAAAATTACCAACAATATCCTTGAAATATCTCCTAAACATATACCACAATGTCTGGATCTCTAGCAAACATCCCTACTTTATGGAAAAAAGCTACAATCATTTCATCCTCAAAAAACAAAAAGATCCCACATAGCCTACCAGTTAAAGACCTAACTAGTTGTACATACAAAACACTCAAAAGAATGATCAACCTAAGACTAATATGCTTTCTTGAATCAAACAAACTTCTTTCAAACCTACCAAACAGGTTTCAGAACTAAAAAAAAAAAGTACTACAGACCAACTAGTCCACATAGAAACCCTAATCCAAAAAGCATTCATTAAAAAGGAACATTTGGGGGCAGTCTTATTTGACTTTGAAAAGGTCTATGACACAACATAGCCATACAGTATACTTAAAGATCTTAAAGAGTTTGGATTACAAGGCAGACTCCTTATCTTCATCAAGCATTTCCTAGAAAATCAAACTTTCCAAACACAAATTAACAACACTTTCTCTGATCCAACACCACAAGAGATAAGTGTTCCCCAGGGTAGCATCCTATATGTAACCCTATTTATGATAAAGATAAGTAATATAAGAACCTGTTTTCCCCCAGAAATCAAAGTGTCACTATATGTTGATGACTTCTTCATTTGTTTCCAAAAATATGGCTACCATAGAAAGGAAAATAAAACAATGCATCAACAAGATATCAAAATGGACCATGGAAAATAGATTCACAATCTCAAATAGAAGAACAAAATGCATGCACTTCTGTCAAATTCACAAAATGCACCAGCACCCTACCCTAACATTACATAGTACTGAAATACCCATAACCAATGAACATAAATTCCTTGGCATTATCTTTGACTTCAAAAATGTCTTTTAACCCACATATTAAATAGTTAAGAATAAAATGCAATTAAGCTATCCAACTATTGGGAGCCATAGCCCACACAGACTGGGGTGATGAAAAAAAGCTATTAAATTAAACTATACAGATATCTAATAAGATCAAAATTTGATTATGGCTCCTTCATATAGGGAGTGGCCAGAAAGTCCTACCTCCAAGAGCTTGAAACTATCCACTACCAAAGACTCTGTCTCATCTTAGGATCCTTCACTATTTCTCCAACAAAAAGCTTATAGAGGGTGTTCAAGAGAAATTTGACAGTTTCATAAGGAAAAAGAAAAGTGCTTGGTAACTACAAAATTTAATGGATTGTAAAGAAATTCAACAGGCACACAAATTACACTACTGTCAACAAGTTTCACTCAAAATAACCGCCATTAGCATTGATCACAGTCTCAATTCTGCTCTGGAACCTGGAGCAAGCTGATGCTACAGTTTCCCTGGGAAGGGTCTCAAAAACTACCTTAATTCTGTTGATTAACTGGGCTTTTGTAGTACTGGCACAGGGATTGGTGTCTTTCTCAACAGTGCCACATACATAATAATCCATGGGTTTAAGATCTGGGGGTTCGGAGGCCAAACATTGGGACTGCTGTAGTTGTAAAAATTCGCCAACAACCATTTTTGACTTTTCCCAGATGTGTGACAGGAGGCCGAATCCTGCTGCCATGCATATGGCCTACCATTGGCTACCCTACTACAGTGTTTAGTAACTCCACGTGGGCATCTGAGGGTCCTACAACACTTTTTTCTGCAGATTTTCAAGGAATTCTGCTGTACGAATGCAATTAGATCATCTGTTATGTTACTTTCTTCTAGTCACAGCCTCGTAGTCTCCATTGCAATTCTCCAGTTCATGCCTGATTGTTTTTACAGTGTTCAAGGAGCATTGGGCAGCAACCACAATCTCCTTATTTTGATGTCCAGCGCAGATCATCATGATACAAGTTATTTTCTTCCATGATTCAGGTGGGTTCCAGTCATCCATTCTATCTGTCATCACATATATGAATGAAGAAGGGTCCAAGCTTTTAAAGGATGTGTAGTGTGCGTCAATACCTCCAACCTATAGAGAAAAATAACCAAATATAAATATGTCAAATTTATCCCAAACACCCTGTATATAGATGAACTCCCTCTCTCCTTGAGAAGACATAAACTACAATTACAATATTACACCAAACTCATCTCATGCCCCCGAAACCCTGCTTATGACTACACTATAAAAATAAAACATAAAAACCTGTTTGAAAATAATGTAAAAGCCATCAGACCTTTTAACTTAAAGAAGCAAGAAAACCCCAATTAAACTAAAATCAACCCAAAAATAATACACAATACAATTCTCTCCAAAACAGTACCATGGACCATAAATCAACCAACTGTAAACCATGAACTAATTAAATTATCCAAAACAAAAACCACACCCTATCACTTCTCAAGAAAAATTGTTAAACACTTCCTCCTAAACTGTAACAGTCTCGGACAAACCTGCACCAAATACTACAGGACAAACACTTTAAGAGACCTCTTCAAAAATATCAAACCAGAAGACATTTTGAATTTTCTATTTTTTAAAAAAAAGAAAAAAAGCAACCCTTTTCATCAAGATCTAACCAAACCAATCCTTTCACCAAAACTGACCAAACATAACCAAATACCACCATAAAACACATATGAAAAACAAATTCTATTTAACCCTTTATGGCATTAAATGACCCACAGAGGTTGATATGCCATTAAACAAAACTCAAACTCAAAATAGTTCTCTTGGCATTCAGCACACTTATTCCAGTTAGTTTTTCATTAGAAAATCCTTCTTTGATATGACATGAAGTTGTGCTGTTGTATTTCTTTTAATGTCCTCCTTCTCATTGAGAGATGAATTTTCAGTTTAGGAAACAAGAATAAAAAACGCATGGGCTAAATCTGGTGAGTATGGAGGGTACTGCACTTGTACAATTCTGTTGTTTTGTCAAAAACTACTGAGACTGGCTTCATACTTTTTTTCAAATTGTCATTCAATTCATCTAGATTTTGTCAAAATGTACAGACATCATAAGTTAATCATATAAGTTGCTCAGCTGTGTACACATTTTTATTTAAATTTGACTTTTTTTAAATATACTTTTTGGTTACAGCATATACTTTTGGAGTTTTTCCTGCTGAAAAGCAATTAAAACTCATTAATTAAAGAAGATTTTAATATCTTTTTGATAACGAGAGACATATTTATGTGGAAAAATGTTAACATTTTTTTTTTAGCTTTGGTTGGATAATATTGTTTTTTTGCAATTTCCATTTTGTGTATCACTTATAGAAGAAAAATGACAAATATAATTTAAAAAGGTAACCTCTATATGAATCTGTTAGCTTTGCTCTTTAAGGTCTTTGGCCCTAAGATACCCTGTACCTGAGTACATGAAATTCACCAAAAATGCAGACTTTGCTCCAGGGTACAGGTACAGGTACTTTTGTTTAAAGCTATTCCATTAAAAGTGGTCCCTCTATCTATCATGATCTCTTTGAGTCTGAAATATTGGGTATACAGTGTTAAGTAGTGTTCAATTTGAATTATTAGACTTGGAGTGAGTGATAAAATAGCATTTAGCTTTAAATATTATGGTGTATAGTAAAATAGCCTGAAATATAGGCAGTGAAACTCCTTCTTTTCTTTTTCAAATTATCAAAATGTAATCAAATTTATCCATTTAAGTTTTGTATTTTGGATGGTTGAATTTTACTGTATGTCAACCCCTAGTAAATTTTATGCCAAAGACATTTTATTCATTCTTGTTGGGTATTAAAAATTCTTTTAACTCATTTTTTTTAAACACAGCTTTTTTTTTTTTTGATAAAAATAATATAAATAAAAATTCCTCCCTTCTTGCATTATATCTTGGATTGAAGTAGGATTTGTATCATTTTTATTTCACTGAATAACAACTTTTTATTAAATAATTTTGAGAAAAACTAAAAACAAACTTTACTTTCAATCTCAGAAAGGGTTCTCTGTCTTCTGAAATACTTGGTAAGCTAATTACATTTTAACTGAAGATAGATAATATAAAATTTCATAGTATTTGATGGTTGAAATATTTGTATTTCTGATAGGAAAAAAATTCTCATCTTTATTTCATGTCAAAGATTATTGAGGTTATCATACATTCGTATTTACATCTGTCTCTATTTATATCTGTGTATGTGCATATGCATCTATATATATATAACAACAATTGTGTGTGCTAGAGAAGCAGCTGCTTGATTGTTACCAGTGTCTGAAAGCATTGTAATTACAGCTATTGGTTGATACTGAAGTTTTGCAGTAGTTAATCTGCTTGATAGTGTATTTTGATCTTGTGTGTGTGTGTGTGTGTGTGTGTGTGCAATGGGTGTAATCAAAATAATGAAAGCTCATTCTTCTTTTCTTACAGCCAGAAACCATCATTAAAAATTAAGTACATAAAATGCTAGTTCAATGAAACTAATATAGTTTGCCTTTTCAATATTTTCACTTGTTAGTCAAAACTCTAAAAACATAATAGACATGTAAGATAACTTTATGAAATAGCACATAACTTTATGACACATCATGAATATTTGAAATATTATTCAAACAATTGAACTCCTCATTCATAAACTTGATGGTTTTACAGTGAGCTCAGCATTGAACATTTCATCTTTACTATCCATTCAACACGGGTATATACTAGCATTCTCAGTTGATTTTTTTATTTATTTGGGGTTATTGTTTTTTAATCACATGTTATATAGAGCTCTGTAAATGAAGTTCAAAACTGTTTGAATTATGCAAATATCCCCAGTGGTTCAAAAGTTATGAGAATTTAAAGCCCCAAAATTGGGGGTACAAAATTGAACATGATTTTCACCAAAAAATATGTCAAATCATGGACCAATTCAAAATAAGAAATTCAGTAATTTCTTCACCATTTCTTTATTTTTGGAGCAATTTTGATAAAACTTTGCATTCTTATGTAAAATTGTATGTTATTTCTGATTCTGCACTCATTATACATATAGTATATATCTCTATGCTGTAACCTATTATTTAAGGAATAAGAGGTACAGATATGAACGTTTTTCGAGGGTTTTAAGTTTACCACAAGATATTCAACATTTTTATTTTAATACTGCATGTATACACATATATAGTATTAATTCATATAAATAACATCACTTTGAACTTAAAAATACCTTTTTAAATACCTGCTATGGTGTATTACATACAAGAAATAGAATAACTCTTTGTATGTTTTTTTTTTAACAAAGTATGTCCTGTGTGTGTAGGTTTGTTTACATTTTTGTGAGTTTTTATTTAGTTTTATTTCCAAAATTGAAAGTTTGGCAAAAAAAAACCTGACAGTAAAGCATCATTGAAATTCCACACATTATATATGAAAATAATTCGGAGACTATCTTTTATTAATTATATAGGGCTCTTTTTTTATTAATTATATAGGGCTCTTTTTTTATCTTATACTTTTGAAGAAATCTCCGTCAAATTTTCTCTGTTGTTTTTTTGCTTCCACGGGTCAAAAAAAAAAATTCCTACTTGTAGTGTAAGGTGTCTTTTAATTGAGAGTAAAATTTCAAGAATATTGATAAAGATCAACCACTTTGATTTGCAAAACAGGTAACATATAAAATTTAGTCTTGGAAAAAAATTCATATTATGCAACCTCTATATAAACTGAGTCAATGCAGCTTTAGAGTAGGCTGTGATAATGTAGACATGATCTTCAACCGTCATCAACCACAGTAGAAAGCTTGAGAACATGATAAACTTTATGAAGTTTTTATTGATTTGACATGATATGTTTTTCAAGGAAGGATTATTGAATATACTTGCTAAATCTGGAGTTCCTGAATAAATGTTAAATATATTAATATCTCTTCATGAAAATATGAAGGTATGTGTTTGATCAAACAGGGAATTATCTGATGAGTAATGAGATTAGCAATGACACAAAGTAGGGTTATATTCTTGCCCCAGTTCTTTTCACTATATATTTTTCTTTCATAGAGCATTCAAACATCTATCTCACTGCATCCAATACAGAACAGATGAAGTAAACAATCAGCAATGATTTTCAGGTAAATTTTTCATCAAATAGCAATTGATTCAAATTCTTAATTCTGATGACTGTCCTCTTACTTCTCACTTTGTCATAAATATTTAAGCCATACTAAACAGCTTTGTTTCTATGGCAAAAGCCTTTGGTCTCATCATTAGCATCAAAAACTGAACTTTAAAAAAAATATCTAAGCCTATATGTTGAGGGTAAGGCTTTAATAACTGTTCAGTCTTTCAATCATCTTCATTCAACTGTTACCAATTATACAAAAATGGACAAAAAACCCATATAGGTACGGCAAGCTCTGTTATATACCCACATTTCTGGATATATATTATGCTAGATATCTGTCTGGATTCTATTCTCGTATGAGGGTCACCCATCGTATTTAATATTCTATTTCTTCTATACTTACTTTTTGGGTAGTTGGACTAGTGTTTCTTATTACCATACTTCTTCTATTTCTTGAATAACTATTAGTTTTCTTGTTATGAGTAGCTGGGCTGGTATTTCTTCTTTCAGACTGTTTGGTCTATTGGTCTGGTTCTGGCTTCTTTTGTTCTGAGCAGTTTCTGCTAACTTCTCTTAACTGGTGTCTCAAGATGCTGGTAAGGTTCTCTGGTTCCAGCTTCTTCTAAGATGTTGGTTAAGCCTTGGTTGTCATAGTTTTTAGAGACAAACTCAAGGCATATAATTTTGTGAGTTCACATTTTATTAAATCTTAAACACCAGACTTTAAACCACATCTGGTTGAGCCCCTGCTTGGTGCATCTTTACATTCTGGATTCCAGCAGCAGACTAGCAAACTACTTTTTCCCTATCTATTCTCATTGTTTCTTAACAAGAAGCTGGAGGTTAGACGGAGGTCATTAAATGCCACTCAATCTAATGGTTCAGATTTGAATTCAACAACACCTGGATTCAAATCCATTTACTATACTAACCATCAAAAACAAAGGTACACCTATCAATATATAACAGCTCTGCTTTCAGAATCCTGAATAACAAATGATGGAATACTCATGATGTCTCATTAAAAACAGAGCTATGGTAATTATCATATTCTTACAAGATGCTGAGTCTTGAACTTTATATATTGTTCATATTGACAGTTTCCATATGCACTAAGACAATTGTGCAAAATATCTTGGCAAGACAAAATCAATAACTCAAGCATTCTTTTCAGATGTAACATCTTTTGTATAGAATTGTTTCATTTAAAGCACAGGTCATATTGTTTGAACGTTGGCTGATCACATCCCCAGGCATCACTTTTATGGTCAAATTTTGAATGTTGTAAATTGCATTGGGTGTTCTTTCCTGTGCTACAAGGACAAAGTCAAGGCAATATAAAATACTTGGATGTTTGGGAGGATCTGGCATTGGACAGGAAAGCTTGGAAGGCAAATCTTAGATCAAGGCTTTTGAATGCACCAGACTTTTTCATTATAATGCTTTGTGTAGAAACACCAAATAGTAGTGTGATGTTGACCCTATTGGCAACAACTATATTTGCATTGCTGCTCAATCTGAAGCAAAAATATTTCTATCACAAATAAATATCTTTTAACATTTATTAAGCACTCATATGTTGTCTTTGGTCAGAAAGTTTTTATATAATATATATATATATATATATATATATATATATATATATGACATCCACAGATGACAAAATATATTTTGGTCAGACTACTGGATATCACTGAAGTAATAAGAAATTCTGTTATCATAGTTAACAAGCAACATTAATTGATAACATGAAGCGAGAGGGAGAGACAGAGAGACAGACAGAGAGAGACTAATTGGACAATATTACTTAGTCTCTCTCTCTCTCTCTCTCTCTCTCTCTCTCTCTCTCTCTCTCTCTATATATATATATATATATATATATATATATATATATATATATTTCAGTCTTTTCCCTTCTCTGAGTAAATTTATGTTTTTTTTCTCTTTTTTTTTCTATTTTCTTCCAACTTATCCTGTCTCTGCTTCTTTCATTTAATGCTTTCTTTCTTTCTTTCTTTCTTTCTTTCTTTCTTTCATCTATTTACTTGAATGATTTGAAAGAAATTCCAGTGGCCAGTACTCCTGAATTCTCAACTCACCAACATGACTAATGCTAATTAAGTTATGTCATTTAATTATAAAAGGGTTTATATAAATTATTTATTAAAAGCTACAATATTCTAAAAGAAATATCAGTTGCATCTGTATAGATATTAGTATTCTAAAATAGGTAGATATACATTCATTGATTTTTACAATGTTTTTAATATCAAATATGTTTTTAATTACCATCCTTAAAATGCATGAAAACTTATAACCTAACTCTCTACTCTGATAAATGTCAAGGATTTTAACACTGGTGCAGTGTAGATGGTAAACTGATTATTTTCAATTTATTAGAAAAAATGATCTTGGTATTTTTATACTTGTTTTTTTTTTTTACAACCTATAGAATATTAATAATAGTGTAAAATATTACAAAATATAAACTGTTTTACATAAAGCATATTAAAAAGTTGAAAACTAAACTCCAAGTAAATTGATGAATAGTTGAAAAATATATAATGTTATCAAAATGTACTAAACTTACAGATTAAGCTTAGCAGAGTATGCAGAAAAATTCTAGAATGTTCCCAAAAGCATAAAATTTAGTTATGTAAAGATTTATAGAAACTCAGCTATATATTGAAGAAAAGTATTTTTTTTTCTTTTGAAGATGATTTCTCATTCAACTTGGCAATAAGAATAAAAATGGCTACCAATTAAAAATGTAAGCTCTCTGTAGAGCAAATACAATTAGGGTAAACAATAAATTTTCAATGTGTCATGAATCATGCATTAAAATGAAGATCAGTGTTCAAGATAACACTACATGTGGCCGGCAGGAATGTTCAGTTTAGCAAAAGAAAGAAGAAGCTTATTTGGAAGACTGAAAAACACTGTAAGCAAAATAATTTGCACGTTTTCAGATAAGGTATCATCTTAAGCAATTTCAAATCTACTCTTGACCTAAGGGCACAGCAAAAGATTTTTAGTAAAGTTTCATATATCTTTTTGTATATTTGATATTGTTAACATAACATTTCAGCTGATCCATTCTTCAGCCTTCTATGAGAAAAAAAGGAAAACTTTTTTTGAAGGAGAAAAAAATTGCATCCAAAAAGGATGGTCACTGTCACTATGTTTTATTGTTTTCTTGAAAAAAGATCTTTTTTTTTGCTTGTTTTTTTTTTGTTTTTTTTTTTTTCCCTCATGAAATAGATACCTGAGAAAGTTCAGAGAATATGTAACAAATATAACCATTTAAATCCTAATTTTAGGTACTTTAGAAAAGTAGTTCCCAACCTATGGCCATAAGGCTTGAGGCCTTATGGCCATAGGTTGGCAACTACAAATGAATCATAATAAATTTCAGAGTTGGGGCATAGGCTCAATAAAGAAAGCTACAAAATAAGACCGCCCCCCCACCCATTGTTGCTTCCAAAATTTCAGTTCTAATGAATTTTTAATCTATAAATTGTATTTTTAAATTTTATTTATAAAATCATTTTTTAATAGATATTATAGCAATTTGAAATTATCCAATTTTTGGCCTCTTTTATAATACTATATATAACTCATTGAACTTTCCCATCTGTCATACCTCGTGGGGGGGGGTATTTCGTCAATGCCTGCTGCTTTTCTACCTTTCAGTTTCTTTAAGATTTCGTTGAGTTCTTCTGTTGTAAAGTACCCCAGTTTGATGTCTAGTTGTCTATCTATGATATTTTGGATGTTATTTTCTATGATTTTAGGTGGGTTCTCGAAGTTTCTCGAAGTGTTTTTTTCCATTTATGAAGTCTATCTTTTTGGCTGGTTGCCTTTAGTTTTTATCTAGAGGTATTTTTGCTACCACTAATTTCATTTACTGTTTGCCATGGTAATCACGGCTGTCTGTCTTCCACCAATTGTCTGATATTATTTATTTGTACTTGGATGTATTCTGTTTGTTCTTTTTTGTATGTTTTGCTTAGTTTTATCTGAACTTTCCTATGGTTGTGTAAATTGGTGTTAGTTGGGTTTGTTTTATTACGAGCTGCTTTTTTGATATCGTTTCTCTTTTCTCTAACTGCTTCTGTCTTCCAGGGAGCAGAGTGTTTGGCTCTTAGTTTGTTTGGTATGCACTCGGCTGCTGCTTCTAGGTGAGCAATGACTAAGTTTTTGTATTCTTCGTTTGGTGTAGAGCTTTCAGATGTCTCTTGGAGGATATTGAATTTATTTCTTACTGCGACAGCGTAGCGATTGCATATATCGCTGTTGGCAAGTGTCGACCAGTCATATCATACAGATTTACTGGTTTGCTTTTTTTTCTATGTAGGCTTAGGCGTAATTTTGCTGTGATTATTCTGTGATTGGAGGATACTCCTTCAAAGGAGGAATATGCTTCGCAGTTCATTGCACTATTTATCCATTTTTTATTTATTAGGATGTAGTCTAATTGCACTTTTGTGCCTTTTGGGTATGTGTATATCCATAGTTTGCTCTTCCATTTTTGGAATTCGGTGTTTAGGCAAACAAGCCTGTTCTCAAGGAAAAATTCAGCTAGGAGATCGCCGTTCCTGTTTGGGGTGTTGTGTAAGCTGAATCTATTGTTTTCATTTCTACCTATCTGTGCATTCATGTCTCCCCCAATGATCAGTACATTATGTTTGGGGGGGTGTCTGCATATGGAGGATAGCCCATTGTAAAATATTTCTATGTCTGTTTCGTCGCTGACATTTATGGAACTGTAACATGAGACTACAGTCATGCAGGGATTGTCATTAAACGTGGTACTCATGATTCTTGGTTGGATTTTTTCTATGCTGTTAAGTGATTTTAGTGCTCGAGGACTGAGAAGCATTCTGACACCTCCTATAGTGGCATTGACGGAGTTTTTCCATGCAGATGCTGACACAAGCGTCCAGCCATTTCCAGATTCATAGTATTTTAATTCTACTTCACTATGGTCAAATCTCTGTTCTTGCACACATATGACATCTATATTTTCTTCGGCTGTGAACGCCGTAAGTTCAGGGAGTTGGTTTATAGTTTTTAGTGTTCTAACATTAAATGTTGCTAGCTTGATTGATTTTTTACATCTAAGTAGGTTTGTATTGGGTTTGGGTTCTATGTCTGTCTTATTAGATATTGTGGTTAGGGCTGCTTAGGCTATGCAACGCAGTATATAGACAAAATAGAATAGATAAATGGACAAAAGGATGCATCCTCCCATTCCCCAAAAAAAGAGACCTAAGAATCGCTAAAAACTACAGAGGCATAACTCTTACTGCTATTGCAGCTGAGATATATAAGGCCCTTCTTCTTAATTGCATCTAAACCGAAATCGAGACAATCCTTAGGAAAAACCAAAATGGATTCCGCAGAAATCGATCCACAACCTCTCAGATCCTAATTATATGACGGATCATAGAAAGAGTTCAAGCAAATAATCTAGAGGCAATGCTACTATTCGTAGATTTTTCCAAGGCATTTGATTCAATACACAGAGGGAAAATGAAACAAATACTACTAGCATATGGTCTCCCCAAGGAAACGGTTGCCACTATGATGATGCTCTACAAAAACACTAAAGCAATGGCGACACAGATTTCTTTAACATCACCGCTGGAGTCCTACAAGGAGATACATTAACACGATATATATTTATAATATGCTTAGACTATGTACTCCAAACATCATTAGATACTATAAAAGAAAAAGGCCTTACACTAAGAAAGGCAAGAAGCAGGCAATATCCTGCACAAACCATCACAGATGCAGCCTATGTTGATGACCTCGCATTTCTTGCAGATACACCGGCACAGACTGAGTCACTACTACATAGGCTGCAAAGAACATCGTCCTCTATGTGAACTCTGATAAAACTCATCATTCATGAATTTCAAAAAGAAAGGAGACATCTCCACACTTGAAGGTAAGCCTCTTAAGCCAGTAGAACAATTCACATACCTAGGTAGTAATATCTCATCCACAGAGAGTAATATTAATACACAAATTGAAAGGTATGGCTAGCCACAAACACATTATCAGTCATATGGAAATCAGATCTTACTGACAAGCTAAAGCGACAATTCTTTCAGGCTGTGGTTATATCAGTACTGCTGTATGGCTGCACCACTTGGACCCTAACAAATCATCTCGAGAATAAGCTAGATGGATCCTGCACAAGAATGCTGCATGCAGTCTTGAACAAGTTGTGGAAACAGCACCACACAAGGAAGTAGCTATTTGGCCACCTGCTCCCCATCTCACAAACCATCCGAGTATGACGGACTAGGCATGCAGGGCACTGCTGGAGAAGCAAGGACGAGCTCATAAGTGACGTTCCCCTGCGGAAGCCAACTCATGGGCATGCTAATGTGGGCCACCCAGCAAGGACCTACATTGACCAACTATGTGAGGATGATGGTTGCTGCACAGAAGAACTCCCAGAGGCAATGAATGATAGGGAAGGTTGGTGAGAGATTGTCATTGATATCCGTGCTACTTGTGTGACATGATGATGATATATAATTCTCAAAAAAAAAAAATATATATATATATATATATATATATATATAAACTTTCATGCTTTTAAAAGCCTTTTAAAAATTTCTTTTCACAAGGAAGATTGACACTACATTATCTTTTTGACATCTGTGATATTCATATGCTGTAAATATCTATTTAGATAAATAAATACATATCAAGAGATTATTTTGCACACACACTCACACACACACACACACCACACACACACACACACACGTGTGTCTATATATATATATATATATATATATGTGTGTGTGTGTGTGTGTGTGTGTGCGTACATGAAAACATTTTAGCTATAATATATTGATTCATTTGAGACCACTATTACTTGGGCTTCTTGTTGATTTGGACTCTTCAGTTCAACTGGTTGGTAATTATTAATAGTTAGGTAAATATGTGTAGAAAATAATTAAATTGAAACAAAGCTGCTGATGTGAAAAAAATAAGTTAGTTCTTGCGGTATTAGATGATAAGATAAAGGTGTTGGTTACCATTTTGTGAATGTCTGTAACTGCCAAAAATAAAGAGTAAATAATAAAAGAGTTTGGGATGGGTCAGGGAAAACTTATGAGGAAAGACATACTTAGCATAATGGTTATCATCATAGGAAATGAAATTAGTGATCTAAGTTTAAATCTTGGATGAGTTTGCTTGCATTTCCATTTGCACTAATGCCCTTAAAAGCATTAATCTATATGTTCTCCTCCCAGCTAGGGACAGATTGTGCTTTTTTTTTCTAGCTTTGGTTATGCAATCAGTCTAAGAGAAGGAAAACTGAATTCAAACCAGCTTTACTACACTTAAAAATTGATCTTGTGTCACATCCTGCCCATGACAGAGGAGTTGGGTAAATACATACACAAATCTATGACACTACTTTGCATACTTGTTACACCTAGGCCATGTTCATGTGTCTAGCTAGGAGCAGAAACAGAGGTTTATAACTAGGTAACTATTAGTGAAATATCTGTTGCTTGGTGTGTGACAGAGAGCTCCAGTGATGACCAATCTCACTTCCCTAACAAATAAGGAATATCTATCCATCAATTTATATCACATGTCCAAAATTCTATCAAAATTCAAAGAAGTAAATTGTCCCTGCTAAATATTGCTTATTGAATAATACTTTTACTGTAAAAGAGTATACCAACTTTCTTTGTAATCATTATGAGAATATATATATGTGCTCTCTCTATTTTGACCAGATGTTGAGTTGCTAAGTGGAGATCCATTTCATTGCAACAGTTGTCCATCCTTAAAAAAAAGGCTTAGAAACCCAATGTTTATAAGAAGTTGGTTAAAACTACTGTTCCATGTCTGAAAAATAATAAAATAATATATTTGGAATATTTATTAATTTTAGGGGTGTTTGGTGTATCTGAAATCTCTGAATGAACCCAAAGCCATTTTCTGTATGCCATTCAGTGTATCTTATAGTAAATAAATGATAAAAACAAATAAAACATTCCTCAGATACAAACAATTATCCTAAACTGTAATAAAAGTGACTCTACATCCTTTACTTTTAATAATGACCATCTTACAACTGAAATTAATATTGGTAAATACTGCTAGTTCTAAAAAGATGCCAATTACACAAAAATTTTAACTTTACAAAAAGATGCTAAAAGCAATTTCCTGTAATTTGAATGTTGGTTGATAAATGTTTCAATACATTTACAGCCACTTTTCATGTTTATTTAATTATTTTAAAAATCTCCCTTTTAATATTTGCCTTCAATTTTTCAAGTGTATGAGAATTGTTTTGAAACTTTACACCTTCCCAAAAAAAAAACAAAGGAAATTATATTTATGATATATCTCAACAAAGAATATACATTCATCTTTGGAAAATGACATAGCAGACACAAAACAAATTAATGGATGCACAATTGAGGTTAGCACAGGATGTTTATTTAAAATGCTGATGTCTCTGATTACAGTGTTGCCATATGACTAATATCATAGCATAAAATTTTGTCCCTAAGGTTGCATCCTTTATAGAAGACCTTGGAACAAATTTAATGAACAAATCACATGGTTAATCTCTCTATATCATGAAATTATTCATATATGTATAATATGTAATTTTTCCAAATGTTTAAGCTTAAAAGTTAGATATGGATATTACACACAAGAACTAAATATTAACTTTTTATCATGCCATTGCCATAACTAGGACAGCATGACAGAAAGTAAGTTATATCTATGGCCCAAACTAACTAACTTATAACAAACACTTCTGTTTTATACCACTACAGAGATACAGCCACTAGCATGTATGCTTGTTTAAAAAATGTTTCTTCTATTTTGAGCTTGCAAGGTTGTTGCATATTTGCGTGAACATGTCTGTGCATTTGCTCTAAATATTGTATTTCTAAATGTAATGTAAACTATATAAATTCTTATTTTTAGTTAATACTAACTGGATAAAAAGTTGAACAAATGTTAAATTTAGCTGCTACAAATTCTAAAAATTCAGTGCATTATATATGTGTGCCTATTATACACAAATAATTATGGTATATATAAAATCCAGAATGGAACTGTGGTATCCAAATTAATAATCATGTTGCGAAGTAATTCAATTCCTTTAATGAGATTAATGTTTATAAAGACACAAATAAAATTTGAATGAATCTTTTCAAAACTGATAATGAAGTTAATTGATAAGTATGATAAGTATTTTTATAGCCTTAGACAATGAAACCTGCAAACATCATATTTTCCAATTTGATTGAATTTAACTTATTTCTGCTGGTGGTGAGCCAAGTTAACCCAAGTGAAATTAGATAAATGGTTCAACTGATTAATACATTTTGCCTGCTATTATCATGTAATGGATTGTGAGGATTTCATTTAAAAGGTAAAAATGTGTGTTGTTGTTATTGATGTGAGTATAATGTCATTTTATTCTGAAAAAAAAAATCTCCTAGCTCAGAATAGTTCTAAGCTTCCTGTATTGTTTTGGCCAGTGTGAAATACAAAAGGTTAAGCAGCTTTTACGTTTGGATAACATTTCTGTATAGGGCAAATCTGGGAAACAAAGCAACTTTAATCAAGGTTTGATGGCTCCTTCATGACAATCATAGGAAATTAAAGGGAAGTAACCTCTGAACAACAAAAACAAACATACAAATAAGCTACTAACTTTTGTGGGTATGCATATAAATGTGATCAATTCACTGCTTTGTTTTTGTTAATTCCTTGACCTCTAATCTCTGTATGCTAAATTATACAGTTTAAATCATTTTAAGAATTGTTAATAATAATATTCTATGAATCCAAGTCATGAGTCTATTATACTCATGTGTATACTTTGGATCATTTTAAGGATTTTTGATAAAATCAATTTTGTTAATCAAAATTATAGGTCTCTGCATACTAAATCATAATATTTTGGATCATTTTGATAGAAACTAATTTTTTGGATCAAAGTTATGAGAACCTATATCTTAGATTATAAATTCTGGATCATTTTGAGGATTCTTAATAAAACTGATACTGATACTGATATTAAATTATACACTTTAGATCATTTTAAAGATTGTTAATAAAACTAATTTTGTGGATCCAAGTCATGGATCACTATATACTAAATTATACATTTTGGATCATTTTAAGGAATTTTAATATAACTAATTTTGTGGATCTAAATCATAGATCTTTATATACTGAATTATACATTTTGGCTCATTTTAAGGATAGTTAATATAATTATATTACTAAGATTTGATTTAATCAGTTATTATTCAAAGATTGGTATGCCATTAAACAAGAAATCAACCAACCAGTAATGATTTTATCTATTTGACATCTTTTTCACCACAATGGGTCTAAAAATGAGATAATTGGTTTAACTAATTACTTCATTTTGCCCACTGTTATGTTGTATATGGTCTGTGATTATATCATTTAAACATGATGGATCATTTTAAGGATTATTAACAAAACTGATTTTGTGGATAAAAAACTGGTTCCCTATATACTGAATTATTGTGGATCTTTTTAAGAATTATTAATGAAACTAATTTTGTGGGTCCAAACCATGGTTCCTTATATATTGAATTATACATTTTGGCTCATTTTTAAGGATTTTTATCTTCCCTATGTTGGGACCAACTGGCTTCAAATTTTGTTTTCATATATGTTTTTGCCTTTAGTGGGGTGTGATATGAGAATGTTCTTAAAGGAGTTTGCCATTAATATGTTATGCTATTCTCAAATGAAGGCAATTTTTATTGCTTTACTTGTATTCTTCAATTTATCTGTCCTGGTGTTTGTTGCTCTGATCTTTTGACCAAAAGATTATGGTTGTCTCCATTCTCATTTTAATATAGGAAAAAGAAATTGAATCTGGATGATGTTTTAACATTTTTGCATGAAGTACTTTATATAGATACAGTTCTGCTTAGTGTATGATTAAAACAAATAATACCTATCAAAATTCATATATAATAATGAGCAGTATGGCCTTTTCTGTATGCATCTTTGTTTTCCTGTCAGCATCTTTCACATTAATAGGAAACAGAGATATCAAGTGAAACTCTAACTTGATTTGAACTTCTAACCTGGAGTACTCTGCTGCTTGAAAAAGTGGATAAAATCAAATTATGGATTTTTCATCAAATGCTTAAGTGCTTGCCTGTTTCTATGAATATATGCTTTTATTATTGAAACTTTCTCTCACAGCTAAGTCAATATACTAGAGTGACCATTTAATTATTTTTTAACTAATAGTTAATTTCATTTGAGATATTATATATTAAATATAGTCATCTGGTAAGAACTGATGCTTTAAGTGTGACTAGTGAGTAAGTCAAGATTTTCATATTTTGATTTACAGTTTAATAGATATGAACCCGAATATTCATTTTCATACATGTATTTTGCTTAATTATATTATGAATAAACTTTAAAGTTTATTCAGAATTATATGTTAGTAGTGTAAATATATATGAATAATGTGATTATTTAGGGCTATAGTCTTAAATTGCTAACATGCATCAGAAGATTTCCAGGGATCCAGTTAGGTCTTAATATCTGTTATTAGCCCCATCATCATTACTACATGTTTATGCATTCCAAGTGATAAGATATATTAAAGTAATATTATAAAACTTTAATTTCCTCTAATGACTGCATCTATAGTGAAAATTTGCACTAAAAAATATGTATAGAAATTAAGCAGATGCTGAAATTTTCATAGCATATTTTGCTTATGAACAGATATATCAAACATTATTTCAATTTAAGAAGTTAATCATTTAATACTCATTTATCTACTGATAGAAAATTTATGCAATAATATTATATACACATACAGCTGCTGTTTAAAAAAAAAACAGAAACAAAACAATATCTGTACAGATAACAAAGCCTTTTATTAGATGATGACTCCGAGGGTCAGGCATGGTTTTGGCTCCAAAGCATCATTACCACTAACTCAAAGCATGCTAGCAGTATCTTACAATGCCACCAGACTTTTTTGGTTTTCTATCACATCATTAGAATTCTACATCAAGATACTGCCTCTTTATCTTTTGTTATATTCACAACTTTTGAGCAGCAAAGTGTTAATTAAATGATATAAGATTTGAATTAACTGACAAGATGACATGTCATT
The DNA here is from genome assembly GCA_023376005.1 of Doryteuthis pealeii. Classification (NCBI taxonomy): domain Eukaryota; kingdom Metazoa; phylum Mollusca; class Cephalopoda; order Myopsida; family Loliginidae; genus Doryteuthis; species Doryteuthis pealeii. The sequence continues at coordinate 21,797,382 of CM042151.1, forward strand.
ACACTGAATGAGGATAGAATTTCCATGAAATTTACATATGAAGCCAGTGTACAAGATCCCAATAATGAATTGTTAATTCAGTGATGTCAGTTTGAATTGTATGATGAAATGATAATATCATTGGAAGACCAAGACAACATTTTATGTAGTTCAACTTCAAACAATAATTTTTTAACTGCAAAATATAATCAGAAGCATGACGAGAAGATAAAGAAGGTACAATTTAGCACTCCATCTCACAGAAAAAATTGTAACAATCTACTCTTGATGAACATGGGTCTTAGTGGAAAAAAGATGAAGGTCATTCACAAAGCCATGCACGAATAAAAAACACCTTATGTCATTAGAGCTTCAAAGTGGAATTTGATAAGTTAATCACTTTTGTTTTTTACCTCAAATTTATTTGGGCATGTTTCTTCACTCAATTTGTATGTTCTACATTGAAAATCAGGCAGAAAGGAATTTTAATGCTGATAGAATAAGGTTAGATTGAATATAATTCCTTTTATCTTCATTATTCTTATTATCTTCTTAATCATTATATTCATCTACATTAACAATTATAATGATACAAATCATCATCATCATCATCATCATCATCATCATCATCATCATCTTTACAAGTTTTTCACACCAGTAGTAACTAGTAGTTTTCACTGAAGCTTTTCAGGACTCTACTAAGTATTCTTGCTGATCTCAGCAGTGCTGTGATCTTATAGGGTTTCATTCTTCTTCTGATCTCCTGTTCCCCAGTCTCTTTTTCAGGTTTTTAAGTATTCATTTTTTGAGGGCTATCTTATTTCTTAGGACTAATTTGAATCACTTGCACAATTCCCTGTGGAACACCTTCACCACAAATCATGTCCGTTCTTATATTGCTTCTGCACTAGTTTGGTTGACTTAAGTGGTTGACCATTTCATCTCACTCTACATATAGCCTTGTGTCTTATCTACTTTAGCTTTTAAATAATTAGTTCTTATGGCATTATTCTGTACTGATATTAATAGTAATTCAATTTCTCTCTTTGTTTTCTCTACATAGTCTTGTCCATGTGAAATTTTCATAGCTTATCTTCTGAAGTATCTATATAGTTTTCTTTCCATTTTTATTTCAGGGTTCCCACATGTCCTGGAAAACCTGGAAAATAAAATGTAAATTTTCCAGTACTGAAAAAAGGGGTGTTTTTTCTCAAAAATCTTGGAAAAATTTTGAATTTTTTCCTGGAAAATTTGAATTAGCTGAGACAAAATTAATATTATCATTACAGTTAACAAATATAACTAGGAAAATAATAAATACAATGTTTTTTGTTTTTATTTTCAACACCCACAAAATCTACCCAAGATTTCCCAAATTAGTCATGAATATTCATTAAACGGTAACAATGCTTCTGATTGGGTGGGTACTTGTTGATTTCATCCAATGAAGTTTCGCTTTCATCATGTAGTGATATTTTGATTTATTTTTATATGACACTGAACATAAACAAGACAAGAATTTGTCAGCGTCAGACTATAAAGATAATGAGATATTTGTTAAAGGTTTAAAAAATAAATTCTGCTTTACAAGATGTAAAATTTTCTAAAATTTAGAACATTTAACTTTAACATTTTCTTATAATCATGTTCAACATGATTTAATTTTTAGAAAAAAGTAAATATTTTACCAAGGTTTAAAATTTGTGTAAAATAGTGACTAAAAATCAAAGAATGTTTTGTACTTGTATAGAATAGTGAGAACGCAAAATTTTGACTGAAAATGAACGATTAAAACAAAAAAAAAAATTACGCAGTAACATAATATTAACATTCAAAAATTACATAAAATTAATATTCATTCAAAAAAGTTTTTATTAAACATTTTTGAAAGCACTGAAAAGTGAAAATTTTCCTAAGACAAACGTTGGCTACATTTTAGTCTAGGTGGTTGGTCGGATGTGGGGTTGGGGTTTAAATGACCATGTCAACAATCTAGGGATTGGGGATGTTACTGTTTTTAGTTATGTTCACTTGGTGGGGTGGGGTGGGAAACAAATTTATTCAAAAAAATATTTTAGCAGTGTGGTGCAAATACACATCCAAAAATATAGTTTTATTACTAAATAATTTGTTTTTGCAATTTAAATTTTATTGAAATTTTAAAAGTTCAGATATCACCATAACTCACCAGCCACAGCTAAATTTTCCGGGAGAGAGCACCCCCCTCCCTGGACCCCCTAGTAAAGCTTCAAGCATATGGAGTTTGAACAAAATTTTTGAGTTTTTCATCAACCGTCAATTTCATATCAGTTAAAGTAACTGTCTTTTTTACAATGTAAATAGCAAACTCCCCACTCTTTCCTGGAAAATATTGGTAATTTTAATGTTTTGTCACCCCGGACTTCTGCTCTAATTTACTGTTTTTACTTGCTATTGTCTGGCATAATTCCAGCCAAACATAGATATTTTCTGAGTCGTCAAATTAATGTAGATATTTTACAGCAAATCAATTTAGATATTTTAACCCCACCCCCGACCCCTGTGTAAATTTTTTTTTGAGTGAATTTTTAAAAAACAAATTCAAATTTCAAATATTAGGTACTGCCAATTTTGGCATCAGAGACATATTTTACTAAATAAATTTAATCCCTTCGATTAAAAAAAAAAAAAAAATTACCAAAAATCAGGGAATTATTCAATTTTAATGAAAATTTCAGTGGATATATCAATGAATGAATATTTTGGACACCTCACCCTTATTTTGGGGGCTCAAAATATCAGTGGGGTTGTATACTTTTGAAACTAATTACAGTATAAATAAAATAGGGATAAAATATAAATTAATTAAAATTAATTAAATCAATTATTTAAAGTCAAATTTTTGTCTAAGTTGAAAAGTAGTAACATAATGGGCATCAGTAAAAAAAAAAAGAAAAAAAAAGAAAAATAATATTACACTAGTAATTTATTTTTATTACATTTAAAATTATTTTTTTGGTCAATTTGATCAAATATGGCCGTAAATGCTGTTTAAAGATGGCGTAAAATCCATTTATAAAATAAATTAACACTCTCAATTGAAAAAAATTTACCAAAAATCATGGAAGTATTTAATTTTAATGAAATTTTCAGTATTGATTTATCAATGAATGAATTTTATAATGCATCAGTTATTTTATTTCAAAACTTTCTGATTTAATTAAATGTTTCTGCTATGATAAATTAATATATAAAATTCATTTAAAATATGAGTATCATGATGTTAAGTTTAAAGTGTCATATTATTAGATTCTAAAAATTTATTTTTTTAATAACTACTTTACTTTAGTATCAATCTCTAATAATTTTTTGTCGAAAACTCTATTGAAAATTTAGCGCCCCCCTTTTAAACAGAACAAATATTAATGTATGCAGGATGTTTGGGGTAAATTTGATATATTTATATTTGGTTATTTTTCTCCATAGGTTGGAGGTATTGACACACACTACACATCCTTTAAAAGCTTGGCCCCTCTTCATTCATATATGTGATGGCAGATAGAATGGATGACTGGAACACATCTGAATCATGGAAGAGAATAACTTGTACCATGATGATTTGTACCGGCCATCAAAATAAGGAGATTATGATTGCTGCCCAATGCTCCTTGAACACTGTAAAAACAATCAGGCATGAACTGGAGAATTGCAATGGAGACTATGAGGCTGTGGCTAGAAGAAAGTAACATAACAGACGATCTGATTGTGTTCATACAGCAGAATTCCTTGAAAATCTGCAGAAAAAAGTGTTGGAGGACCCTCAGATGCTTACGTGGAGCTTCTAGACACTGTAGTCAATCCCTGGATAACAAGGTTAGCCAATGGTAGACCATATGTATGGCATCAGAATTCGGCCCCTTAGCACACCTCTGGGAAAAGTAAAAAATGGTTGTTGGCGAGTTTTTACGACTACAGTCTCCGAACTACCCAGAATTTTAAACCCATGGATTATTATGTATGTGGCACTGTTGAGAAAGACACCAATCGCCGTGCCAGTACTACAAAAGCCCAGTTAATCGACAGAATTAAGGTAGTTTTTTGAGACCCTTCCCAAGGAAACTGTAACATCAGCTTACACCAGGTTCTGAAGCAGGATGGAGGCTGTGATCAATGTTAATAGCAATTATTTGTGAAACTTGTTGACAGTAGTGTAATTTCCATGCCTGTTGAATTTCTTTACAATCCATTAGATTTTGTAGTTACCAAGCGCTTTTTCTTTTTCCTTATGAAACTTTCAAATTTCTCCCAAACACCCTGTATATACATATATATATACACACATATACTTATATATGTTTATATATGTATCTATATATAAACACACACACACACACACACACACACACACACACATATATATATATATATATATATATATATATATTAACTCCAGTAGAATTATTTCTTTTAAATTAGACAATGTGCAGGGTTTGGCTATTTAGAAATATTTTGTCTTTATTTCTGTGGATCTCATTAAGCTCAGCTGGCAATTCCTCAGAACCCATTTAGTCAGTGAACCTGTTTTCACACATTTACTAGCCACAGGAATAATGCATTTTGCTTCTCTATTTACATTTGTGTGTGTGTGTGTGTGTGTGTGTGTGTGTGTGTGTGTGTGTTTGTGTTCGTTCCCTATTCTATTCATGTTTATTTTGTTATCATCATTGTCAGCTTCTACTAAGCCTTGCAGTTAAATAGGTGTTGGTTTCTATCTCAGCATACAAAAAAAAACTTCATTCATCACCTGGCACCATTGTTTTTTCCCCTAACTAATACAAAGAATCTATTAAACAGTATGTTGACTTTTAGCTATGATTTTATTTTTATAATTTTACTTGATCTGTTTTCTTTTGTCTGTAATTTATCAAAAAGGATTATTATGAAGGTGCTATTTTATTCTTTTTATTCTCAAAGCTTTACTTAGACCCACAGGCCTCAGTTTGCTTACAATACCTGCTGTTAGTAAGTGGTCACCAATTTAGATAAAATATTTTCTTTATATCATTATTATTATAGGTACTGAACCATTTATCTTGGGATCTGAGGTGGTCTGTTTTTCTAGATACAGGCTAAACTTAAAATACAAAATAAACAATGTAAAGTTAAAAAAACAAACAAAATAAAACCTATTAAATAGATACAAATACACTTCTAAAACAGATTATATTTGATCTTTATTAATTCATTTAAAATTTTAAAAATAGCTATGTCATATAATATATAGAATAAAAATTAAATGAAAAGAAGTAAAGAACACAATTTTATTTACAGGTACAAATCAATACATTTATCATTCTTAAAATATAAGTATAGAATACCATCTATCGGATGAAAATTAAAAGAAGAAAAATAACAGCTGTACCTGCAGAGATATTTGACAACACGCTAAATTCAAAATTAACTAATTTTAAAAATAGCCGGTTTTCTGTATTTTCTGGAAGCCAGATAGATGGTTCATTAGCTGTATATAAAACTTAAGTACAGATGAAGCACTTTTTCTATTCTTATCATTATTACTTGCTTGTGGTTATGATTCCTTGTCCAAGAGGATTGAGTGGTAATCATTCACACCAGTTAGTAGGGGTGCCAATTGGTACAGGAGTAATGATGTCTCTTTAGACATCTTCCCAAAGGTCTTGTCATACATGCTCCTTGTAGTGGTATGGTACTGGAATAGGGTTATACCTGGTTTTGGGGGTTAAACCTTCCTTGAGGTGAATGTGGGCTGGAAGGCCAGGCATTGCAGAAAATTTTCCTCTATTGTTGAACACTGTAGTAGCAAATCGGTCTAACAGCCATTGTTTTAGTTTTTCTATATTTTCACTGGTTGGTGGAAATGGAGGTGTTTTAGGATATTCAGATTGAACTTTATGGGCTAGAGGATTTAGTGTGTGATATACCTACATCAATGCCGGCTGCCTTGCTGAAGTATATCACCTGTATTTTCTTAAATATATATAGTGCCTGTGTTGTGGTCCTTCCCCCAATCATAATTTTGACAGGCAGCCAACCATGACACCAATAAAAAAAAAAAACCACTGCACACACCTTCTTTTTTGAGGGGATTAAATTTCTCTGTGAGTCCCATGTGCTATAGGTGATTTGGCCCACTGAGGCATATGTCAGGGTAGATTCTGATCATAGTAGGACAGACAGCAGGGATATCTCGGGCATGAGGTAAATGGGTTCAGTGTTCCTTCCGCTTCTTTGCGGCCGTTATTATTACTTGATTTGTAAGTCAGTTGCTGTGTCAAATATCACCTATGCATTCAGAGCATACAAAAGCAGATACTTTGTCCTTAAAACACCTTATGGCACCTCATTCTCACCCTTTGACTGATAAACCTTTGCAAAGTAGTTCTGCTTGCCACACGATTTGCGTGTTTGACCCCATGTAGCACACATCTGTGGTTGGTTGCCTATTCCAGTTCCACCATGCCAGTAGCTACCATATATTCTACATGCATTATGTTGGGGTTGCATTCCCACCATGTTCCCTTCATGGTTGCAGGTAGTGTTTGAATGGGCTGTATTTTGGACCTGTTGCTGTCAGTGATACACTGACGTCTAAAGACATGCTATGTCTGAGATGCCCATATTTTTTTTTGTCCCACATGGCTATTTCAAATGCTTTTGTGTGGTTTATGCTCTGTTCCAGGGTCCCCAGTGACTTTGCCTTAGCCAGTATATACACTTTTAGCTATACCCCGAATGAATTGATCCTTGACGTATATGCTGGATAAATCCTGATCACAGTTGCAGCATATGAAGTTGCAATCCTATGCTCCTGACCATAGCTGAACCAAGTAGTTTTGGATGGACTCATTGTCGCTCAGCAAAAAAAAAAAACAAGAATGAGATCCTGTGTATCATGGGATTCGATTTCTGTGTGACAAACACCTCAATGTTAAGTAGTTTGACAGGGTTTGTGTCGAAAAACTCAGGGTAGGTGTTGAGGATAGAGTTCTGAACAGTCTTGTCAGGGCAATTATATAGTCTGTGTGGGAGGAAGATTGGTAATTTTTGTGAACATGTCCCAGTGTATTCTGAACGTTTGGAATTGTTGTGAGGCCATATCTAAGTTGAGCAGAGGAAGTGTCGCAGTTGGTATTTTCATATAAACAGCTAGTGATGGGAATGACACTGGAGGTTCATTGGCTAGCTTTAGTATGGGGAGCCTGTCACCTATAGTCCTGATGCCGAGTTCTTTAAGTGTTGCATGGTCCAGTATGTGCAAGCAAATAGAAAATGTCTGCACATAAATCTTGGCTGAGGTAATAGTGCTTGGATAAATAAACCGCCATTCTTTACTATGTTTGTGGCAATGCAGGAACCATAAATGAGTAATAGTTTGCTTGCTACGTTTGTCTGCCAAATTGATGCTAATTGGGCTTCTACATAGATTATATTTCATATTGCTTTTGCAAGTGGAAAAAATGTCATAAGGTCTGTTTGCAAAGCTGAGGCCAAAGTAAAAGTGATCAGAGACCCTGAGAAAAAAAGGGTTGATAGCACCTTCTCATCCTACCATCCACCCATTCCCAATAGATATATACAATCTTGATCAGACATTTATTTCTCAAAACATATAGAGAAATATATTGAGGTGTTTTTTCCAGTGCTATAGAGTATTATTATGAACCACAATTTTATAGTATTAAAACACTTTGGGTATAACACATTGATTCATATAGTACTTCATAGGCTATTTCATAGGCTACTTCATATACTACTTCATAGGCTACTTCAAAAATGAAACTTTTGATATTTGGGCCTCTTGGTGCTTTGGGCCTTCTGATACTGCATTAGGCATTATCCATTAAGATAAAAAGGGTTCCTATATAAGTATAGATCTTATATTCCATCAAATATGGTAGATATGTAAATAGAAACAAAGGTATTAAGATATAGATTATCACTTGTGATGTTTTGCATTCTTTTTCTGCCTTTGTTGCATTGAGATAAAGCTGAATGTAAATGCAGTTTGACCAGTTTCTGAAATGCTTGCAGTACTTATTTGAGTGTCACACATTTGTTGTCTTGGCCAAGTATGAACATCATTTTACAAAGAAGATAAAGCTGGCCACATGCATTACAGAATATGCCGCATCCGTTTATGGATGTGGCTTTTCCTTAAGTCAGCCTTTAAGATGTTAGATCCAAGATCATGGCTAGAACAAAACATGGCAGGCTGATCAGTGTACATTCTTTGATCAGCAATCTTCAAGCCTTTGCTTCTGGCTAAGCTCTGGCTTTGTGTACATGGCTTCAGCTGCAAATGTGTTTACAGAGACACATGTGCTTCACTTTGAATATATGGTTATATGTTGCATTATATATATATATATATACACATATACATACAACCACCACCCCCCACACACACATATATATATATATATATATATATATTATATATATATATATATAATTTTTATTTATGTTGTTTTTTTTTTCTCTATTTCATACAGAGAGCTCAATATTTTTAAAAAATGAACAATATCAGAGTAAAGATAAAGGAAAGAAAAAAAATGGATAGGTATCTGGACCTTACCAGAGTGCTGAGAAAGCTATGAAAAATGAAGGGGACAGTGATACCAATAATAGTTATAGTTCTCAGAACAATCCTATAGAAGCTGGAAAATAGACTTGAGGGAACTTAAAATTTGAGAAAGAACTGAGACTGTCCAGACCACAACAGTGCTGAAATCAGATAGATTATCTAGAAGGGTCCTGGAGAGCTGAAGAGACATAAGTGAAAACTACTAGTTACAGCTGATGTGAAAAACTCACAAAGAGTAAAAATTAATAATCAATAATTGGTTTAATATTTTTCCATTAACAATTCATAATAGATGTTTCATACTTAATACAATTATTCAAATATTTGATGATGGTGAACTTGATGCAACCTCAGAAATGGCTGCATGTCTGAATCAGTTGTTTCTCGTTTATATTAGTCATCATATCCATGATAGCAGCTTTCCTTGTGTCCTTGGTATTGAGGGGCTATTGTTTTGTTTCCCTTTTGATGTGGCTAATCCAGGGGATTCAAATCAGTAGCTAAGAGGCCACATGTTAGGAATGACACAATTATAAAAATTGTCAACCATACTTCTTTGGGTCTTGTCAGATATGAAGTGCCATCTCCTTAACACACATAACTTGTAACTGATGTCCTCATACACCATGTCCCTAATAGTGGTCACCTTGAACTGTTCAGCATGCTGGGTTATGGTTGATGATATCCTGAATGGTTCCTGATGAACTTTTCTGATGATAAGTCTCCTCCAATGGACTCCACCTTGTTCCTGATCTTTAACATAAAAGACTTGGCTACTTTTAAGAAGTTAGCTAACTTTGAGTTGTGGTTGGCAGCTGGTGTCATAAGCATGGGGTGCCTTTTCATTTTTTTTTGCATCAAATTAGAAGCTGCCATGTTAATGCCCTTTATATCTGAAAGAAAAATGAGAATGTTAAAATTTGGTACCTCTCATATGATTAGAATAGGTTCATTTATGGCTTCTCAATATTTAGCTCAACCTGTATATGCAGTGGAGATGATTGGCTATAGTCAAGTGGTTAAGATACTTATCTGGATTAGGGGCCTTTATCTCTAATTTGGTGAGTGAGGTAAAATAAACCACTTTGTTGCTCACTTAAAAGGAGCAGGGCTGGGTTTTTTGCCTGGTGCCTGATGTGCCCCAAAAGTGGAATGCCAAGAGAATCACTCATTTTTTTTCAACTGATCACTGCATGAACTTCAGTTTGTGTGTGGTTCCTTGCATTAAAAAGACCCTGTGTTAATCCAGTTTAATGTGAGGTCAGGAAAATAAATATCTTCCAAGTTGCAGGCTGGCAACTTATTCCTTACTGGGTCCTCATTGCTACACAAGCCTTCAACATTATTAACAAATTACTGTCTAGTTCATTTGTTAAGCTTCAGCTTAATTAATAGCTGCAACTGAATCAACAGACACACATTATTATATATTAATCAAACTTGGACCAAGTTATTAACTTTAGATTTTGTTGTAAGCATACTAAAAAGTTATTGAGTGTGACCTTATTAGTAGACAATAAATTGCAATGTGGCCTTTAAATATGAAAAGGTTCTCCATCTCCGGTTTATGGAATGCCAGCCCGCCTATGATAGTTAATGGGAGATAGTTCTGAGATAGATGTATCACTTCAGAAATCTTTTAACCATAGGGTATCGATCATTTATGTACGTGTGCTATTTCTAATAAAGAGACATTGAAAATACTCAAGAATCAAATGTGATTCCAGTATGGTGTTATGTGGAGGTCATAAGAAGATGACCTCCTTATGTCACCTCCATTAATAGGGTGACCTCTCTTCTTATACTTATTTTAATCTTGTAAATAATAATGGGAGTAACTGCCGAAGAGTAATAGTTAGCTTTCAAGAGCTCCATAAATCTGGCCCTGTGCCAATGTTTTTAGTTCAATAAATATTGATTGTGGTATAATGTGTATAATGAGTATGTAAGTGCATAAAAAAGGACTTCTTTTTTATTATATATATGGATGTGTATCTATATAGATATTTTTCATGTTTTTATTTTTACTTTCTGTATATTATATATATATATATATATATATATATATATATATATATATGTGTGTGTGTGTGTGTGTGTGTGTGTGTGTGTGTGTGTGTGTCTTTACATTTTTATATATAAATAACACATATAAAAATACACATACACACACATATATATGAATATATTATTTATATGCTTCTATTAAGTGTATATAAATATATAATGTACTTTATTATGCCAAAATGTGTGATCTTTATGACTTATTTTTAATGATGTTTTTTGTGTGTATGTGTATATTTTCACACTTATATATGTCACTGTATATTACTGCCTTATACTGTTCTATATATGTAATACACTTTATGCTTGTATGTATATATATATATATATATATATAATATATATATGTGTGTGTGTGTGTGTGTGTTGTGTATGTATATATACAACATAATTTATGTATATACTTTATTATACCAAAATCTGTGTGCTCAAGTAAATTTTATTATTAATTTTTAATGTAAGTCCCTATTATGTGCATTATTTTCTCTTATTATATATATATATATATATACACTTTACTACACTAAAGTGTTTGTGCTTGAGTAATAATTTATTCCACTTGTGTATGTATGTTAAAGACTGATCCACAAGAAGCAATGGGAGAATAAAGCAGGTGGGAAGAAGATAAATGAGAATGGAAAGGAGGAAGATGAGAATGAAGGGAAAGGCATAAGGGAAGTAAGGGAATGAAAGGGGAGGAATAGAAAATAAGGTAAGAGATGATTGAGGAGTATGAAGTTAAAAAAAACTGATACAGAATCAATGCTTATACAGGCTGAGCCGTAATATGTACAAGGCAAATTACATAACAACCTGTAGAGTGAAAGGATTTTTTCTTGAGCTGAATATTTAATCCATTAAAAGTTCACTTTGCATTAAACTGTTAAGTTAATTAAAAATCACTATTCAGTCTCTCCAGTTCACTAAATATGAGGTGTGTTCAAAAAGTACCAAGACTGAAGCTAGATTTACCAAGACAGAAATGAACATTAATTTTATTCAAAATAGTCCCCTTGGCATCCAACACATTTATTCCAGTGGGTTTTCCATTGATGGAAGAATCTGTGAAACTCATCTTTTGATATAATGTTAAACTGCACAGACATCTTTCTTTAATATGTCTTCAAATTCTAACCTTCAGATGAATTTTCAGTTAAGTAAACAAGAAAAAGTTCCATTGAACTGTATTTGGTGAGTATGGAAGGTGCTGCCTTTGCACAATCCTGTGTTTTGCCAAAAACTTTTGTTGAAAATGTATTGAGATTACAAATAAAAAATATGGAGAATTGGCACTGACTTGTCTAGACATCACTTTATTATATAAGTTACTGAGCTATGCACACATTTTCATCTAAATTTTGACTTTAAACAATTCAAGATTCAATCTCAATAATCTTATAATTATCCAATACCCACAGCTTTTATTTAAGATGAATTCTGCAGTTCCTTTGAACAGTTTTTGTTTTTTATTTATTTTCGAACAGATATTTCCAAGAACTCAGCTTAATATATCACAGGGGCACAAGTCTGAATAAGATGAGTGTTTGGATGGGAATATTTTGTTAGCCTAATCTTTTAAGAGTCATTAACCTTCAAACAATTCTTCAGACAATTAATCTTTTGTTTTTTGTTGCACCTCCTTAAGGAAAATGAATTTTGTTCTGGTCTCTTTGTAACAATGAAAACAATGTGTTTAAATCTCTAAAGAATTCTGAAGATTTCCTTGAATAGTCATTTCAAATTGAAAAGGGGCCTATTTTCCTGCCAAGAAAATCAGCACTTGAAATATTGGTTTTTACGTGAGCTGGTCATTTGTGAAGAATGGATGAAAAGGAATATATATATATATATATATATATATATATATATATATATATATATATATATATATATATATATATATATATAGATATATATAGAGAGAGAGAGAGAGAGAGACATGTGCACAGCTGAGCAATGTATATCATAAAGTGATGATAACTGCTACTTAGAGTTCTCAACTTTGTCTAGATGAGTCAATGGAATATTGAAAAATAATTATAAAGCCAGTTTCAATACTTCCTAAACAGAAGTTTTTGGCAAAACAGGATTATTCAAGCACAGCAATCTCCATTCTCACTAAACATAGCA
>CM042151.1:21817656-21842656 GCA_023376005.1 Doryteuthis pealeii
AAAGAGATATAGATATGATACATTCTTATCAGTATGTGTGGGCATGTGCTTTTAGATATAGATAAAAACTTATCAATATATCTGTATATTTATATAGTAAGAGAGATAAATGTAATCATATATATGTATATATGTGTATTTATATATTAAACGATATAAATATAATTTTATCAATATATTTGTGTGTATTTCTAGAGAGAGTAAGAGGTATAAATACAGTTTAATCAATGTGTGTATGTTTTTGAAAGAAAACTGAGCTCAATGCTAACATTTTCCATGTCATTATAGAATAATTTTTAGAATCTTTATCTGTGTAACCTTTATATGTAAGTGTTTGTGTCTATTTATATAGAGAGAAATATAAATACAATCTTTCAATATGAATTTGTATTTCATGTATAGAAAGATATGAATACAATAATATCCATATATGTGAGTTTAGAGATATAAATACAATATTATCATTATATGTGTATTTATAAATAGAAATATGTATATACAACCTTATCAATATCTCTGTGTGTTTTTATATTGGGAGTTATAAACAATACAATATTATCAATATGTGTGTTTATAAACAGACATATATAAATCTCATCAGTGTGTATATGTTTGTGTTTGTGTTTGTGAATGCATTTGTGTGTCCGTGGGTTTGAATGCAAACTGAGCTCAAATCTAATGTCTCCCATGCCATTATATAATCATTTCTAAACCCCTTATCTGTCTAACCTATTGGGGTTATAACCAAACCCACTGGGTTAGTCATAGAGCTTGTATGTTTGCCATGAGCCCTTTTAGGCTTCAGAGCAATGTTTTTAGGAATGACATGTCAGCTAGACCCAGCAGGACCGTTTTTGGAACTTACCCAAGCAATCATCATCATCATCATCATCATCATCATTTTTTTTCCTTTTTATAATATTCATCCTTCCCTCTGATTTTATTTATATCCCTCTTTTTCCCATTCTTTTCTTTAAATTCCTATTCACACACTTCTCTTTTTTTCCTTTCTTATAGTCCCACAATGAATTGAACTGATTTGCTAAGAAATATCAGATTGTTCTTATAACTCATGTTACTTAACCTAGAAGTAGCATGGAAACTTATTTTAACAATTATAATAAAAATAATTTGCAGGCTTCCTGACTTTGCTATGGTTAGCTGTCAGTCATGATACTTGTAAGATATATATATATATATATATATAATATAATATATAATAAAAAAGGATTGAGACTGAAGTTTGAAATGTTTTTGATTTGAGAATTCAAAAGTAGATGTATGCTTTGCTGACTTATATAATAAAGGGATAATGTCTAGACTATTCTGTTGCTTAAATATCCAAATGAAGTCTAAATAAGTCTGTGTCAATTCTGGATACTTTTTGATCAAACACAGGATTGTGCAAGTGCAACAACCTCTATACTAACAAAACCTAGCTCCTGGTTCCTAAACTGAAAATTCATTTCATTGGTAAGATTTGAAGATGTGGAGAATATTAAAGAAATATGTTCGTGCAGTTTTGATAAACACAAATTCAGTCTTGACACTTTTTGAATACGCCTCATGTAATCTAGATTCATAAATTCCAAAAGTATCATTTTTAATTATTGAAAATTTGTAAATAATATGTAATTTAGAATGATGCTCGTTGTTGTGTTGCATCCTATTAATAGAATTTCTCTTGTGATTATTCAAAAATAAATAAATAAAGGGAAGTACTCTCTGATTACCATTCTTATTGTTATCTCCCTTAAAATTATAATGACTATTAAGTTGCAAACTGGATTAGACATGAATGAATATTTATGAAAACAAACTGCATTTTGATCTAATTAATCTAGTCTTATCAAGATATTTCTAATTTTATCAGAAACAAAACAAATTATTTTTACAGTAATATTTGAATAAACTATAAGATAGATGAACCATATCAGTAAACTTTTTAAAAATTAAGTATTTAAAAACTTATATACACTAATTGATTCTTTAAGAAATGTCGCTTTAGAGTGAGAATCTAAGCTGTTTCTTTAGATTAGCACATTTAAAGTTTACCTTCAGTTGCCATTGACTGCAATGTTGAGTTATATCTTATTTACAGAATTTATAATTAATTGCAAATTAATAAATAAATGAAAGGCTCTATCATTAGCATATCATAATTATCTCTCTTAAGAAATCATAAAGATCAGAGTGAACACAAATGTGAATCTCACACTATTATTATTTTTTGAAAATTATATTGAAAACTGTTTTATTCTCTAAGGTAGAGCATATTCAAGCTAATACACAAACTGCAACAAGCTATGTTTGTTGTGTTACAGTAAAATGCATACATTCTAATATAGATTTTCCATTTACTATAATTTCTTTGTACATGCACTTTTTATGTATGCAATCATTTAAGCAAAATTGCAGCTTTTCTACTTAACATTTGTATATTCCTATGGTCTTCTAAATTAAAAAGTATAATTTTTTAAAAATCGTTCTTTTATTTCATATATCTTTATGCCTTTGATGCTGCTAGGGATATAGGTCATGGACAAGATATCAGGGCTATGTTGCTCTCTTTCTATAGTAAAGAGACTTTTTCATCAGGTGGCTGTGCTAACTAGTGTTTTCTCTAGGCTGCACAATTGTTGAGAGAGATAGAGAGAGAGAGAGAGAGAGAGAGAGCAACAAAAAAATATGCTGTGCAGCAACTTTCATCACATTTACTCTGACATTTATTCCATAAAGAAGATTTATCCCTTAACCTGGTATGATCATGGGAGTGCTACTTTGTAGCATGTCTTGTGTAGGAATAGCCTTGTAAAGCCCAACCTTCTCCAAGTTTAGTTTGAATTCAGAGTTTTCCTTTTCCTAGAACGGTTGCCATGCCAAGGTTAAAGAGCTCAAACTAGTCTACTATTTACCCATAGCCTGAGGGAGAATAGTTAGATGTATACCTTTCCTAGGGGTATTAGTAATATGTGAGACAGAAACAGCCTTGTCCAAGATTTGAACTCAAGTTGCCATGTCCATTTCCAATGATGATAACCGTTATGCCAAAAGCTTCTTGTTTCATAAACTTTTGACAAAAATTTAATTATAATCTTAAAACTAGAGAAAAAAAATGTTTCTATATACTCTACTTCAACTATCTGCAGGCTTTATGGCCCTGTAAAGGTCATTCAAAAATCCCTTTTCCCTTCACATATGGGTTTGGGATCATCATCATCATTATCATCATTACAGTTTTTATTTATTCATTCATTCATTTATTTATTTTACTCCTTGCCAGTTTTCCACACCAGTTTTACCTGAAGTCTGAGTGAGAACAAGTCTCTTCAGGTCTCTAGGTACTCTTCTAAATATTATATCTGAATTGACCAGTGCTGTTGTCTGGATAGTTTTAATTCTTCCTCTGATCTCCAGTTTACCCAGCCTCTTTTCCAAGCCAACTACAATTGATATCACAATCACCTTGATGTTCCACAGCTTCTTCAGATGACTGGCAAGATCCATACATTTGCTTTTATTTTTACTCTGTGATCCATCAGAATGGCAAAATCCTCTAGTTGATAAGTTCTTAATCAACACTCTTTGTTAATCAACACTAAGTCTGGTATTCTGGCCAGGATATGGTGGACCATTTATATTTCAAAGTTCCAAAGAACTTTATACATTTCATTTTCCAGGATAGATTCTGGTTTGTGCATATAGCATTTGTTAGGATTGCCAAACTTTAGTCTCTTGCACAGTTCCCAACCTGTTCATGCGTACTTGTGTATTTCTACTGTGCCTGTTTGCTGCTTTTGATTATGGGATTAACTCTTCCATCTCTGTCACCTTATAACCTACACTTACTATTCTTCTGCATATTATCAATTTTTGCTATTAAAAAAGATTCAATTTCTTAGTTCAGGTTTCTATGTTCCATGTTATCTCATAAGCAATTTCTTTAATTTGCCTCTTGAATCTTCTAAATTTTTTTTCATTGATTTCCTGTTTGTCCTTAAGTTATTTATGTTGATGTTGCTGTTAGTGGCTGTTGTAATCAGTCTTTTTAAAAAAATCTTTTTTTATATTCTTTAAGTCCCTGAATTTTTGTATCAGTACATCCTCAATGTTGGCAAGTCCTCTTCCTTATCTTTTCTTGACACATAGAATTTGTCTATTGTTGTAAGGTCTTGTGCATTATAAGTTAATTTCCTTGTCCCATGGTCAATATGTCTGAATTCTTCCATGCCCATTTTAAGAATGGTTCAGAGTACCTTAAAAGGGAGACTGCCAAAGTATTCATTCCTTTGATTTCATTTTTGCTGCAGAGTTTAGTTTCAAGATTTTTTTTGTTCCTCCTTTCTTACTTTTTCTTTTATCTCCATTTACTTGATGGTATCTGCTTCTAATATTTCCAGGTATTTGTAATTTTAATACATCCAGTATTATTATTACAACTGGGAATATAATCTACATGAGTTTTCACACCAATACTAATTAGTGGCTTTCCCTGAAATCCTAGTGACAGAAAGTCTTCTTAGTTCTCCAGGATTCTTCTCAGTATTCTGGCTCAGTTGAAGTTAATATAGAATCATTTCTTCCCTGGATCTCCAATTACTCATTCATTTTTCCAGTTTCTTTGAGATTTTTCCAAAGGCTCTGTCTATGATTGTTATCACTGTCATGTTCATATGCAATAGCTTTTTCCATTCTCTGGTAAGGTCCAGGTATTTATCCAGTTTTTTGCTTTTCTTTAACTTCACTGTGGTCTGCTGGACCAATGAATTCCACTAAGCTGACCACTAGTAACAGCAAGTTCTTTTCTTCATTTTAACAATAACAAGATCTAGTCTTCTTGTCTCATTTTCTACAATTTAGTATTATAAATATTAGTAAGTTATCATCATTAATATAATTATTATATTATTATAATTGTTATTTAGTGCTATAAAATTACTAGAAAGTTATGAAAAATTTTAGACAACACCTCTATAATAATATATTTGATGGTTTATAAATACATACCTATCACATGCATAATGGTTTAATTCTGTAACTAAAACTCTACAGAAACATTAATGATTTATATTGACCAATGTGAGAACTTACTTCACTGAAGGCATTAAAGTATAAAGATCCTATGAAATGTTTTATGGAACACCTTAATTATATTGTCCCAAGTTAGCGACAATAGCATGCAATTATTTTTAAGATGAAAAACCATTGCATAATATTCAATGTATATAAGGATCCATACCAGATATTTAACTGGGAATATACTTGCCATAATCAGAGTTTAGCTATTAACATCAGGGTATTACAGAAGATAATAGATTCAGCAAAAAAGAATGAAAGGTAGAAGAGAAATATTTTTTCAGAATATTATCCCTTATTGAAGTCTTACAAATTAAGTCCCATATTTTTTTTCTCAAGCATATATACATTTGTAAATGGAATAAAATGATTAATTAGTAATTAATATGGTGATCTCATGAGATTATGTATCAATCTTTAGATCTGTGCTGGTCTGTGAAAGGTTGCATGGGAGGCTGGCAGTTGCCCTTGAAGCAAAATCTCCCTTCTTCATGCCATTGATGTTATCTAAAGAAAGGACAAGTACTGATACAACTTAGCACCTAGGTTATCACACATCATCAAAATAATGTTGAAGACAAAAGCATATAATTCCTGAATTTGAATTCAAAATTATCTTTCTCCTACACTGGTTAGAGAGCCCAGTGCACAACCCTTTTATACATAGCTTGGATAAATAAAAAATGCCTTTTCAAAGGTAGACTTTTGGTGTGAAGTGAATACTAACCATCTAGATTGGAAATTGTCTCACTGATTCTATTTTCCTCCTTGACAACTATTGTGTCACCTCCATCTCGAAAGAATGTTATTTAAAACTGTAAATAATGATCTTCAAATTATTGGTCTAATATTCTTATTCTTGCTGGTTTTATCCTTACAATCTACAGTTTTCTTCAAATATATATTTAATCTGGCAAATACCAAGTCTACTGTGATTCTGACTTACATGAAAGAGTTGGATGGAAACATTTGTGGCCAATAACATCAGGCTGATTTTTGACAGAAAAACTAATCTATGCTACTACTTACAAAAAAGGCTCAACTTTTACATGAGAAAAATAGGATCTAGAATTCAGTATTTAACCTCTAGAACCTGAGGAGCATGTATTCATTCCACTACCAAGAAGTAGATTTACCCAGATAGCCCAAATTCTGGTCAGGGAACCTCCATTTTTACATCGCTCTTGCCTAGCAATTAATGTTAATCAGGCTGTTAAATAGCAGAATACATTTTAAAATTTTGATGCATGGGTATGAGGGTCTTAGGGTTAATAAAAATATACCATATGTGGCAGTGTATAAAAAACAAAACCAACTGACCTGAAAAGAGGAGCATATTTCACTCTTTTGGCTGAGATTTGATATAATAAAGAACGCCATTGGAGATAGTGTAGAGTTAAAGAAGTTGTTTACAAGAGTTTGCCTAAAAAGCTGCATATTTGAGACCAATATAGAATCAAGGTGATGTTGGTGCCTATCAATTATCAATAAATTTAAAAAATTAGAATAAAAACAACTATGTAAATCCTTGAAAACTTATTCCAGTCAGTTTTCCATTCCTCTGAAATTTCTCTTTCTTTTAATGTCCTCCACATCCTCAAATATTACTCTTGAAATAAATTTTCCATTTAGAGAACAATAAAAAGTTGTACAGAGCTAAGCCTGATTAGTATGAGGGATGCTGGGCTATGTTTTACTAAAAGTTGCTGATTAAAATAATTGAAACTGATGATTACAAATTATTGAGAACTTGCACTGACTTGTCTAGTCTTCATCTAGAATGTATAGACAGTAGACTAGATGTGTAGACCTCATCACTTTATTATATAAGTTCATCTGTTGAACATATAACTTCATTTAAATTTTAGATTTATGAACAAAAAATTTAAAGCTTTCATTTTCAAAACCTTTTGATTTCATCTTTTATATTTTATCACTTATCTATCTATAATGATAGTTTAAATCAAAGGAATTACTGTACTTTTAATTCCATTGCAAAGAAGCACCATTAAATTTCCATGGTTCCAATATACAGGTTGAGGCTGAAGTAATATAGTAGTCCTTAATAATATATATATATATTTTTAACCACTTTGTTACTACTCTCATTCTGTATAATGTATACTGAAAGCAATTTTCTTCTATATAATGACCTGGATTTTTTTTTGTATAAAAAATAATGCTAAGCTGTAATTTCTTGATGGCTTGGTTGAACAACAAATTTCTACTCAATAGCATTTTTTTTTGTTCTACTGATTTATCATCTCTTTTTTATGAATTTTCTTTTCCTGCATTTTCTTTCATTTTTTTATGTTGTTTTTTAATTTTTTATTATATATACTGAGTGATGAATACACATTTTTGATCACTCAATTAAGAAGCAGATCTCTTCTTGTCGTTGTTTTGGTTCCCATCTACTTGGTAAACATAGTTAAGAAATGTCATTTAATTTGTTTAGTCTCATACATCAATCTTCTACTTTAACCAAATTACTAAATCTACAACCATTCTTAAGATTTTAATTATTATTGGGTCTCTCTGTGTCCTTTCTCAAAAATTTTAATTTTTCTGAATCAATTTACTGAGGTTGTTTGGCTAGGGGATTTTTCTGAATCAAATCTCTGATGTGCTGCTATGATTGTTTGTCTATGTACATTGTGCCAAAGAATACTTAGTCTTTCTTTCTTTCCTTCCTTCTTTCTTTCTTTGTGTCTCCATTCATTGCATTGTGCAGTGTTGTCAAGTCTTTCACAACTGTCGTATCAATGATGCTTGTAGTGCCAATGATTGTTGGTAATTATGTTTATCTCTTTGAAGTGCCAAATCTCTTTGATCTCTTTTTTCATACCTTTCTTTCTCCTCCATTTTTTTTTCATTTCTGTTATAGTCATTGGGTACTGCAGTGTCAGTTGATACCACTTTATCTGTATTGTCAATAATAACAATATCTGTCTTGTTGTGTTCCAAATACTCATCAGTCTATATTGGGAAATCCCGCTGTCCCTCTCTTTTCTTTCTTTTCTCTTTTTACTTTAACATGTTTTGATGTAAAAATGGCACCATTTGTCTGATGTAAGTTCTGTCTTGTTTTTCCCCACTACAAGTTCAAAACACAAATATTGTTAGATTATTATGTCTCTCTCAACAGAATGTTTGCATCCAACTTTGGTCATCATGACATTATTCAATACTATATTTTTTATAACTGCCATCCACATTAATCATAATCAAATGATGCATTGCAAAATTTTTCTTATTATTTCCTTGTAAGGTGATTTAATATTGCCTAGGATCAAATATCTTGTATTTAATTTGTTCAAAGTATTGAATATCCTGAAGAAAGTTAATGTTTTATTCATTGTTCATTTCTGTCTTGGTAAATACACCTTCAGTCTTGATGCTCTTTTTAACACACTTCATACATCAATAAAAGAGGAAAGAAAGAAAAGGAAAGGCCAACAACACATCTGCCTTCTGACGTTTCTCATTCAAAAGTTTGGGTAAACCATAATGTTAAAGTGAAAGGTGTGTAATCTAACAATGTAAGGGCCCAAAAAGAGGAATAACTTTTACAAAAAAATATTCTTCATCATGAATCAAATATTCTTTTCAATGCTTTCATTTATTTGTTTAATTTATTTTATTTATTTATTATATATATTATTGAGATATACAGTTTCCCCCATAAATAAGAACACCTATAAAATCTTTTTATAAAAAGTTTATTTTCTAAACCAAAGATACCAGGATTTTATTATTTCTAGTCAAAAATTTTACAATAAAAATGGATATTAATAGGTATTATTTATTACCAAACTGTACATTATTGAAACTCTGTAACAAAAATATTAATATTTAGTAATCCAAAACTAATCTACATGTGCATACACACACACATATGCATTGTTGGGTATATAATGGGAGAGAGAAACAGACTGATAGATAGTAGGGATGATGAGATGATGGTTCTTACTTGTTAATATATGCTTACTTGTTACTTCGTATAACCCAGCGGCCATCTTCTCTTGTTGATTTCTTTTCTCATGCTGATTCTTCTGCAGTTACTTTTCTGTGTTGGGCTGGTCATTCTTGTTTGAATTAATAAATTAACAAGACTTGGGTGTTTTATGATAAAGCTTTTATTTCACAACCCAGCCTATATTCATCCGCCGTAGATCAAGACCGGCTCTGAGCGAGCAACCTGCAGGTCCGCTCACTCTGAATACACTGTTGCATCTAATCTAAAACTATATCCCGTCTAATTGTGCACTTTTCTAAGGGGTCAAGTAAAAGGTTATTACCCATCCATAACTATTGGGTAACTTTCCATAGGACCCTGTCATTCTAAATCTAACGGACCCTAATTCAAATATTCTAACTACAGGTACGCACATAATTCATAAGCTGCTTATAAATTATGTAACATATATATATATATATATATATATATATATATATATATATATATATATATATATATGGAATTTAATTTTTGGCTACAGTTTCAATGCTGCAGATTGATAGCTTGATTGATTTTAACAGCATATCAACTTTTAGTGATTAGAGAATCATGTTCATTGTATATTTATATTTACATTTTTTTGTGTAGTTGTTTCTTAAGACTTTTTTGTACATAGTTCTGTTGAATACAAAACAAAACAAATCTATTTGACCCATAGATGGGACCCTAACAAGTACTACCATTCCAGGTCAGAGTGGACATAAGAGTAATGGCAATAAAGTACTCCACACTATCCAGATCTCCAGGGCTGGAATCTCACCATCAGATGCAGTTTACTGTCATATCCAGGAAACCCTCTGCAAGAGATACAGTCAACATATTCAAAGTCCTGACAACAGGGTGGTCAATACTGCTAACTTTTGTAATAAATAATTTGTTTTAATTGTATAATGTTTCAGAAGAAATTTTTATTTTAGAGGTGTACTTATTTATGGATATATCTATATGTGCAACTTATAGATAAAGCATTAAAAAGGTTATATTAATATTTTATACTTGGTGGTAGTTTCTAATTGAACTGAAATTTCCACAGATTAAGCTAATATTGATAAATACATAAAAGTGTATCAAATTTATTCTCACATTTTCCTTCTATGTCAATTACTCTTTTTGAAACAAAGTTTCAATCATTTTCTTGTATAAAGTTGATTAGTAGGATACAGGTTAACGTTTGATAGGTTATTTTACATTGAAGTCAGTTTAACAATTATGGTCTCCTATTATATACAATACAAAAAAGTATCTTAATAATTTTAATCAGGTGAATACTTTGTGCTGGGTTGCAAGAGTAATATCAAGAGCCAATTCATTAATTTAGTTCAGAATAATCTTAAACATTTTAAGTCACCTTAACTTAAGGTCAAAGTGGACTTGGGAATAATGGCAGTGAAGGGGTAACTCCATACTACCCAGGGCTTCAGAACTTTAGCCTCACCAGTTTAGTATCATACCCTGAACAATTCTGTATACAGTTATGAAGGGGAAAATGTATAGTTGTAAAGTGATGAAAATAATTAGACTTAATTTTTTTTAAAGATTTATCTTAAAGTAGTTACAGATATGGAACAACTTCAGTGCATCAAAAAGATGAAATGAAAAATCTAAAACAAAATTGATATTTTGTGATAATGCCTTTTCCTATAATGAAGAGGAATAATAGCCTTTTCCTAAACTCAAAATATCCTACAGATTTTGAATTTGCTTTGAGGCTTATCACTTTTAGTTGCAGTAATGAGATAAAGCCATTTGCATAGAAAGGAATGGATTATATTCTTTTGTTGCTGGCTATCTAAAAGCCTGTCTTGCTGTTGATCTATAAACATTGTCTCATTTTTAAGTTAATTTTTTTCCTCCTCTTTATTTGCAGTTATACTTTGATAATCTAATTCTTTTTCTTTCATGCATTTCATGGCTTTTATTCTGAAGCTTTTGTCTTTTATGTCTCTTATTTTGTCTTTATGACAGTTTTAGAATATATTATCAATTAATTGCTTTATAGTAAAAAGGAAAAGTCGCTCTCTATGATGCCATCATCATCATCATTACCATCAATTTAATGAATCAATGATCAATAAAGAAAGCGAAAAATAATTGGGGTCACTTGGTACAGCTTAACAAATTTGCCTCATTAGAACATGTTCTTTAGAAAATGATGAAATGGTTTTTCATCAAATTTCAGTAATAAGAATTCTTGACAAAAATTAGTAGATTGATAGATTTTTTGTAATTTATTTACAGAATGGCTTTTGATGTTATATTGTTAGTTCTTAAGTAGCATCTAGTAAAGTGCACAACTTCATTGTAAGACTACATCACAGGTGTTACTGGTTTCATGTTTTATTTCATTTGGATATATGTGTATATATATATATATATATATATATATACACACACATATATATATATATATATACACTATATATATATATATATATATATATATATATATATATATATATACATAAATACATGTATATATATATATATATATATATATATATATATATATATATATATATATGAGAACAAATATGACCTGTTTGGTCACACATTGAGCTCTGGCTAGATGATTGTGATCAGGGAAAAAGTGAGTTTGTAAAGCGAATTAAATTAAAAAGTATGTCCGAAGAATTAAAAAAACAAAAAAACAAAAAAAAACAAACATTAAAATCATTTTGCTAAAATTTGCAATTATGTAAAAAAACTGACCCATCTCTTACTCACACTCTGCCTGTAACTTGCCCCCTCTCTATATATATCTCGATTAACTACTCTTTATTTATGTTAGTTTCTCTAGTTTTTAATGTTTTTTTTTATTCTCTGGACATACTTTAAAAGTATCTATAAAAGTGGTTATATGAATTTATTTAGTAAAAACAATAATACTGAATTTGTCATTGACAGGTCCATGACAAAGTAGGGGATGAATTACAGGTGTGATGTAGGCTTCTGTTATGCCAATTACTCTTGTAGGTTAGTTGGTAAAGCAGGCGGTATAAATAACAAAGCTTCTCTGAGGTAAAAGGTCATGTGAATCTTACAGTGAGCTTATCCTTTATTATTAACTGATAAGGTAAGAATTAGGACTTGAAAATCTGAAGTTGGTGTTAAGATTATTTTATTTCCTGTATCTCTGATATACATTGTTTTTTGCTGTTGTAGAAATAATGACCCAAGTGAGTTATGATAAAAATAGTAATTAAAATTAAATGATCAAAGAAAATACTAGATAAAATGAATGATAATCATAATAGAAAGGACTTGTCATCCCAGTCCTAAAGTTAAGGAAGAATATATTTGTTATTTCAGAAATTAATAGAGGGAAACACAACTTAGAAGCAAAATTAAGTACATCATTAGATACTCAGAAGACATAATCATAGTAAACTGACATAAACTAATGGTATGGGCATATCTCACAATAAAAAGTGATTTTTTGTCACAATACAATCTTTTAAATCACAGTGCAAAGAGAGAGAAGAAGAGGAAGGAAGATATGGTGGGAGGACAACATCCCAGAATGAAAAGGCATGAAACACTGAGACAGTCTCAGAACAGAAAGACATAGGGAACTGTTTGATAAGTCATCTATGAAGCCTCCATATTTGGCCAGACTAAGAGATAAGACAACTGTTCTAACAATTTGTAAATCATTTAATTTTTTTTCAGAATCATTATACTCATTCCTAGGTCCAATATATATATATATGTATATATATATATATATATGAGAAGTAAATACACAAACGATGTGTTTTGATATGGCTTTTTTAGCCGAAAATGTTTTGTAGAATATGTGCTTAATTGAAGTCATATCTAATTTTAATAATTAATGAATTAGGCAGGCATACCTATTCAAATGTAAGGCTAAACAAATCGAGAAAAAATCAATCTCTGTATGTACATTTCGGCCTATTAGGCCTCATCAGCAGAGCTATAGACAGGAAGACCACTTTGTGTGTGATTCGAACCCTGACACATTGTTTGTTTGTTTACTTCTCATACTAAAACCTACTTCTAAACAAAATGAAAAATCTAAGAAAGTCCAGTTGGTGTAGGGGTTACAGTCCTTGCATGTCAGCTTGACAGTCAGGGTTCGAATCACGCACAAAGCGGTCTTCATATCTATAGCTCTGCTGATGAGGCCTAATAGGCCGAAATGTACATACAGAGATTGATTTTTCTCGATTTGTTTAGCCTTACATTTGAATAGGTATGCCCTCCTAATTAATCAATTATTAATTAATTAACTTTCAAAATTAGGTATGACCTCAATTACGCACATATTCTCCCCCCCCAAAAAAAAATATATATATATATAATTATGTCAAAATTTCTTAAAGAGGCCTTTCATAGAGAAGCTGTGTTATTGTGGTGATTGCAGTATGAGAGCAGTTTTCAATATAGATGAGAAATTGTGTGATTGGTTCAGTAAATATTTTTAGCTAAGTTAGACTTTAAGTAGCAAGGAAGATCATCACTTCCCTATACACTACATTCCTTTTTGACTGTGCCACATTTCTTTTGTTCTTTTATAAAAAAAAATTAAATAAATACCCAGGTGTCTAACAAATTTATGCTACTTATGATTATACAGTGTTTTTCACATTTATCCTTCAATTATGTCTACCACCTCAAGAGCTAAAGCGTTGTCAATTATTATTAATATTGTTTACTTGTATTTCATCACCTGAGTAGTTACTTCTTATTGCAATGACTCAGATTTTTATTCATTTTAACTAGAATTTTTTTTCTTCATTTTTTTTCATTTTTGTTACTTTTTTATCACAACTCACTCAAATCATTATCTCTACGGCAGTGAGAAACAGAAATATCCGAAACAACAATAAAGGATTAGCACCCAGTGAGATTCAAACTCATGTCTCCTTTTGACTTGTTTTTTGTTTTTAATGTTTTTCCATACCAACTGCTTTTACCACTAAGCTCTGAGAGCTATCATATCATAACACTTATGAGTTTACCCAAAACTCATCTTTGATTTTTTGGCACCATGTTGTTATTGTTTTTACATATTAATGAGGATAAGTGAGTAAAACTGCAGGAATTTGACTGATGCCTATAATTGTATAATATGGCTTACTATTCTTATTTCAGAGTTGAAATAACTTTGATAACATGGTTCTATTATATCAAAGAGAAATTCTTCTAAAAAATGTTAAAACTTTTATTTGCATGTTAATTCTTTTTCTTCATAGTATTTTCAATGAAGTGAGGGGAAAAAGTCTAAATATCTTATTTGCAATTGTTATTTAGGAGATTTCCTGATTTGGAATAGAATGGTATAAAAATGGTTATTATCAAGAAGTTCTGTATTATCTTTTATTGATAATAATTGATATGTTCATTTTCTGTTTTTTCTCATTTGAGCAATGTATAAATAATGTATAAAGTTTTGATGAATACAATTCAAGAATTAAGCACTGAGAAACAGCTACACCTACACACACAATTTCTATAGATGTAGGTTGATTGTATTATATTGTAAAAAAATTCTGCCTCATAATAAAAATCCCAAAAGAATGATAATTAGAAGCTATTGGAAGAATTGAAAATGAAAGACATAATACAATCATAAAATTAAATCTGTCTAATATTTTATACAGTATCAATTATAAATAAGTACACCCCAAGCAATATTTTTAATAAAAAGTTCATTTTCTTCTACACCAATGATACCTGAATTTTATTCTTTCTAATGGGACATAATACAATCAAAATGGATATTATTAGGTATTACTTAATACCAAATTCTAGAGCAAAGTTTTTTGTAAGATTAAATTGCAATATCTCTGTTACAAAAAATAAAATTGCATGAACATGTACAAGGGTGTGTGCTTATTGTTAGGACTGCTATCTACAGATATTTTTGGTTATAGAGTTCTAATACTGTAGAGTTTTATAATAAATAATACCTAATGATATCCACTTTTATTGTTTAATGTTCTACTATAAATGATAAAATCCTGGACAAAGGCTGTTTGCATTTCATGTAGTGCTAATGCCCTTGAGAAAGGTATGCATCCAACTCTCCTTCTATTTATGGATAAATAGTAGAACAGACTGGGCTCTTGTAACCTTGTTTAGGCAGCCAGTATAGAAGAAGGAAAACTCTGAATTCAAACCTGTTAATCTCTGCTTAATGAATTGACCTTGTATCACATCCTGCTCATGTGGAGGGTTTGGTAAATATGTAAATGATAAAATCATTGTGTATTTGATTTTGAAGAAAATTAATTTTCTATACAAAATGTTTTAGCTCTGTACTTGTTTATGAGTGATACTATATATATACAGACACATTCATTATTTAGATTTTAATTATTACTGTTATATTTCATCTTTGTCAATTTAATAGTTTATTCTTGTAGGTAATTTTTTACCTTTCAGTGTTAAAAAAATTATGAACAAGCTTGAATCCTTTTAAAATTTTATTGAAATCCATCAAGGTATTTTGGAAAAAACGAAGTACAGGTATTCAAAAACTGACATTTACAGATACTAATAATTATGAACAAGGTATTATTAGAATGTATGTATGGACAAATTAACTTTCTTGTAAAAGAAAGATTATATATATAAACATATACTTTTGTGGGAAAGAAAAGATTAAGCTATGCTTTCAGAATATTTGTTGATATCATTTCATATATTTTATTAAAGTAAACAAAGATTTGCAAAAAGAGTTATGAGTGTGAAACTTTTCATCAAGTTAGTATTAAAGCACTGGTTCTTGCTAGGTCATGAAACTTAAGCAGCAATAAGGCTGCTCAGAAGTTAAGTGGGTGACTACTTAGTAACAACAAGTTCCATAAGCAATCTGAGTAATGTATGTCTGACTAAGCAAAGATGAGGAAATTCTAAGAATTATGTGTTTGAATAAAAACAAAGGTTTAAGTTTATTTACACAAAAGTATACTTTGAGATATTATCTATGATCCCTGAGAATCACCTGAGTATTTGGTGTACCTCATAATGATGGAATATATTGTTTCAGTTTTCATTTTTTTCTGTCACCATTTTGTTTTGTTTTTTCTCCAAGTAGAAAGAAGTTTTTCTTCTTTTTTTTTTCTTTTTTTATTCAGTTTGATTATTCACCTGATGATGAATGAAACATTTTGTTGACTACATCAACAATATAAAGAAGTTCAATTGTCTGAA
Source organism: Doryteuthis pealeii (assembly GCA_023376005.1). Lineage (NCBI taxonomy): Eukaryota > Metazoa > Mollusca > Cephalopoda > Myopsida > Loliginidae > Doryteuthis > Doryteuthis pealeii. The sequence goes on from CM042151.1 coordinate 21,833,933, forward strand.
CAGTTTTTGTTCTACTGTGAGGTATTTCTTTTATTTCTTTACGAAAAGGATTTTGAAAATGTAGAGTATATCAATTTATAAAGAGTAATTTTTTATCTAACAGGAAGAGAATGCTTTATTTTTATTCCTTTTCTCCCCTCAAATACATATTACCCATTTTTTTCTCTGATTGGGATGAAGCAAAAAACTCTCACAAGTTTCAAATAGCTTTTAGTTTTAAATGAATAAATAATCAGTTAGTTGTTCCCCTGCTATGAGCCACTGCACATGGGTGCACTGAAGATGTATCATGAAAATGTTTATGTGAAACCAACATGAAAAAATAATTCCTATTGTAGTAGTATTGACAAATTTAAAACATTGAATTTTAATTTCTATCATGAAACACTGAATAATTTAATTGGGCCCAAAATCCTTTTATAGAAATTTCATTTGATATTCATTTGAAATTATGAAAAGAAGAAATGGCTTCAATATCCACTTATCATGGCCTCAAAATCAAGCATGAAGAGTTACCTATTAATATATTTTAAATTTTCATTATTAGCAAAGAATATTTTTTGGTAACTAAAAACTATTTTGATCCAGTTTTCTACTTTATATGAATTTGTATTTTTCTTCTCTTATTAACATTAAATGCAAAAAAAAGTAAAAGACTTCTGTACTGAAGAAGAAATTATCATTTGTTTGCCTTATGTTTGAAAATATCAATAAGAAACATCACAGCATTTGGAGTTTTTGATTTGTTTTGTTTTTATTAGAATTTTAGTGTTATATAATTAATGTTTATATAATGTTTAGTTATTGATGTCAAATATTAGGAGTGTCATGGTCTTGTGGGATGTATTGTTTAATATGTATATGAATATCACTAAAATTTGTGGCTTGTTAGTCTGTAGGGGACAAATATAAGAGATTTCTTTTTACTTGGTGTTGGAGATGCAATTTCCGTAAGGGACATGGTAATTTATAAACAGCATTAGTTTTACCCAAAGGTTTTTTTCAGGGGCCTGTGACTTCCTTGGTGATTAAAGCATGGTATCTGTTCATTTCAGGTAGGATGATGTGATTCCCTACCACCACCACCCACCTCCAAAAAAGGAAAAAATGTGAGCTTGGTTTTGTGCATTTCAACTCTGATGCAATACCTCCCTCATTGAAATAAAAAGAAGAGTGTCAGAGTATTCTGATGTTGGCATGATACTGACTGTGTGGACTGGAGCTATTTTTGGCCTTGGTTATATATACATACATGGGACTTCTTATTAAATTGATAATGTCTGGAATACTACATCTGATGGAATATAGTTAAATACTGACAATGGAGTTAGGTCTTTTGTTAAGCAGATGTTGTTTTTTTTTAACCTGGGAAGTCAATACAGACATTTTGATATGTTCTACATAAAGATTATTATGATACAAGAAAGTTTTAAAGCCAAAAATGATTCTTGACTTTGCTAATTTTTACTGATTGTTTATTCATATTTTGAATTGAGTAATCTGCAGTCATTTTGCAACATCATTTTCCTTGGCAGAGCTGTGCAAAAGAGTCCCAAACCATGAATATGTGGTGGCAGTAATGCTATGTTTCATCTCATCAATACAAGCTTAGAGCTGAACTGAATCTTTAATGTTCCTCTTCAAGAAAACGGATTTCTTTTTTGACAAGTCCCTAGTGGTTTGGATAATGTCCAGACACATTTCTTGGTTTGTTGTTGTATTGCTGGCTGAGCTGAATAGACAGTATCTTGAGCTTCTTTTGCTGATCAGTAAGAACAAAAGAGTTTAGCTATTAAGCTGCATTATTGGTAGTTAGTAGCAGCAACTATCAAAGACTCTTCTCTTGCAGTTTCTACAATATACATATATATATATATATATATATATATATATATATATATATATATATATATATACTAGCAAAAGTACCCGGTCCATGACCAGACTATAAAAATCTTAACACCACATAGTGAGTGGGTAAGAGAGAGAATAAGAGGAAAATAATTTATAGAATTTAAAAAAAATGTAATCCTTAACTTTTGAGTGTTTTGAAATATAATTCTATTTTTCAAAAACTGTTTTGTACATATGACAAAAATTTAAATTCAGTTCCTAATTGCTTGTTTTTCTTAATTGATTGTTGCATTAAAGTGATAAAAAATATTAATTCAACTTATTTTCTTTTTTACCCCTAAAAAGTATCAATTAAAAGGAGCTAAGTATTAAACATGTGTCCTTATTTATTTAGCTCTATCGGCTGAGGCTGTACAATATTCCGACAGCACCTCTGCTGAGTAAAACCTCCTTCCAATTGGGCCACATTTTGGCCATAAGTGACGACCCGTGGTCTTTGCAGAGCAGTCCATGGCATGCACCGTTACTTGGGCTAGACGGGCGGTCGGAGAGGTCCCTCCAATCAATCGGCTGGTCATGTCAAGCCCTAGCACCTATATGATTGCCCCTGCCATATTGCTCTTATGGTAAAACTGAATCTAGTAGTGAGGTTCCAATTATGGAGCTCTGGGAAGTGTGGAGTACCCCTTCATTGCCATTACTCCCAGGCTCACATTGACCCGGATTGGTAGTACTTATTAGGCCCACCAAGTACCATCACTCCAGGTCCCATCTATTGGTTAAATAGGGGAAAAAAGGATTTTAAAAAATATGTTTAAAAATGAATTAGAAATAATTTGAATACCCAGTAATAATGAATAAAACAAACATGACTTCGGCATATAATCGATTTATGAGTATCATTTGCCTTTCTACAACCATATGCGTAGAAGTTCAAAGCCTAAGTAAATAAAAATTATTTGAGGTGGGTGCAAGGATGTGCTCACTTCAAATATCAAGCCACTAACGATGAGTGGGGTGGGAGGTTGTTTTTTTTTAGTTTTGGAACTGTCTTTTTTGTTACAGTTAGGAATTGTGTTGATGCTACTTCAAAGCTCAAATTGTGCTGACAGGAGACAGGATGGGTATCAGCTTAACTTGAGTTTTTGTTTTTTGAAATGAACATTCGGATTTTCTTTCATACAGCAACAGAGTCTTCTTTTCTGGGAAGTTTAAAACTAAACTAAACATGAGTAGGGTGGGTGTGGAGGGTGTGTATACTGTATTTTTCAATTTTTTGTTAATTAATGAATTATATCGGTTAATTATTAAAAATCAAAACCCCAATTTTTGTGTGTTTCTTAGTTATAAGCATATCAAGTACTATGCAGGATTTCAAATCTGAATGACCTATCGTTTGTGAGTTATACCAAACTTCCTTTTATATATATAGATATGTGTATATGTTTTAACTTAGCTTTTTTTTATAAATGAATACAAGATAAATTAAGCACATCTTTGATTTTGTATAAACAAATACATAATAAGTCATAATAAATTTTCTATTGTATATATATATATATGTATGTATATGTATATATAGTTGTGGAAAAAATTTTTTCTCTCTCCCATGGTTTCAGTGTTCAAGGTATACCTTCTTCAGAAAAACTAAAAAGGTTTACATATATTTGTCAACATGGGAATTAGTCTTCTTTCGAAGTATTTTCATTACTCTTTCTGTCCTTTAATTACTTTGTATAAACTCTAGTTTCTAAGTCTTGTCATTGTTTTCTTTGGAGTCAAAAGTTGTTGTCTATGAATTTACAGGTCCTCTTCATTTGAATAAAAGTAATTTTATAATTCTATTTGTCATATTCCTAATTAAATTCACTCCGTCTTTTTTCCTTTTTCATTTTGTTTATATCTTATTTGTGTATACTACTATGATAATTTGTTTATCTCACCCTGGAATTAAAGTCTTTTAGTAAATCTATATAGTTGTAGTCAATTTAAAACATTGACTACAACTATATAGATTTACTAAAAGAAACCAACATGAAAATGATGTATCACGAAATTAACAAATTCAAAAAAGTTTATAACATTGAATTATAATAATTACTATTTGCATTAACTTATATATGTTAATGTCAGTAATAAGTAATGAATTCAATTGAAACAATTCTTTTAAATTAAATATATACTGCAAGCCAAAAAAATTTGAAAGATTCTATGTATATTGGCCCAATACCTTTTCCATCAAAAACTAAAGTTAGTACCCACATTCCCTCCATATCTTGTAAGGAAGTGTCATGTTATTGTTAAAAGAGATTACTGCAAATTGAATTTTGCATATCAAAGGTGAATGTCTGCTTACACAGTATTTTACACTGATTTTCCTTAAAGTGTTTTATGAAACAATTGAAATAGATAATATGCTAAACTTGATAAATAAAAATTTTGTATGGAATCATTTTTATTGGGTAAACAATGTGTACCTTGTTTTTTTAGGAATACATGCCAATGACAGTTACATGTATAAATGAACCATTGTGCAACCATGATATAGAAGATCTCAAGTCTTTTTTGTTCCAATAAGAGGAAAAAATTTATTGCAATATGATTGAATATTTTAAATATTTCAAATGGTATGCTCGCATCAATTGCTTTTTACTTTACATTAATAAAGCCGAGATCAACATAAGACCTGGTTGCATTGGATTAATGATAAGAAGCAGAGTTGATTCACCTTTGAAATGACTATTTTCTTCCTTCTTTGCAGCATTAGATTCTCTTACTTCAGCTTAAGAATTAATCTTGTGCTGCAGACCCCAAAGCAAAATGTGTATTTGTGTGCATTTCCTGTTTTAAATTAATAAAGATCACCTGAATAAATTTTTATACATTTGTATGCCAGCTGTTATTGTGTTGAAGTTATTATCACAAAGAATTTTTTAAATAATTTTTATCAGATGTTACAAGTTACCATATCTGATAGTATCAGAGAATTCTGTAAAAAGACAAATACAAAGGAACACAATTCTATTGATAATAATTATAATGGTTACCATAATCAGCATTGCAGCAAGAGATTACTGGTTCTATTAACTTAGAATACACCGACTGCATCCGCTGCAGAGAGTTAAGATTTCTTTAAAATGGTTGTTCTGAGTAAGATACAATAAACTATATCTGAAGGTGAGGTTCCATTTCTGAAGTTCTGGGGAGTGTTTGAGATGACGTGTCTGTCTTTTTCACTGATTGATTGGTTGATTTCATAGCCTGTCTACACTTGCATTATTTTATGCAAAAGTCCCTTTAAAAATGATGATCTTCAATTGCATACATTACAATGATATATATTCACAATCATTTTAAACAGGTAATCACTTCTTTATCTTAAATAGATCTATTTGATCCATGGATACAATCCTAACAGGCACTACAACTTTAGGTCAGAGTGAATTTTGGAGTAATGGCAATGAAGAGGGGTCTCCCCACTATCCAGAGATCTTTGACTGAAGTCTCATCACTTTTAGGTGAGGGTCTTACCCCTTTGAAAGAGATGCAGTTCGCATATTGTAGACTCTGCTGAAAGGGAATGTCTTTTCCACTGAACCAACATATATACGAGGTATGTCTGAAAAGTTCCAGGACTGGTGTCACAAAAGATTTATAAGTTATCCCCTTCAAAGTAATCTCCCTGGAGTCTAATGCACTTTCCCATCCTTCTCTGCCATGCTTGCATGCATTCCTGGAAGGATTCTTCCGTGATTCTCTGTAGCTCTGTCGTCACAATCTTTTTGATGTTATGCACATCCTCAAAACAGGTTCCCTTGATGATCCCCTTGAGTTTGGGGAAGAGGAAAAAATCACATAGAGCCAGGTCGGACGAGAAGGGAGGTTGCTCCAGCACAGTGATGTTGTTCTGGGCCAGGAACCTTTGGGTGCTCAGGGTAGTGTGAGCAGGCGCATTGTCATGGTGAAGCACCCACGAGTTGTCCTGCCACATCTCTCGCCTCTTGTGCATGAATGAAGCAAACACCACAGTATCGCTTTGTAGACATGCTGGTTGATTGTCTGGCCCTGTGGCAAGAACTGGCAATGGATGATGCCCCTCACATCGAAGAATGACACCAGTCTGGAACATTTCTGACATACCTCATCTCATATATTGCATACCTGACCAAAGGTTTGAAGTCATGGCCCAGAGATAATGCATTTGTTAAAGTGTATCAATATATATATAACCAATGTTTTTATTCACTAGGACATTGTCCTAAAGGACAATCTGGGGGTAGTAACTTTAATGCTTAAACCTCTTGTTGCTTATCTGCCCTTTCAATTGCACTAGTGTATATATCTTTATGCACAACTCTAGTGTAATAAGGGGGTGGGAATTCTCTAGTCTTAAATTTAATCTCTTTTCTTTCTTAATTAAAGGCTCCCTATGTTCATTTCTATGCTAGACCTATTGATAACTCCATGTACTCATTATGGTCAAATCATGCTGAAAATGCCAGTTCCTGCTAGATCTCCAAAGTTAAGCAGTGATGAGCCTGTTCAATACTTAATTAGGTGACAACTTAAGCAAGACTAGGTACTGTAAGCAACCTAGAGTTTAACTGAAAAAACGTGTTTTTTCGGTTTCATCTTCCTCCCGTGATATTGCCCTGAAATATTTTATGAAACCAAAACTGTTCAGTTTAGTGCTATCATTACAAGTGACCATATCCAAAAAAAAAACTGTTGAAAAATACTTTCAGATTTTAATGAAATTTAATTCTATCAACATTTATACCATTGTAAGAGGAAAATATTAAACAAAAATATGATAAAAACATTTAATTAACTAGTTTTTGGAAATAAATGTGAAATCTATTTGTTTACAAAAGTAATGAAGAAGAACAACAACAAAAAGGAAATATGACACATGGAAATCTTTCATATCATAGAATGTTTTCAAATTGATAAAAAAATGGGGGACATATGACATAATGTATGTCTGTTTCTGTTATTAAAAAAATGCTTTTTGTTGTTAAATTAATTTCCTACAAAATAGAGAGTAACAATTCAAAATATAGTTGCCAGTTTCACCTTAAAATTTTATGAAGTGGGATTTTTATAAAGGTGGTTTTTGTTTTCTGGTAAGCCAATATATGAAATAAAGTTGTTGTAAACAAGAAAAATATATGAAGATTTCTTTTTTATTAGTGAATTTGTTTTTATCTACGGACTGTACCTCAATTAGATATTAAGAATAATTAAAATAGTTCTAAATTTCACTTTTGATATGTGTATATTTCCAGATATGTGAGTCTAGTGTAAAATTGTTTGTTTTCTACAAATAAAATTGTTTCTATCTAGTGCATACACCTAAAATTAGATATTAGAAAATAAACTAAGTTTTAATCTCAGTTTTAAAATGTGCATATTTTCAAAAATGCAAGTTATTTTTTTAAAACTAGGTATCAACAATTCAAGTGCCAATTTTCACTTTAAAAACGAATTATAATTAAATTGATTACTTATGGTCAAATTTTTGTTTTAGACAAAAGATGATAACATCAGTAAAAAAAGCAAAATAATATTACATATGTAATTAATTCTAAACCTTAAATTCTGCCAAATATATACGAAAACAGGTGCTTTGTGTGAAGTAAATTACGTACTAAAACAAACACGTTATTACAATTTTCAAACACTTATAACCGTTTCTTCTTAGAAATCAATAACAAAAAAACATTAAATACATTATGTACAGAAAAATTACTAACTTGTTGATATTTTATTTATATGAAATAAAAACTAAGAGTGCAAAAAAAATCTTGCATTTTTTGTTTACAAAAATTAGCAGAAAAATGTTATAAGATAAACAAAAAATTACCAAAAATTAGGGAATTATCTGATTTTAATAAAAATTTCAGTGTTGACTTATTAATCAATGAATTCTTTCTTTTAAATTTTTGAATTGTTTCAATCAAACTGGAAATAAATCGAAATTCTTTAAAATAAATATTCCCAATCGCACCATCCATATGCACCTTGAGAGCAACAATTTATATACCTAATTAATAGATAAAATTCATTTAGAATATAAATCGCATAATTTTAAGTTTTAAATTTAATATTTTTAGATTCTAAAAACAAATAATTATTTAATAAAAAGCTTACTTTAGTGTGGTTATCTAATAATTATCAGAGAAAACTCAACTAGAAAGTTAGGCCCATACTCTTTTAAACAAAACAAATATTGATGTATAATTTTTCCCTGATAATATAAAAGAATTTTATTTCATAAAAAATAGATTTTAAAAAATCTCCCCCAATTTTTTATTTTTATTTTTTATTTTTTACATTTAATTTTCAGATTTTCGGTACTTATTTTCTTCCTAAATCTTTCTTATTAATTTTTTTTTTTTTTCTATTCACACAATCGGTACTTCTTTTCTTCCAAAATCTTTCCTTTTAAAAAAATGTTGTTTTCTATTCACACCTTTGGTCTTGTCTGTTTATTTATACAGATATTAGTTTCAATTATGTATAACCATGCTGATATTTTGCACCCCCAAAATAAGGAGTGGGGGATCTTAAATTATGGCTTTCCAATGTTTCTTCAGCTTTACCTTTCTGGGATGATGAGCCTTGCCTTTTTATTCCCTGCTGCTACTGTATAAGATTAGATACATACTATAGAAAGAATTAATAGAGAACAGTACAAGAAGATAAGGTGCTTAAAAGAATCAACACACATGATAAGATCTCACTGCATCAGAGTGTAAAACAGCTGAAAGTTTGTTATTACAATAACAACCAAGATAAAGACAATAGTCTGAGTATATCAGAGTAATATAATGATACTTCCTAATCTTATCAGGAATTTATATTTTG